>CM022676.1:12103159-12145659 GCA_012295275.1 Chrysomallon squamiferum
CTACTACTACTAAGACTACCTGTACCACTACTTTTACTATCGTCTTTCTTCTTATTATTATTATCATCATCATCATTATCATCACCGTCATCATCATGATCGTCTTTGTCGTTGTTTCTCATCATCAACATCACTAATACCATTCTTATTGCTGTTCTGTTATTTTTGTTGTCGTTGTAGTTGTTTCAGTGACAGTAGCAGTTGGGAAGAAGCAGAGAGACCGACAGAACTACGGACTGAATATTAAACTGAGAAAATCTTGCAGGAAAATCCATTATGCGAGATGACAGATAGCAGAATGAGAACTACATCGCGTCAACGTCCGACATGAAACCTGTCTATCGTGAAATGATTTATCTGCACTCGTAAGTCGAGCTAAATCCTCATGAATCGAAATAGAACCCGACTGTAAATCGAAAACAATGCAGAAAACAACGAAATGCTGATTGGAGGGGAGGGAGGGAGGGAGGGAGAGAGAGAGAGAGAGAGAGAGAGAGAGAGAGAGAGAGAGAGAGAGAGAGAGAGAGAGAGAGAGAGAGAGAGAGAGAGAGAGAGAGAGAGAGAGAGAGAGAGAGAGAGAGAATAAAACATCTATTTGCACGTTTCTCCTTCATCTCTTTCTCTGTAGAGTTTTTTTTAATCTAATTTGTCTATTAGTCTATCTACCTATCCGTCTCTCTGTATATCTGTCTGTCTGTCTGACTCACTGTTTGCCTGTCTATCTATCTCTGTCTCTGTATATCGGTGTGACTATCTATCTAATTTTCTATCTAATTTTCCAAGTCAGGTTGTTCTCTCGCTGTGTGGATGTGTGACACTCCTCTCCCAGCATTTTCTTCAGCTAACATAACCAACACGTTGTCTGACTGTCTGTCAGTGTGCTAGGTTTTCTGTCACTTTCGTACTTATCGACTTTCAGTGTAGCGATGAAAATAGAACAAAAACTTCGATAGCCGGATACGCTACGTCTTCAAACTGACAAGATTCTGGGGTTTTTTTTTTGGTTTTTTTTTTTTCATATGTGTCAACTGAATCCTTCTAAAATTTTCCGTTGGCTTTGACAAGTTGTCGTTCCTCATAAACTACTTCATCGTTGTTAAAAAAATATATATATGTGATGAAAATATTTAATTAGAATGTTTTGCTGTAATATGTAAAATGTTTAGTCATCTGAGATTTCTTTTAATAAAAATAAATTGATTGTGACAAAATATTTGTTTAAAACTTGTATGAAAGGCACGTGAAGTAAGTTATGATGACGTTAATTTAATTTTTTTAAAAGGTTTAAAATGTATATAAATATAATTATAAATATTTAATTAGAACTTTCGTAAAATGTTAAAGAAAACGTTCGTTTGGAGAGATCGAAGTTTCGGCTTTTGAAGTTTGGCTGTACGCACACACACAGACACACGCACATACACGCTCACACGCACATACACACAAACAGACGTATGTGTTTTATTGTCCCAGAAAGATAGATGGACTAACAGCTATCTTAGATATATAATAACATTATTAATTTATAAAACAGAAATAGCGAAACAAACATTCGGAAAGAGAAAACTACAGTTACATATACACAGAATTACAAATGTATCGGGAATGTCTTTTTTTTTTATTAAAATAATTTATAACTAACCAGTATTGTATCAAAACATATCCAGTGACGTATATTCAACTGGCTTAAAAAAAAACTGTAAATAAGTATTAGCAGAAATATAATGAAAAGTGTCTATTCAGGCACATTTGTACTGCGCTCAGGTTTTCCGACTACCAGTTATAGCAAATATGTGACAGATTTAGAGAGATAATGAAGAGAAAAATATGTCATCTGATACTGTCACGAGACGAAGATGTGGTGGTTGTAATAACAGAGACAGAAGAAAATGAATGGCAGACGTCGCCTGAAGAAATTATTTTACTGCGTTTTGTTTCAGAAACTTCGTCTATTTATTTTATTCTTTATTTTTATCTTCGTCTGTTTTTGTTGTTGTTGTTGTTGTTGCACAGATTACAGATCCAATGACACCCATGAACTCGCACATAAACACCGATGTAACAACACACAAATGGCACGTGAAAACAAACACGCATAATTATCAGTTAATGATTTATGAATACCGAACTCACAAATTCTTTAATTCAACGAGACAAAAGACATCACGTGACCGGAAACGCCATTTCCAAGCACAATAGTTGAAGCTTAATGATTCCCAGTTCTCTCGCGATTTCTCTTTCACAGGTTTGTCAACAGCTTACCTGCCTGTCAGGGTGAACGTTCTGCGCCCGTTGCAGGGGCGGGGCCGACAAAGGAGTCATCATCTTTAAACGCAGGCATGAATGGATGGTGCTATTTATAGATCATTAATAGCTATTTCTCCGGGTGCCGTGACAGACATTTTTAACGAAGAGGTTCAAATCGGAGACCGATTTAGATGATGTAATGGAATAATCCATTAATGGACGAAGACCTTTCGTGTTTGTATGAGCCGTTAATGACTGTTATGTTTGCTTATTAATACAGTTCGTTTGTTGTGTTTGTTACTTTCTTTTCTTATCTTGTTATCCTGTTTTAATACGATTTATAGTGTTAAACTAAATACATTCTGTATATTTCTTTAGGAATAGCATTGTATATATAATAAACAGCCCACTCTATACTGCTAATATTACTGTTCGATTACAGTTATTTCTTTTGCTTGCTTTTCATTTATTTATTTATTATTATTATTGCTGTTGTTGTTGTTGTTGTTGTTGTTGTTGTTTCTGTTGTTTCAAAGTATTTATTTATGTATTTTAAACTGAATCAACTTCCCGATGCTAACTCAGGGACTCAGTCCGTATGCAGCGTCCGGACATTCGCTAGACGTGTTTAGAGAAACAAAGCATGTCGGGACATTCGCTAGACGTGTTTAGAGAAACAAAGCATGCCGGGACATTCGCTAGACGTGTTTAGAGAAACAAAGCATGCCGGGACATCGCGCTAGACGTGTTTAGAGAAACAAAGCATGTCGGGACATTCGCTAGACGTGTTTAGAGAAGCAAAGCATGCCGGGACATTCGCTAGACGTGTTTAGAGAAACAAAGCATGTCGGGACATTCGCTAGACGTGTTTAGAGAAACAAAGCATGTCGGGACATTCGCTAGACGTGTTTAGAGAAACAAAGCATGCCGGGACATCGCGCTAGACGTGTTTAGAGAAACAAAGCATGTCGGGACATTCGCTAGACGTGTTTAGAGAAGCAAAGCATGCCGGGACATTCGCTAGACGTGTTTAGACAAAGCATGCCGGGACATTCGCTAGACGTGTTTAGAGAAACAAAGCATGTCGGGACATTCGCTAGACGTGTTTAGAGAAGCAAAGCATGCCGGGACATTCGCTAGACGTGTTTAGAGAAACAAAGCATGCCGGGACATTCGCTAGACGTGTTTAGAGAAACAAAGCATGCCGGGACATCGCGCTAGACGTGTTTAGAGAAACAAAGCATGTCGGGACATTCGCTAGACGTGTTTATCGCGCTAGACGTGTTTAGAGAAACAAAGCATGTCGGGACATTCGCTAGACGTGTTTAGAGAAACAAAGCATGCCGGGACATCGCGCTAGACGTGTTTAGAGAAACAAAGCATGTCGGGCGATGACCGACCTAAATTCTGAGGCGGAGAAACACGGTCTAATTCCTGAGTGGTGAGGCTGATTTCTGCATGCGAGTCTTGTGTTTGAGACGTTGTCAATGTAACAGGTTCGTCTGCCACGTGGCTAAAACAAATTGTTCACCTTCACCTTCGACAGCGCCTCCCCCGTCAGTTTATTTCAATGCTGACTGTGAAAACAGCAGCAGTTTGTTAAAATGTTGAGCCGATGGGAAAAAAATGGAATCTTTACGGCAGTTTCAGTGAACTGTCTGCGGAGTTGAAAGAGGAAATGTTAAAACTGTGAGAAGAAGAAACCAGACACCTGATTCCTGATGAGAGCCCGCGCACCCTGATGTAAACGTTCAAAGATAACACGCCTTATTAATTATTCATCTTAATACGAAAATTAGTCAGTCACTGTTAGAGTAACGTGTCAGATAAACAGCAGTGAATGAACTGTCTGTGTCACGTGATTGTATTGTTTGTTACGTTCGTTTTCAGGCGGTCGCTAACTTCGTGCTAGAAACAAATTGTTCATCAATTATCAAGACTTGTTGTTTACTTCAAGTACAGTTTATCACTTCTACTTGCCGCGGTTACTCTTCTCTACTGGTGGTCACGTTGTTGTTATGTATACGTAGTTTTTTTATGGTTACCTTTCTGTATTAACGTGTTGTTATTTATAATTATTTTAATATATCCTAGTTCCTGTCGGTTACTTTGCGGTTACACATACGTCCTACTGGTTACATTCACACACTGGTGGTTACTCTTGTATGCTGGTACTCAGTGTTAGTCGTGTTTGTTTTATGAAGTTATTTTCTTATTTTATGATGATTGTTTTACAGCTGCGTGTTGTTACTCCCACGTGCTTGTCGAGTGTGTGCGTACTGCTCACGTTGGTTGATATCAGTTTTCACTCGCTGAGGTTAATCTCTAGCACTGTTAATTCAGCTTCACTTGTTTAAATATCTTCTCAGCGATCCGTGGACACTTTCAGTATCAGATTTCAGACATCAGCCATGTTGATTACTACCAACGCGTTATTGATTGCTCTCAAATTTCACCTCACACACACACAGACACACACACACAGCAACACACACAAACACACACACACAGCAACAGATACAAACACACACACACAGACAGATACACAGACACACACAGACAAACAGACACACACAGACAAACAGACACACACACACACACACACACACACACACACACACACACACAGACAGATACACAGACACACACAGACAAACAGACACACACAGACAAACAGACACACACACACACAGCAACACACACAAACACACACACACACAGACAGATACACAGACACACACAGACAAACAGACACACACAGACAAACAGACACGCAGACACACACACACAGCAACACACACAAACACACACACACACACAGACAGATACACAGACGCACACAGACACACACACACACACAGCAACACACACAAATGGCTGTAAACACAAACTACGCAAATGCATGAACATTTACAACGCACGTGTAACTTAAGATTACTTTTCTTTGAACTTTTATAATTATCTTCATAAAAACACCAGACTTAGTTTTATTTTATCATTTAACTATCTGTATCTTTTCATTTTATTTTATATTTTTATATTTTTATTTTTTTATTTTATTTTTTTAAATTTTATTCAATTTTTATTATTTTTATTTTTTTTATTCATTTTTGTATTATTGTTATTGTTAATCATTCGCAGGGTTTCTGAACGAAGTGGGAAGTCGTACAACGTGACGATTCTGTTCAGTTTTAAGTTTTAACAATCGAGCCAAACAAATTCCGCCCCCAACTTCAGTTCTTAGGAAGAATTTTCAGGTTTTTTCTCCTAATTGCATCCATCTTCCGATAGATTTTGAGGATTTCAAAGTAGATCAAGGAAGCTGTAAAAACGGAAAAAGAAAAAAGTTAATTTAAAAAAAAAAAAAAAAAAAACGATGAACGCGGAAGTACAATCACTGATGAAAGATAACAAAGTGAAGAGAAAAAGCAAACAAGAAAAAAGAAAAGAAAAGAAGACGAAGAAGACAGAAAACAAACAAAAATAAATAAATTAAATTATGTAAATAGAACCAAAACGAATTATATAAAATAAGAAGAAAATAAATTAAAATAATTGTAATAAAAAATTAAAACTGAAACTCTAATAATGTTTTAATTTTTCATTATTATTTTTTATTATTATTATTATTAAACCGACACTTACAGTACAAAGATAATGATCGGGTAGGTTTGTTCTTGTCTGGTCCTGTTGTCAAGAAATGAATAAAAATTACTGCTTAACTGACTTAAACAACTGTAACAGATGCAACCAAAACACCAACGTTATACCATCAAAAAACAACAACAAAACTCTATAATTAAAATAAAAGAAAGAACATAAATAAATAAATAAAAAGCAAAACGACAACAAAAACTAAAAACTAAACATAGCAAAAGTAAATGTCTGTCATTTCTTTCCTCTTTCTCTCTCTTTTTTATCAGTCTCCTTCTTTCTATCTGTCTCCGCTCTCTCACTCACTCACTCTGTCTCTCTCTCTCTCTCTCTCTCTCTCTCTCTCTCTCTCTCTCTCTCTCTCTCTCTCTCTCTCTCTCTCTCTCTCTCTCTCTCTCTCTCTCTCTCTCTCTCTGTCTCTCTGTCTCTGTCTCTCTCTGTCTCTCTCTCTGTCTCTCTCTCTCTCTCTCTCTCTCTCTCTCTCTCTCTCTCTCTCTCTTTCTCTCTCTTTCTCTCTCTCTGACACACACACACACACACACATATATGTATTTATTTATGTATGTACGTATATGTATATGTGTGTGTATGTATGTATGTATGTATGTATACATATACATATATGTATGTATATATGTGTGCATTCTCAGATTTGCTAGGTCAGTACATTTATCAATCGAGCAGATACGGGTGGATGGATTCCAGCGCGGTGGTTCGAAGTTACCTAGTTTTGTATTATCTCCCTATCAACACCAGAAACAGCCATATCTCATATCACGTATATTTGTTGTTTATAGGTTTGAGAATACGAATCAGAAAATAAAATAATTTGCGCTTATTCTTAAATATATTTATATTAAGCTTCCCTTTGTGAAGAAATGGGATTTACCTGCACTATAAATAGCAAGTCTAGAAATCAGCAATTGGATGTGTTTACAATAGACATAAAATTACGATTATATACAATTACGTTTAATCGTTCGTTTCATGTGATATTGTAAGCACATCTTTTTTACTTTCAACGACGATAAAAACTCAGAACAGCGATAATAAAAATATGAATTACACCTGTGTCATGTGACCTAATGAAAATGTATTTACAATGAGACAGATCTTTGGTACGTGTCATCGACCAATCGTGCAAAGCATTTATTCAAACATGTCCAGTCAATACATCTAATGAGCGCAGATCTGTGAATGGCTGTATAACACACACACATACATACATATAACACATACACATACATATTAACATATATAATACACACACTATCATACATATAACACAGACACACACACACACATATAATACATATTAACATAGATAATACACACTATCATATATATAACACAGACACACTCACATACATATATAATACTCAACATTCACATATATATAACACCACACACATACATATATAATACGCTTATACGTTAATAATGTACGCACATTCACATATACATATGTATAATATACGCACACTCACATAAACGTATATAAGAGACACATATCCTCACGTATACATAAACTTGGTATACGGTAGGGACCAGTAATTGGACAAGTTGAAATCGCCGCACAGTCAATTTTACAACTTCACAAAATTTATTTCTGTTGCAAAAGAATCCGGATAAAAATCTATTTTGTCATTACAGATAATATTAGATTTGTTTATCGATCTACATAATTAATATTCCTATCCGATAGACCTGCCATAATATACCAAATAGTCATTGGTACATAACATTCATTCTATCGAGTTTAATTTATATAAAATAATAACGCATTTAATTACAGTAACATTTAATTTCAGACATCAAGAAGTCAATAAAACATCGTTTTTAGAGTATCTAGATTTCAATGCAGGCACACTCCCGAAACCCTTAACAAATTCAGTTGTTCAAACAGACATTTATGTATTTAATCTCTCTCTCTCTCTCTCTCTCTCTCTCTCTCTCTCTCTCTCTCTCTCTCTCTCTCTCTCTCTCTCTCTCTCTCTCTCTCTCTCTCTCTTTCTCTCTCTCTCTCTGTCACTTTGTACATCAGATGTACTAAAGTACGTGTAAACACACTGACAGTCAGAACTGTGGTGTTTCCTGTGATGTAAAAGTACTCACACTGACAGTCAGAACTGTGGTGTTTCCTGTGTTAACTCTCTCTTTCTCTCTCTCTCTCTTTGTACTCTCACTTTGTACATCAGATGTACTAAAGTACGTGTAAACACACTGACAGTCAGAACTGTGGTGTTTCCTGTGTTAACTCTCTCTTTCTCTCTCTCTCTTTCTCTCTCTCTCTCTTTGTACTCTCACTTTGTACATCAGATGTACTAAAGTACGTGTAAACACACTGACAGTCAGAACTGTGGTGTTTCCTGTGTTAACTCTCTCTTTCTCTCTCTCTCTTTCTCTCTCTCTCTCTTTGTACTCTCACTTTGTACATCAGATGTACTAAAGTACGTGTAAACACACTGAGAGTCAGAACTGTGGTGTTTCCTGTGTTAACTCTCTCTTTCTCTCTCTCTCTTTCTCTCTCTCTCTTTTGTACTCTCACTTTGTACATCAGATGTACTAAAGTACGTGTAAACACACTGAGAGTCAGAACTGTGGTGTTTCCTGTGTTAACTCTCTCTTTCTCTCTCTCTCTCTTTCTCTCTCTCTCTCTTTGTACTCTCACTTTGTACATCAGATGTACTAAAGTACGTGTAAACACACTGACAGTCAGAACTGTGGTGTTTCCTGTGTTAATTATGCGGACTGCTAAATGCGGTCTCTGCTCGAAGAAAGGTTAACGTCGACAACAGATTAGACTCCGCTCTCCTGGGAGCGCAGTTTTAACAAACATTATCTCTCAGCCTTCCTCTGGCTTCTTCGTCTCGTTTGGCAGAAACAAAAATTAACTGTCATTTTTACATATACAAGGAAAGCGGTCGAGACGATTCGAAAACTTTTACGTATTTTTATCATTCAGCCATGTTTGGTGTGTTTAGACTTCAACAGATTTACTAACGTTAATCTTATTACGAGTCGCTAACTCAGTGTTAGTATTTTACGGTGTTAATTTGTTTTTTTTACCCCTCTCTAATTAGTTCCGTGTGAAAAAAGTAACTGCCATCTATTAGCTTAACAACTAGATACTAATAAAGACACATACACACATATATACACAAACACATACATTTACAGTCAGAGATACACTTGCACACTATACACACATAGCTACTTACACATTCATACATACAAACACATACACTGTGTCTATGCTAGAGAGAGAGAGAGAGAGAGAGAGAGAGAGAGAGAGAGAGAGAGAGAGAGAGAGAGAGAGAGAGAGAGAGAGAGAGAGAGTATATCGATTAATGAAATGAAGGACGAAACTAATGAACTAACTGTGAACAAAATCTATAACGATTTGTAACGACTTTGAGAAGTAACTAGTAACATTTTGCTAATGTGAGTATTTTCAAAATGAAAACACACACACACACACACACACACACACACACACACACACATATATATTGATCTCTGAGACGCTGCTGTATTATCTCTCTGCAGATTAAAGCAAGTTGCAGGATTTGACAGGGAAAGCTTACGACAAAACCATTCAACACAATTAATCTGAAGAACACAATTCAAAAACAATCTGTGGCTGACTCTGGTCACGTGACGTGGGCCGAGGGACAGTGCGCTAAGTTCAAGGACAAAATGTCTTACTTAAACAGTCATTCACCAACAGGCCACCATTTCCTGTCCTCGGATCTTGCGTCTTTAGTAACCACGGCAACCTGAGACATTTCCTGGGCGAGACCTCTGATCTTTTTTTTCCCAATCCAATTATTGGCCCACAAAATTAATGAATTTCTTTGTGCGTCCATGTCCTTGAAAAACAGCTGATAAAAGAAATCTGTCTGCTAATAACATTATTAACAGCATCAGTAGTAGTAGTAATAGTGATATCAGTAGTAGGTGTAGTAGTAGTGGTAGCAGCAGCAGTGGAAGTTGTGATAGTAGTAGTAGTAGTAGTTGTAGCAATAGTAGTGGTAGTAATAGTGATGTCAGTAGTAGGTGTAGTAATAGTAGTGGTGGTGGCAGGGCATTGGAAGTCGTGATACTAGTAGTAGTAGTTGTAGCAATAGTAGTGGTAGTAATAGTGATATCAGTAGTAGGTGTAGTAATAGTAGTGGTGGTGGCAGGGCATTGGAAGTTGTGATAGTAGTAGTAGTAATAGTAATTGCTGTAGTAATAGTAATAGTAGCAGTAGTCTTAGTAGTTGTGATGGTAGCAGTAGTAGCAATAGCAATAATATTAGATGTTGCCGCACAGGAGCAGCAAAAGCAGTAATAATGAAAGAAGAAGAAGAAGAAGAAATTTGACCTTACTCGTCAGTGACGAACGAACACAACAAACTTATTAATCCCTCGGCGCTGCGAAGCCTACGTAATAACGCAATCTTCGTTTTCGATCATTATGACGTCATAAAGCAACAATCGCCGTAGCATGTTGTAACACAGTAGTGCAACGTGTGCAAAATTAGTTGATAAATACACTGATCTCATTTCTGACGTCCAATGCATCAGTGCAGACGACAATATGGTAATTTTGTATCATCACCTGATCTTTTTTCGTAAGTAATAATTTCTGTCAAGCACCTTGAATTTAAATATGGCAGCTTGTGTTCCAAAATCAAGGTAATTGTTATTGAGTTCTTGTTGTTGTTGTTATTATTATTATTATTATTATTATCATCATTATCATCATCATCATTATTATTGTTGTTGTTTATTTATTTATTAGTTGTTGTTGTTCTTTATTTATTTTTTTATTATTGTTGATGCTGTTGTTGGTGGTGTTGGTGGTGGTGGTGTTACGTTCCGGTTTCAATACATATCAACATCAACAATAAAAAGAAAAAAGAAAGAAAGAAAGACATTAAGAAAGAACTCTGACAGAAATTATTTTGTCTCTTTCTTTCTTTCTTTCTTTATTTCTTTATTTGATTTAATTTATTTTCTTGATTCTGAGCATCTTGTGCAAAAGTAAACAAATAAATAAATAAACAAACAAACAAGCCGTCTGCAGCTGGGTGATAAAGATTTGAGTTAGTCTTCGGGCGGAGACCTGAAAGCCAGACTCACCCTTGAAACAAAGTACATCCGCACCTAAGAAAGAAAGAAAGAAAAAATACCAAGGAATTATTATTAATATTAATATTATTGTTCTTCTTGTTGTTGTTATTGTTGTTGTTGTTATTATTATTATTATTATAAAAAATATTTCAGTATATGATTTTGATTTACGAGAATTATAAACTGAATAATTTTATATTGATTTTTTTTCTTCTAAAATACCTACCAGGTCAAGCACAAAACTTCCTGTTATTTAATTAGTGTGTGAATTAAATGTATTACTGTTATCAAAACTCTCCTGTAATAACTAATAATTAGGCGTATTCCCTAAAGTAATTTTACTGTTTATTACGGATATGAAAAGAAGTAATTTTCCTTATTACGATTTCAGTAATGAAATATAGCTTCGATGAACGTGTATCCGAGCTGGACTATTATCGTAACTATTGTAGCAACCAATAAAAAACATTATTAATAAAAATATCAGTAAATCTCGACTCACACTGACCTACTTACAGGTCCTGTAGGAGTTTTAATGACCTATGAGTTATTACAAGGCCGATATGAAAAAACACTTTCAGCAGGACATTAGCATTCTCACGTTCTAATAATATATTTTTAAAATAAAATATTTTTCAGGTGAGTTTTATATCATAATTGTATTACTTATTACAATTCATTTATATTTACAGAAACGAACACACACACACACACACACACACACACACACACACACACACACACACATACATACATGCCATCACGCCTAAATTATAATTAAAACTGTACACGTACAAACACGAAGCAAAGATTATGTAAATGTATGACAATGGTTTCTGATAAATGAAAATTCAATAACAGCGAACACGACAATGATAAAGTTAAGCTTATTAATCTGCACGTAATGTAAGTTCTCAATCACGTCTGTACTGCTGTTCTCGCTGAGGTCCGCGCCCACTCCCCTGAGTCAGCGGATTCAGAGAGCATCGCCAGTTTAATATCACTAATTACTCGCTCGTGGTAATTGTACAAGATAAATAGCCACAGCAGCGAGCGAGGGAAACGTTGTCAGTGAAAGTTACTTAAGTAAATTCGTGTTTGCTGTTCTCAGGATGAATAGCAGTTTATTTGATGATTTTTTGTCGTGGAGATGAGATGTTCACTTGTGTATAATATATATATATATATATATATATATATAAGAGAGACAGAGAGAGAGAGAGAGAGAGAGAGAGAGAGAGAGAGAGAGAGAGAGAGAGAGAGAGAGAGACGTCACTGCGAAGTTAAACGTAGCTAAAACACACAGAAACTAAACGTGTCGTTAGACTGTTGTGAGATTTTCTGTGATTCACGAAACGTTGTGATTGATGTGAAGTAAAATTAAACAAATGAAATGACACAGTGCGTGTTTTATAATTAAGTCATTCTGAGAAAGAGAGAGATTCATACTTTATTATAGTTGTTTTTAGTGTTGTTGTTATCGTGTTTTAATATAAACCTTAATCGAAAAATTCTGGTTAAATTAATTTCAAATAATCTGTACGTAATTTCTTTTTCTTTTCCATTTCATATCTTTTTAACTTTTTTCTTTTTTCTTTTTTTTTTTCTTTTTTTTTGTGCTAGATCCTCCACAAAATGGTATTAGTACAGGTAAATGTACGTGCTTATTTATTCATTATCAATACCACGATGTTTGCTTCGTCTGATCGCCGTCTGCAAACACCCATCAGGCGTCAAATAAATAGTAAACGCATGCGCAGATATACAAGTTCTCTGTCGGCTGCCGTGAAGAGACGACAGACGAGTTTCCTGTTACAAACATTTTGTTACGTCTGCGTTCAGCAGTTACCTCGATTAGCAGATGTAACTGTTACAAACATTTTGTTACGTCTGCGTACAGCAGTTCACAACAGTGATCCCCACATAATTCATCACTTACTATACTATGTTTGCTTCTACGCTTAGACTTAGACAAAATCGACAGTAGACAACACGAGACAAGTGACGAATGAATGAATGAATGATAGTCAGTTTAAAGTCGGTAAAGTAAATAAAGAAATACAGTGATGTATACATTTTAAGAAAAAGCAAAGAGACGTAGACAGAATGAGGGAGAAAGAATAAATATCAACGACTTAACGTCATTTCCTTTTAACATTTCTATTTATTTAACGTCGTTTTTTTTTAATTCTTTTTAACATTTTTATTTTATTTGTATTTATTTATTGGTTTGTTTGTTGTTAGTGGGGTTTGTATGGGGGGGTAATTATTTTTTATATGGAAAATATTTTTTTTTTAAAAATTTTTTTTTATTATTAGTGGTGGCGCTATTTTTGAATTTTAAGTTTTGATTTTGGTTTTTAAAAGCGAGGCTAATGCAGTGAGATGGTACTACATGTACATGTGTATCTGTATAATAGACAGCGGTGTCTGGAGATACCGAGTACGTTGTCGCTCTGTTTTAACTGTGTCACGTTCACCGTGCACTACGTCGTCGTAATCCGCAGTCAGTGTCACGTTATCATGTCGACTACAACGTCGAGCAATGTGTTATTTTTAACTCACTACTGTTTCTTTAGACGTACAGTCATATTAATAATAAACTTTTTCTCATTGCTTGTTTGTTTTATATACTGAAACTTACGTCTTTAATAAATTTTGACATTTTCCTATTTGCTTGCTTTTTTTTTGTTTTATTATATTATATTTTATTTTATTGTTTGTTTGTTTTTATTATCCAAAATTTTTTGTTTTAATTATCTTTGTTTTTATTTCATCACACACACACACACGCCTATGTACTAAGTAAATAAATAAACAAGCAAACAAAGAAGCAGTTACAAAATTAATTAACATAAGTAAATACAAAATAAATAAATAAAAACTAAAAACTGCATGAAACTGTATATGATAACATTACTGACACGTTCTCAAGGTCGGGTTGTTTGTGAAACGTCACTGGATAAAACTGCATCTGGCAAACACCAGCAGCCTGTAAACACGAGACTACAAAATACCACAGTCTTTGATGTGTTCACTTTTAGCTTCTCATTAATTTTATTTCTTCTTTTGTGCGGTGCATACGTAAACAAAATTAAAAAATGCTGAACACGCACAGTTCAGTTTGGTTCAGGTAACAATACACAAAATCGCTCAATTATTAAAACTAACGTTGTTCGCGGTCGAAATCATTTCGTTGTGGCTAAGGCGATTTTCAAACAATCATCAGTTTTCCGTCTCGAATGGTTTTCTACGCCAAAAATCGACTGGTTGTTGTTAACACAATTACACACAAATATCTAACTTCACACAATAGACTGGTAACAATTATATACATATTTCTAACTTCACAGGCGTTTTGCAATACAACTGATTTATATTTATTTTACAATGATTTAATTTTATCGCCGTTTTACAGCGAACTGATTTAACGCCTGCTTTGCAATAAAATAGCCTTAAAGCATTAAAGAGTTGTGTGGGCTTTGAAAAATATTTTACAGTTTGAACTTAGGTTTATTGAGTTCATTCTCAAACTGACAAGCGAAACGAACATGGCTCTGATGAAATGTCTGAACTCAGGATTATAAATATAAAAATGAATAATTAAAAAAAAAAAAAAAATACATGTATAACTGATTTATTTGGACGTTCCTAGATTAACCAATCATATTTGTTTATGACACACTTTAATATGAGCAGTCCTCAACTGTCAAACACGTTTATTTTTGTTGCTGTTAGCGAGGGAACCGTTTCTAAAACTATCAGCTGTCCCACTTTTACTGATTAGCAGAAAGTGTACATGAGCATAAACCTCTCACTGTCTGAAAAATACATTTCATCTGTTTTCTTATTTTTTCTTTCTTCTTTCTTTCTTTCGTTCTTTTTTTCTTTCTTTTTCATTTATTCTTAATCAAGCCAGTTAAGGGATACTGGCTATAGTGAACACTGAATATTACAGATTAGATGCACATTGTGATATACTGAAACAGCTGAACACGACATTTGATACACGAACTGTTGTGTGAACAGGTCTTGAATGGGAAAAGAGTTCCCTGGGTAGACGGAAAACGGGTTCATAAACACAACAACAAAACAGCAGCAACAACAACAACAATAACAATAATAATAATAATAAGAAGAAGAAGAAGAAGAAGAACTAGAGCATCAAAACAATAACAACAAGATTAGTTGTATGGATCCAGTGACAGATGGAAGGTGTTCTAGCACATCCTGTTATTACGATTCTTTAGGGTGACGGGCTGCACAATCGATTTTCTTCGGGGTGCTGTTTATATTTATTTTCGGTCCATCAGTGTGGTTATTCAGAGCTTCCTCTTCTGTCAACAGAAAAAAAAAATTGCAAAGAAAAGAAAAAGAAAGAAAAAAAAAATTAATACGATGCATAACGACATTTGGCTTCTTCTCATTATCTGCAAGGTCTTTATAAATATCTGCAAGGTCTTTATAAATATCTGCATGGTCTTTATAAATATCTGCAAGGTCTTTATAAATATCTGCATGGTCTTTATAAATATCTGCAAGGTCTTTATAAATATCTGCAAGGTCTTTATAAATATCTGCAAGGTCTTTATAAATATCTGCATGGTCTTTATAAATATCTGCAAGGTCTTTATAAATATCTGCAAGGTCTTTATAAATGTCTGCAAGGTCTTTATAAATGTCTGCAAGGTCTTTATAAATATCTGCAAGGTCTTTATAAATATCTGCAAGGTCTTTATAAATATCTGCAAGGTCTTTATAAATGTCTGCAAGGTCTTTATAAATATCTGCAAGGTCTTTATAAATGTCTGCATGGTCTTTATAAATATCTGCAAGGTCGTTGTCTCTGTTATATCACTTTATGTAGCCCCTGATTAAAAATGTTTCGAGTACGTGTGTAAATAAAATCTTTCTTTCTTCCTTGTTTACCAGGTAATCACACCCTCTACTACTTCGTATTGTTGTTGGAAGTTTTTGTTACGTGCACACGTCTATTGAACGCTTCAAGTACGTCTTTGCGGGCAGATAAAACACATTTGTCGATAATCTCATCTCTGGGGTTAGTGCGTATAAACAGTGGCGAATCTTCGCGAAACAGCGACTACGGAAAGCACCGAAGTCGCTTCCCTCTACAAACATCTCCTACCGATCTTTACGACAAATTTACGATGAAATCAATTAGGTTTAATGAGAGTGCTCAGTTGAGTCCCCACCCCCTTAGTGCAGCGCCCAGGTCACGTGCTATATTCACCACACCTAACGTAAGTCAGTGGACGTAAGTCACGTTAAGCTTGTCAATTTGGATTACGTCAGAATTACGCTCGCAGTGACTTGATTGAAATAGTCGATGACAAACTAATTGTCTCTGTCGGGAATTTACTTTTGTAGGTAATTATAGTCCGTGTTACTGACACGTCAATTAATCTTCATTTTATTACTGGACTCGGATAACTTTGCTTCTTGTGAGGAAGTTAGGGTTGGTGCGAGGGAGGAAATTGCTACTGGGAAATGATGTTACTGCCATGCCGTGTTCTTTGGTGAGGGATCGAGACTCAGGTCAAAGGTCGCAGGATCGATGCTCCTCTGTTCGTTTAACTGGGCTGTTATCTGATCCAGCCGGTTTTAACGATATGGCGTGTTAAAGTCAGAATAACAAATAATCCTTTAAAGTAAAATAGTTTTGTTGATTTCCTCTGATCAGAGCGATCCTGTGTTGTCGTGTTAAAATAAACGTCACGGACAGAAAAGTGATCAGTGTAACTGTTTTCTTAACTAAACGTTTTAAACACAGTCGGATATCACGGGCAGACCTCTCAGTTCGCTCACTGAGATTTTTCTCTCGTTCCGACCAGCTGATTTATTACATGTTGTATGCTTTCACTCGTTAGAGGAAGATGATGCGTGTATAAATTATTTGCTGTGAACCTGTAAGTCCAAAGAATGACGTAACAGAGTTTCTGTTTCATATTATTGAAAGGGATAAAAAAAATAATAATAATAAAATAATAATAATAATAATAAAATAAATAAAATAAATAAATAAAATAATAGATAAAATATAAAAATAAATCAATAAAACCAAAAAAAACAGAAAAAAAAGAAAACGACACAAACAAAATAAGGAAAACATGTGCAGTAAAATGGGTCGCGGTATCACTAAACAAATCTTCATTCATCTGTTCATAAACGTTAGACAATTTCTTCATTCGTCCCCTTACTCTTTTCTTCTTTTCTAACCTTCTTCTGGTCACTCACTGATTTGTCGTTTTCTTGTCTGTCTGTCTGTTGTTACAGCTGTGTTAAACGTCGATAAGCAGTAATGAGAGACACTGCGATTCTTTGTCCGCGGTTATATTTTATTTATCTTTATTGCATCTACATCACGTCTGTATCCGACACTAACTCGTTTTTCTGACACGTTAGATTACATTTCTTCTCACGGAGTAGGACACTGGGCTCTCGAGTGATTGGCCACAGTCGGGGGGTTTCCATAAGCCCGGGGATATTAGTCTGTTAAACTTTCATCTCGTTTTCTCTCGTTCCGCTCCGAGATTTGTCAGGAAACTGAAGAGACAAATAGAGAAAGAAGCGTTTTGATGGCTTTCTGATTACCTCGCTTGATTTGTCTTCCTTATTTCTTTTCTATCGTTTCTTCTTCTTCTTGTTCTTCTTTCTTTCTTCTTCTTCTTCTTCTTCTTCTTCTTCTTCTTCTTCTTCTTCTTCTTTCTTTCTTCTTCTTCTTCTTCTTCTTTCTTTCTTCTTCTTCTTCTTCTTCTTCTTCTTCTTCTTCTTCTTCTTCTTCTTCTTCTTCTTTCTTCTTCTTCTTCTTCTTCGTCTTCTTTTTCTTCTTCTTCTTCTTTTTCTTTCAGAAATGTTGAGACTAATCTGCATCGATTACAAATAATTATCATATTAGCAATAATTAGTCATCACTCTTTTTAACGAGCACTTTAGTAATGAGGACAGTGTTGTTGTATGAGGGGGCGGGGGGGGGAGAACACTGCTGTGTTAATCGATCTGAGGTTTTATGTAACTTTTCGCCTGATAAGCAAAACTGGCGAGCGCAGAAAAATACGAAATGGTTTGTTATTTCTAGAATAAGGACCATCGATTCCAAACAGCTTCAACATAATCCACCTGAAATAAAAATAAATAAATAAATAAATAAATAAATAAATAAATAATAATAATAATAATAATAATAATAATTTAAAAAATTAGAAAAAAGAAATCGAGGAACAAGAAAGGCAACAACAACAACAACAATAATAAAAATAATAATAATAATAATAGAAACAACATTTTTTTAAAAGTCCATATTTCTTTTAAAATAATGATAGAAATATTAATATATATATATATATATATATATATAATAAATAAACCAAAAGCAAATAAATAATAAATAAAACAGTATTCTATTTATCTGTTTATGTATTTGTTTCTGTTTTTTTTTTTTTTTGGTGTTTTTGCATAAAATACACAACGTCCTGTTTGTCATGTTTTCATATTATAATGAAAAATATAAAAAAAAATAAAAAAAAGAAAAAAAAAAAAAACTTCTTTGGTACTGTAGTAACTCATGTAGTAATAGCGACTTGTTTCATTTACCTTATTACATAAACGTATCTCTACACTAACTGCCGTTGCTATAAATACATTTCATCGAGTAACTTAACAGCTGTTCATTTATATTTCCGTTTTTCGTGAAATTTCAGTTCTGGGACAATAGGGAAAGGAGGGCGGGGATAAATTACACCTCCACTAGATGAAATAATTTCATGAGATATCACTAGTAAAAAAAAAACCAGAAAGAAGTTAAACCGGTCAAATGATAAGCAAACATCCAGGTCAATCGAAACACGATAGACCGAAACAACGTAATCCTCTCTATCTATCAGTGCTAGTGAATGAGGCGCAACAAATTGCTTGTGTACAGCTAATTAACGATGACTGAGGTTCATTCCCCGCGCTTCTTAGGCGATTTCAGCTTTCCCTGCAGAATTTGTACAGATCGATTTACACAGCAGCGCCCTCTGCTGACCAGCCTTCGAAACGGCTGTGAATGGTAGTGACGTCTGCCAGTTCCGCCGGCTAATCGTAGAACGGAATGTGGCGAGTGTAGTCGCGCGAGTTCTTCAGTTCCCGATCATCTCCGAACTACCTGAGAGATCGTTTCAGTGCTGCTCCCTGCTTTGGAGGAAAATACTGTAAAAAAAAAAAAAAAAAAGTTTACTTGATGTAAGTAACGAACATTTTTATCTTCATATTTTTTATTTATTTTTATTTTTATTTATTTATTTATTTAATTATGTTTTGTTGCTTGTTTAGTTGTTGCTAAAAGATATTTATTACTGAATTTTTGAATGTTTCATTTTTTTATTTTATATATATCTTTATACATTATTTTATATTTTTTCGCTTAAGCTAAAGTCACAGAGACTTTTTATGTCATAATATTGTGAAATGTAAATATTCCGTTAATAGCGATACCGAAGAAGTAAAAGGTCAAAGAAATATAGAAAAAAAAGAATTCAGAAATAATAATAATAATAATAATAATAATAATAATAATAATAATAATAATAATAATAATAATAATAATAATAAATAAATAAATAAATAAAAAATAAAATCAAAAATCAAAAACAACAAAAAAATAATCATAAAAATAATAATAATAATACAAATAATCAAGATTTTCTTAATACAGATTTATCTAAAGATATGAAACGTTTTTTATCTTCTAAAATAAAAAATATGAAATGAAATAAAATAAAAATGTTATTCATGTAACATATAGCAGCTGGAACGTCTTAAATAAAATAAAATAAGAGACTGTATCCACAAACAAAATCCATAAGAAAAAGCAATATTATTAATTTATTTTTATTTTGTTGTCACTGATTCAGTCCTCACATAATTTTATTATTAACTTAGCCAATAATAATAATAATAATAATAATAATAATAATAATAATAATAATAATAATAATAATAATAAAAAACAACAATAATAAAAGAAAAATAATCTTTTCATTCCGCTATCTGTAGTTTTATTTATTTTCATACATCTTTCTCGCTGTTTTTATCCTGTTTAGTTTGTTTTATATCTTATATCTTTCTCTTTCTCTATCTTCTGTCAGTCTGTCTATCTCTCTTTTTTCTTTCTTTCTTTCACTCTGTCTCTCTGTCTCTGTTTCTGTTTGTCTGGTTCTATATTTCTCTTTCGATCTGTCGTTTGTCTTTCTGTCTGTTCATCTATTTGTCTGTTTGTATCTCCGTGTGTCCGTTTGTCTTTCTCTAATTTTTTTCTATAACTTTACTAATTTCTATCCCCCAACAAGAACAAAAAAATTGTTTTTCAGAAGGGTGACCGTTTTTAGTATTATTTTTTATCTTTTTATTTTATTTCCAAGAATGTTTTTTTTTTTCAATTTTCATGAAGACCATAAAACATAATAGACCCAGTTTTCTGAATAGAAACAAAAATCTGTCTTTTTTTTCTTTAAAAAAATAAATAAATTGCGTTCTTCGTTTCTTTTGTACTTTTTTTCTCTGCTGTAGATGTAAATTAAATCTTTACGCAGTGCCCGAGGCTGTAATTTTTAACACGTCATGTTTCCATTTAAACCTTTTCTTGGATTTTCAAAGTTAAAAGGAATAATAGAACTAATAAAGCAAGCAAACACTTTATTTTGTAAAATTTGATTTTTTTTTTTTTTTTTTTTTTTTTTTTTTTTTTTAAATATATATTTACAAATGATTATTGATCTGGAGAACACAAAATGGCAAATTTTGAAATGATAAAAGATGAATTATTATGTAGAAAGTAATCTCATATGTTAAATAAATCATTTTTTATATTAAATAGATGATGTTGAGAAAATCTCACTTCATGTCCTACTCTCATATATTAACAGCAATACATGTGTACCCTCTCATAAACAGAAAAACACATTAAATAAGTTTAAGAAAAAAGTCTCAGAGCTTTGTCTGGAACGGAAAATCACGAAGTACGATCCTAGAACTAATCATTACACTTATACGCGATTTAAGATTCTGTATTAAAATTCTATATCGTATATTTCACGAAACGAAATCACGAGCTCCAACTCCTCCTACTGAAATTTTATTTTTATTTTTTATTGTTTCTTTACGAATCCGTTATGGTTTAGGAGTAACTGTATTAATAATGCATTTAAAATTTATAAATAAACAAAACAGTATTTCTTTTTTTTTTTTACACAAACTGACTAATTACTGAAACAATACAAAAGAAAATTCTGTTCATGAGACCGATCATAAAATAAATTATTTATAAATATTACAGCGCTTTCTGCCCAGTTAGTGAAACATCTGCCATCTCGTATTCTTGTACATTAACATTTACAGAATTAATAACAACAGATTTATAAGCTTAATATTAAACGCCGAGAAAATGTCTGAGTCAATATTTGTATAAAAGAGTTTTAGAAAGCTAATAAATTTAAACAGATTTACTTCTGATATTGTTATTTTTGTATTTATGCCGATGATAAAACGTTGCTTGTCAAAAAAATAAATGATAATAATAAATAAATAAATAAATAAATAAATAAATAAATAATAATAATAATAATAATAATAATAATAATAATAATAATAATAATAAAAAAAAAAAAAATAGAATAAAATAATCTCTGTATAAAAAATATTGCACGTAATATGATAGTGCACTTTCGTTAATGTCGTCGTTTTACCTAAATGATAATCGCCTGTTTTTAACATCTGTTTCCTATCATAGTTTTTTATCATCTGTCATTGTTTTCTGTCAGAAGATATTTCAAACACATTATCATTAATTTCTCTGTTTGACCAGCCTGTTACGGTAACCTGTGTCTGTGTGACATTTTCAGCAAGCTGTAGTTGTCTTCAGTAAACTCAGTCTCTTTACTGTTCCGCTTACAGCTAATAGCTGTGTATTATCTATACGAGAGACAGGGACACAGTCAACAACAACCTATATTAACATATGTATTCACATATAAATATTTTAAGATGACGTCACACATATATTCTGAGACGACGTCACAGATATTCTGATATGATGTCTCACAGATGTTCTGAGACGACGTCACATATATTCTGAGATGACGTCACAGATATCCTGATATGATGTCTCACAGATATTCTGAGATGACATCACACATATGTTCTGAGATGACGATGGTATTAAGAGACATGGTGTGTACGTGCGTGTGCGTGTGCGTGTGCGTGTCAGCGAGTATGTGTAGGATACTATTGTGTGTGTTATAATCTCATTGTTTAAACACATCATGTTAGTTTTTGTCTTGGACTATAGTCATTTATTGAAAGACATTATGATATTTTTGTTCATATCGTTTTTACATTATCTATCTATCTATCTATCTATCTATCTATATATATATATATATATATATATACACAGTATTTATTTATTTACTATTATTATTATTATTTTAATGGCATTAAGCTCTCATAATTATTAATTTTGCGTAAGTTGTCTGTCTGCAACAGTTTATGTAAATTCTATAGTTCTTTTCTCTCTACGTTCAGATTCACGACAGTTTGTACATACTTTTGCTCGGGTTAAATGCCAATTTAATCATTTATTGATTTACAAAAATCGTGATTTTTCCACAGTTACCACAATTTTCATATCACGATTCGTCAGTTATATTGCTGACATGAAAACCATAAATAGCGCTGTCTGAAACGGTGAACAAATCCAATATAAACCGACTGCCAATTTGCTCCACTTAAAAACCTTTAATGATTAATAATTATATATTACGTGGCACGACTCTTTTCAGCGAAAAATGAAAATGGCGGTTTCGACAATTATAATGTCTAAATCGAATCAGCGTCCGGTCCGGCTGCTGCTAAAAAATGCGGACTGCGGTTTAATGAAGTTAACGCTAATTAATGAAGTAATGAAGCCACCATCTTGTCCAGTAATCTGTGGAAATCAGTGTTCAAGGTTACTTCCTGTTTGTGGCTTTGTTGATCTTTCTTAATGTTTGTTTGTCAGAGGATTGGAATAAATTATACAGTTTGAAATCTTAAAATAAAAGACGGGAAGCTAATTTTTAATTGAGTATTTCAGCACAAACACACATATAGAAAAGAATGTACATACATTCCATATACACACACATGCAAAATACACACACACTAATCTATACGCTGTATTTCGTTGTGGTTGCATCGTTTATTATAATTATCATCATTACTATAACCATGGCGATGTGCACGTGCGAATTCATAGATGCACGCTTTATACTCTGCTCCACTCGCAACGTTTCATGAGCTGCTAAAGTTAATTCATTTAAACCTGTAACTGGCGCATTCGTGTCACCGAAGTTTTCGATATTTCGTGAATATGACAGACCGCTGTTCAATAAAATCGCTGGCGAATCTCAGATTAACCTGTATTTAGATGAGTCAGCGGCGAACACGTTACATCTCTTTGACGATTTACGTCAGGCGATGGTCACGTGACTCGGAAACGTCTCGTCAAGTTTCACACTGTGTCTGTGTAATTACTGTCAACAACAGCTACAACAACAGCTCGGTTACACGTGGTAATGACAGTAACACAAAACTGTAACGTTTACTTTTGGTTACAGAAGTGATTTACTCTCGTCTGAAGGTCGCGGTCAGTTCTGCTTGGTGATCATATCACGGCATTTCCTGTTCTAACCATAACCCAGTAATTAGTACATCAGTGGTGATGGTATGTTCTCTTTAGCTAAAAGAGTCCTTGCTGGTAGTGTGTATAAGAATAACGCGTGTGCTTTCTGATATATTTTTGTAAACTTATATCTGTTTATCTGTCAGAGTGAAGTCAGCTCAGTGGTTAAAGCGCAGGCTGGGGAGTAGTGGGTTACGTGATCGAACAATAATACAGCAGTAGTAGCAGTAGTAGCAATAGTAGTAGTAGTAGTAACAGTAGTAATAGCATCAACGATTGTTGTAGTAGTAGAAGCAGTAGTAGTAACAATAGTCGCACCAGTAGTTGTAGTACTAGTAGTAATAAAGTAATAGTAGTAGTAGTAATAGTAGTAGTAGTAGTAACAGTAGTAATAGTATCAGTAGTTGTTGTAGAAATAGAAGTAGTAGTAGTAATAATAGTAGTACCAGTAGTTGTAGTAGTAGTAGTAGTAGTAATAATAGTAGTAGTAGTAGTCGTAATAGCAGCAGAGCAGTACTAGCAATACTTGTAGTAGAAGCTGCAGCAAAAGAAAGAACAGTCTACAAAGCGATGGAGTAAAATTGTTCACGTTGAAAATCTTCAGACTTGTAAACAAACTCGGATTTTGTTTCTAAATGTAGATATCTGAACAATAATCAGGGATTCTGATAGTTTCTGTATACATCGCAGATTACCTACAACAGACTAATCTCCTCAAGGATTAGTGGTGCTTACTAAGAAAACGAGAACAAGGAAAACCTAGAAAACTGCACTGACACAGTAAGCAGTTTTGAGTAGTAACAAGATATAAATTTATCTGTTGTAGATGTTGTTAGCTCGATATAAACAACAGCGTGGGCGACGTTTGTCATCAATTCATTAAAGACTTTTCATGTTCATAATAAATAATAGTAGCGACGACCACATCGATAACAACAACAACAATAACAATAACAGTAATAATAATAATAATAATAAGAAGAAGAAGAAGAAGAAGAAGAAGAAGAAATAAGGGTGAAAAAAGCCACCTATGACAAAGGCGATAACAAGAAAATAACTAAATGCATTTAAACTTAAATATCTCAATTAATAATAATAATAATAATAATAATAATAATAATAATAATAATAATAATAATAATAATAATAATAATAAAAGATCAAGAAGAAGATGAAAGAAATTTTTTTAAGAAATAGTCTTAACAAAAGTTATTTTATATATTTATTTTTAGTTCATAACCAGGATACACTCAGAGATGCATTCAGATTTCATTAACCAAGCAAACTCTACACATCCGTGTATACGTATCAACACATTTCCCATCAACATCTCAATTTATTCCTCATTCATTCATTTTGTCTTGTAACTAATCAATGGTGTTTACTCTTTCAGGTTTCACAGAAGGCCACTCACAGTGAGTCCGTTTAGCGCTCACAGCATGCAGTAAGCAAAGCTTTCAGTTTTCACTGGGATCGAGAAGCCAGTTCGTAGGACTGATTAGAGAAACTTCAAACACGTGACGTCATTCGATGTGTGATACGTTTGATCTGACAGCTTTTTGTATACGTCATCGTATCTATGACGTAGTCTGTGTGTGTATGTGGAAATGATCAGAATGTCTCTGTGTTTATCAGAATAAGTGAAAATCATCACGATTAAAGACGCTCGGTGAACACGTGAAAATTATCAGTAAATATGAAGTTTAACAGAACACGCACAGTTTTCTGAGCACATCAGCTGCATCGGAAAACGTGAACTACAGTGGAATACGTAACGCTATCAGAATACGTGAACACTATCGAATACGTGATCACTATCAGATAACAGTGTCACAAAACAGTGAACACTGTCAAATACGTCAAAACTGTGAAAAGACGTGAACGCTCTTAGAACACAAGATCATTGCTGTAACACGTGACATCATTCGTAGACTTTATCGCAGAACGTGAACATTTATCATAATACTGAACGATACATCGGAATACGCGTGACGTGTCAGAAAACGTGAAAAGTACCAAAAATGGATCGCGTGCTGGATGCGTGGAACAACACGGACTACACAGTAATCGAGGCAGATCTCGCAGATTACAACTTGGACACTTCAATCCTATTGGCTGAGCTCCGAGCCGACCTCTATCGTCACAAAGACCCCTTCACCATCGTCCTCGCCGTCCTCTACGTCGTGACGTTCATGGCCGGCATCCTCGGCAACTTCTTTGTGGTTCTGGTCGTCATCAGACAACGACACATGCGCACGTTAACCAACGTCTTCTTCCTCAACCTCACCATCGGAGACCTGATGGTGGTCTCCATCTGCATCCCGGTAACCCTGGGAAACCACGTCTATAAAGACTGGGTCTACGGCGAAATTCTCTGCAAAGCGACGCCGTTTGTGCAAGGCACGGCGGTAGGAGTGAGCGTTCTCAGCATGCTCTTCATCAGCATCAACCGCTACTTCGCCATCCACATTCCCCTCAAAGCGAAGATTCTCTTCTCCAAAGGAAAAGTCATCGTCATGCTGCTGTCCATCTGGATTGTCTCCTTCGTTGTCGTCGCTCCGCTGTTGTTCGTCAACGTGACGACGACGTACGGCGTTCCCGACATCTTCGAAGCGCGGATCTGCCAGGAACGCTGGCGAACACTACGAGACAAGCAGCTTTTCAACATTTTTATTTTTGGAGTCCAGTTTTTCGTGCCGCTGCTGGTGATGGCGGCGATGTACACGAGAATTTCACAGACTCTTTGGACCGAGGACGAGAACCTCCACGCCAGCAACACCAGACAGCAGTGGTCGCGTCAGCTCCTACGACAGCGGCGCAAAACAGTGAGAAACTTGATCTTCTTAGTGATACTTTTCGGCTGTTCGTGGTTTCCTTACTACGTCGTCAACATCTGGCTAGACTTCAACATGAAGTCTGCTGACGCTGGCGTGGTTCTGAACTACATCTACCCGCTCGTGCAGATACTCGGGCTGTCTAACTCCACCCTGAACCCGGTGTGCTACTGTTTCCTCAGTAAGGGGTTCAGACGCGCCTTCAGGAACATGTGCTGCACGAAGAAGAAGAGGACGAAGCACGGAATGATTATAACTGTGCGCTTCAAGTATCCCAGAAGCGGCGACGACAGCGGCTTCGACAGCATCGAAACTGTTCTCTCGTAGTGCGTGTGTGCTCGTAACAAGGACAATTCCATAACAAGCCAGTACCGTCTTAATGTGGACAGAAATCTAGTAATGCGGACAGTATCATCATAATATGGACAGTGCCCTCATAATGTGAAAAGAAATCTAGTAATGCGGACAGTACTCTTGTAATGTGGACAGTACCCTCATAATGTGGAAAGAAATCTAGTAATGCGGACAGTATTCTTGTAATGCGGACAGTACCCTCATAATGTGGACAGAAATCTAGTAATGCGGACAGTATCATCATAATATGGACAGTACCCTCATAGTGTGGACAGAAATCTAGTAATGTGAGCAGTATCGTCATAATATGGACAGTACCCTCATAGTGTGGACAGAAATCTAGTAATGTGAGCAGTATCGTCATAACATGGACAATACTCAAACAATACGGACAGTAACTTCGTTATCTTGTGGACAGAAACCTAGTAATGTGATCTGGTAATATCGTCATAATATGGACAGGTCCCTCGTAATGGTCGAAAGAAATCAGATTAACCTCGTAATGTGGAACTATCGTCATGACGTTCAGGACAATGGCCTCTGTTGGTACGGACAGTAACTTCGTTATCTTGTAATTCGGGCAGGACCATCTGTAATGTGAGCTGAACTGGATTTAGTTGTTTTTCAGGCATACGGGACAGTCATACGGAAAGGTCTGACGTAACGTGGTCGATACATCTATCCAAACGTTTAACCTCGAAACTGTTTACCAGAACTGACTGTCCTCGTTTATGACGTTCAGAATGACGTAACTGGCCTCTGTTGGTACGGACAAAGTTCTGTTGAAGACAACTCGTGAACAAAGATTCGGAAAACGTGAGTAATACATCCATTTATGTGAGCTGGACTAACACGAATTTAGTTGTGTTTTTTCAGCTATAACGGGACATGTCATATCAAAATGTGAAGTTTTCTTCTAATGTGACCAGACCATCTATCACTTGTTTATGAACAAGATTATGAAAACATGAGCTAATGTACATTCCATTTACTTGCGGCGAACACGCACCTAATTCTGGCATGTCACTACTAACGCTGACATGCTAGTAATTGTAGCATTTTGACATGTCACTGCTCATTCTTGCATGTCACTACTAATTTCAGCCGTGCAGTGCGTACCGCAGTATCACGTGACCGGGACAAAGAAAGACTTTTGAAGAAAACTAAATGAACAAAGAAATTAAAAAATGAATAGAGAATACTAATAATGACAATGACGACGATGATGATGATGATGATTATAAATAAATAAATAAATAAATAAATAATAATAGTAGTAGTAGTAGTAGTAGTAGTAGTAATAATAATAATAATAATAATAATAATAATAAGACACAATGCACAAAAGTTACGTACAAAAAAGAATTTTTTGTTTTGAATAGCAAAGATGGTGGCAAAGAGAACAGAGATAAAAAAAAAATTATTATTGTGAGTAAAATAAACAAATGTTCCAGGTCCAGCTGATCTGTAGAACAGAGAGAAAATTGTGCAGTTTAACGATGTGTGAAAAGTCATAATTCGTGCAGGTATAAGTTAACATGAACAAATTAAACATCAAAATAGAACTGATCTTTGTCAATATGGCTGCCCCCACAGAAATTCGCTGTCATGATGTGGTAACAGTCTAAACGGCGGTAAGCAGCTCTGTGTGGAAGTGGGCGCAGAAAACAGGAAAACGTGACGTAACCGCTAATAGTCCGCAGTGCATCTCGCGTAACAAACTCTCTCCACGTCTGCAGCGGAGAGGAATTAATTACAATCACAGCACAAAAATATCTGCAGATTGCTCAAAATGGCGACTTACAGCCCAGTGCTGACAGTCTGTAGTTTTTCTTGAACCATTCGTCACTGACAGCGTCATGGTGTTTTCACGAAACACAACTACTTGAACACTTTCGCACACAGTATTATTAGTTTTTTTTGTTTTTTTTCTGGCATCATAATTTCTTTGACATTCTTATACGCTGAGAAGGCTGCTGGTTAAACCTTCTTTCATAATTATTCGGTTGACGATAATAATAATCATACGATGATATGATAAAATCGAAATAACTGTTACTACCGCTGCTGTTCCTTCAACTGCAACTACTACTACTACTATTACTACTACTACTGCTACTACTGCTGCTGCTGCTACAACTACCACTACTAATACTATTACTGATACTGTCAGTGCTGCCTACTACCACAACACTGTTACTATTACAATTGCTACTACAACTATTTCATTATTATGCGGAGAGGTGGGTCATGGAAGAAGGAACAAAAGACTATTTTTAAATGAAGCCAGAGTAAACAGAAAAACTCTTCATCGTGGGTATTTTCAGCATTTGCTCAAGTTTTGTAAATAAAACATTCCATTAAAAAAACAAAACAAAAAACGAAAAAGAAATCAATATATTTGAAAGTTAATTTTGTAAATAAACTGATTTAATATTGTTATATCGTGTAATAAAAACTGAATTTCATACATACCCGTTAATGCTCTTTTCTTTTGTTGATGTTGTTGCTGTTGCTGTTGCTGTTTATGTTGCGGTTCTTGTTGCTGTTGATGTCGATGAGATAATAATAATAATAAATAATAATAATGATTGTTACTACGTCATAAACAGTGTAATGACGTAATGATAGCGTTACTTATTTGTTAAGAAAATACGTCTGAATGATAGTACGTGTGTATTCTGCAGACTGCTTATAAACAAAACATCAGCAGGTTTACGAACTCATGTAAATGTATTTGTCTACATAGAAGTTCAAATACTGTAAGATTTATTAAAATCATTTTTCTTCTTCTTCTTTTTTTTTTCAGCAGTCTATGTTTCGATCATAATACTATGAGATTTTTTTTTTTTTTTTTTTTTCCAGAATATACGATATATGCTGTATACAAACACCTGTAATGAAATGATAAGAAAATAGTTGAAATAAGAAATGACATTTATCTGTTTGAAGTTAACTGAAATTTTTTAGTTAACAGAATAGGAAAGTGATGGTATTACAAATTTAATAATAATAAAAGAATAAAACAACAAAAAAAATTAATTTCAATGTCAGGACGTATATGTGTTTTGCATTTATGAACGTGTGGATACCTATAATAAGTGTGTGTGAGTCTGTATGTATTATATATATAGACAGAAACACACACATACATTCATACATGTGTGTGTGTGTTTTATAAGTAAGTATGTATTATTATTAATTACGATACAAACAAATGCAGCCTTGAACCCCAGCCTGCACTGGTGTGATTCTGTTACAATTAGCAGAGCTCTGTAATCTAACACCTCACTGAAATCAGAGAATTGAACTTTTCTCATTCGTCGAAATAAATTCAAGAATAGCGAGCTGATACTTCATGTTGTGTCTGATTGCACTATCAGCCTGACATTTCATGTTGTGAAAACTTCGATACAAGTTAAATATTGATTAAATAACAGAGACAGCAGTTTGTTACTACCACATACGTTCATATGTTTGTTACTACCACATACCTTCAGGTTGTAGAAACGTTCAAAATCAGGTTCAAATTTCCAACGTTTGATTACTTTTTTCGCTTTGTTTTTGTTTTTCTTTGTTTTTCTTATTTATTTATTTATTTATTTATTTATTTATATTCATTTCATATGAAATTCTGACATCTTATCCATTAATATGTGGATTGGACATCATCAAAAGAGAGAGAGAGAGAGAGAGAGAGAGAGAGAGAGAGAGAGAGAGAGAGAGAGAGAGAGAGAGAGAGAGAGAGAGAGAGAGAGAGAGAGAGAGAGAGAGAGAGAGAGAACGAAGAAGAAAGAAACAATAAGAAAAAATTAAAAGAAAATAATAATAAAATAAAGAAAAATAAATTAAAGAAAAGAAGAAGATATAGAAAAATAAAAAAAAACACTACAGGCAGGCGGTTACTAAGTTATTACATCGTTCATGGAGCGACACAGCTGGAGTTTACCTTGTCAATATCACTAACACGTTGGGAACCAGTCAAATTAATTAGGTTCTCATCCACAACGCGAATTTCCGAGATCACGAGACTTGAAGATTTCCAATCGATTAGGTCACTTGTCCGAAAGCGGAACACCCTGCCTCAGGTCAGGGTTGAATTACGGATGTTAATACGCTCCATCAGCCAAGTAAAAAACGTAACCTTTTCTTCACGGCTTAAAAATATATTTGAAACACACGCAATAATTAGAAAATAGAAAATAAAAACCTGGAAATAATTCATGTGTTCTCAAACGCTCACTGAAATTAGCAGATTTCATTAAACATCCTGGCGGTTTTTGTTTTCACGAAAGAAAACTTTTATGACATGCAAACAGCAAATTTTGATTTTATTTTTAATATTTTTACACAATATTTACGTCTTATTTGGCTTTACCTGCACGAAAACACTCTAAGATTTTTTTTTTTTTTTTTAATTTTTTTTTTACTAAATTTAACTTTTTCCAATTGAGGAATACTTGCAGACGACAGCTGCAGGCAGAAACGAGCTAGTGACAGCATGAATACACAAACCAAGTGACGTAATGTTTGAATTACGTAATGAGACGAAATTCGAGACGATATGCTACGAAAAATGGCAAATAATTTCTTCTGTATCATTTAACTTCCCGATATTTTGCAAGATTTTTATTATTCTTTTTTTTTTTTTTTTTTTCCTGTCAGAATTTAAAAATAAATACACACGTACAAAAATACTTACATGTATATATATCTGTCCGTCACGTGCAGAAATATACACATGCACTGAACTGTTGTACACATCGATTTAGTTTATTTGAAAATTATTTTATTAATAATAAAATTAATAATGGTAATAAATAAAAAAAAAAAAAAAGATAAAAGGATAAAAGAAATCTGTTCTTATAGAAATATTCGGTACGTTGTATTCTACGTGTGTCTGTACTTCTTGTGTCTGTATTTATGTAATGTCCTATGTGAATCTTTCGAATGACAAATTTAGAAAAGCAACCTCATCTTCAATGACTACTTTCATACTTTTCGTCTCATCTTTGTTTTTTTTCTGTCCCCCCCCCATCTCATTATTTGTTATTATTTTTTCTTCTTCTTCTTCTTTCTTTCCTTCAGGCGTTTTTCTCTTGAACTTTTGTGATGAAATCATTTATTGCAACTAACGATATAAAACAAGGTTGTTCAGGTTCTTGTGTTGTTTGCTGAATTTCGGAAAAAATGAAAGAAAATAAAAGACTGAGGAAAAAATTATAGTTCGAATATCTCATTAGTAAAAGAAAAGGAGGAGAGAGAGAGAGAGAGAGAGAGAGAGAGAGAGAGAGAGAGAGAGAGAGAGAGAGAGAGAGAGAGAGAGAGAGAGAGAGAGAGAGAGAGAGAGATTTCCAAATGAGCAACTTATAAATTTAGTATATTCTTCATACATATATACTCACACACACAAGGACACATAAAAAAGTTATTTACTTTATTTTAATTTTTTATTTTATTAATCACATTTCTTCGTCTTCTTTTTTCATGTTATCTGCGTTTTTTTCTCAGAATGACTTAATTATAAAACACGCACTGTGTTATTTCATTTGTTTAATTTTACTTCACATCACATCAAAACGTTTCGTGAATCACAGAAAATCTCACAATAGTCTAACGACACGTTTAGTTTCTGTGTGTTTTAGCTACGTTTAACTTCGCAGTGACGTCTCTCTCTCTCTCTCTCTCTCTCTCTCTCTCTCTCTCTCTCTCTCTCTCTCTCTCTCTCTCTCTCTCTCTGACACACACACTCACACACATATATACGTATTTATTTATATATGTACGTATATGTATATGCGTGTGTATGTATGTATATATATGTTATATATATATATATATATATATATATATATATATATATATATATATATATATATATATATATATATATATGCATTCTCAGATTTGCTAGGTCAGTACATTTATCAATCGAGCAGATACGGGTGGATGGATTCCAGCGCGGTGGTTCGAAGTTACCTAGTTTTGTATTATCTCCCTATCAACAGCAGAAACAGCCATATCTCATATCACGTATATTTGTTGTTTATAGGTTTGAGAATACAAATCAGAAAATAAAATAATTTGCTCTTATTCTTAAATAGATTTATATTAAGCTTCCCTTTGTGAAGAAATGGGATTTACCTGCACTATAAATAGCAAGTCTAAAAATAAACAGTTGGATGTGTTTACAATAAACATAAAATTACGATTATATACAATTACGTTTAATCCTCCATTTTATCTGATATTGTCACATAAACCTTTACTTTCAGATAAATAACCAACGACGATAAAAACTCAGAACAGCCATAATAAAAATATGAATTACACCTGTGTCATGTGACCTAATGAAAATGTATTTACAATGAGACAGATCTTTGGTACGTATCTTCGACCGATCGTGCAAAGCATTTATTCAAACATGTCCAGTCAATACATCTAATGAGCGCAGATCTGTGAATGGCTATATAACACAAGCACACACATACATATAACACATACACATACATATTAAAATATATAATACACACACTATCATATATATAACACAGACACACTCACATACCTATATAATACTGAACATTCACACGTATATATCACACCACACACATACATATATAATACACTTATACGTTAATAATGTACGCACATTCACATATACATATGTATAATATACACACACTCACATAAACGTATATAAGAGACACATATCCTCACGTATACATAAACTTGGTATACGGGTGGGGACCAGTAATTGGACAAGTTGAAATCGCCGCACAGTCAATTTTACAACTTTATTTCTGTTGCAAAAGAATCCGGATAAAAATCTATTTTGTCATTACAGATAATATTAGATTTGTTTATCGATCTACATAATTAATATTCCTATCCGATAGACCTGCCATAATATACCAAATAGTCATTGGTGCATAACATTCATTCTATCGAGCTTAATTTATATAAAATAATAACGCATTTAATTACAGTAAAATTTAATTTCAGACATCAAGAAGTCAATAAAACATCGTTTTTAGAGTATCTAGATTTCAATGCAGGCACACTCCCGAAACCCTTAACAAATTCAGTTGTTCCGACAGACATTTATGTATTTAATCTCTCTCTCTCTCTCTCTCTCTCTCTCTCTCTCTCTCTCTCTCTCTCTCTCTCTCTCTCTCTCTCTCTCGACAATACCATCATCGTGTCCTTTCAAATATTTATTCATGAGTAATGCAAGAACGCATAAATATATACCATCCATTTTTAATTATAAAAAATTCATGTTTATAAATAAAGAACACTTTTTTTAAAAGCACAATAACAAACAGTTAGATGTATGAATTATTTTGATTTCATAAATTTGTTTGGTTAAAATATTGTCGAAAATAAAGGGGAATAACTCCATTTAGGTAATAGAATTTCTCTCTGATAATTATTACCACTGCTGTGAAGATTGGTGATTTCCAAGCTGAAACTGGAATTGAGATCTCTGCCAATGACAAAAATAGACAAACGTAGTTACATGTTACCAGTTCTTACTTAACAGATTACCAGACAAACTGAAAGTTTTCCTGAATCTTCCCTCACATGACACAACAATCTACATTTCAGAAACCCTCATTCTTTTCTCCGTCCTGGCAAACAGAAATACAAGTCAGAGGTTATGACCCTCCAGGGAAACGCATACATCTTTTACAAACACATCGGCATACATATGTACACACATAACCATAAACATGCACACGTACACACGTGCATGCACACATACACCCATGTACATACATATATATATACCATGACCTAAGTAGACTGTTTTTGAAATGTGAAAAAAACACTAAATCGCCGATAAACCTGTTTGATGTCTGTTGTCTTTGAAGTCACTTATGTCTTTCAGCGCAACGATGTCGGTAGACTTCAAACGGTAGTCGTAGACATAAACAAATTTATTCAGTGGATATCGTTACTATCGGAATAGAGATTTATATTTTATTTTTATTTTTTAAATAAAATATTTGTGTATATATATATATATATATATATATATAAAATAATAATTTAAAATAGTAATAATAATAATAAAAAATACTCAATTTTGGTATGAGGCATTTGCCTCAATGTAGTTATGGCTCTGCATACATATATACACATAAAATATACACATGGACGCACACATACCCACTTACATGCAGATACGCACACTCATACACCTATATACACGCACGCACGCACACATTGCAGGGAGAGCTAACGTGTGCACGCCTATAAAATAGGAACTATGTTAAATAATTGTCTTGACAAAGATTTTGTGCAACAGCTATAAAACATTATCTGGAACGGGAAATCTCTAACAATTCAGTAAAATAACTGATCATACACCACTAACCACTGGGCAACCTCTAACCTAGTCATCTCGTGACTTTATGTTAAAAGAAGACTTGTTTTCTTTCTTTCTTTATCCTTTCTTTCTTTCTTTCTTTTTCTTTTTGTTTTACTTTCACTCATTCATTCATTCATTTTCTTTCGTTCGTTCTTTCCAAAATTTAAGAGAATTGTTTTAAATAATCATGATATAATGGTGTCGGTGTACTATTAATAAGTAACTGTTATAGTTTGGAAATACTGATGCAGTTATTAGGTTTCTCATTAGTATTGCTGTTGTTGTTGCTGCTTCTGTTTTTAAATGAATATAACAATAATTATCTTTGTTAATGGTGGCCAATTGCTTTTCCCGCGTAAAGTCACAGGAAAAAAGTCACAATTTTTTAATTAAAATTAAGAAATATATTAGAAATGAAAGATGGATGAAGCACATGTTCTTTGATTTTAATGTTGGTTTGGTTTAGGTGGATATTCTACCCAATACCACGAAGAAAATCTTCCACAGTCGCAAACTGCTGTCCTCAAGGCTCTCTCTGTAAGTCTGTTATCACTGAACCTCGACAATTACAACTAGATTTTCTTATGCATTTCCACCACAACTATGTTTTGCGAGTTGCATGTTTGGTATACATGAACCCCTCCTAACATATTTTTGTTACCACCCTTATTGGTATGAATAACTTCCACAATAAACATACTTCTCATACTAGAGCAAGCTGGAGAATATATAGTGAAACATATTTTAACCGGGGACATTTTATAAATCATTTCCAAAAGGAAGCCCTTAGTTTAAATCTATCCTAATCAGTAAGCTAAACCATAGCTAGGCCCAATATGAGGACCCTTTCTTTAATCTAGCCAAATCAATACCCTTAAGAATTACCCCATGCATACTATGATGCCATATTCAATAATCTACGAATTCATACATTTTGTGACTTTTTTCCGTTTAATATTTTTTCCTGTACTAAACAGTGATTTGTTTTTTCCAGTCACCGATCGAAATAGTCCGATATTAGCCGAATAGTTCCGAGAACTAGATTAGACTAAAACGTGACAAAATAATTATAAAGGAACAGTCTGATCTGTAAGAAAGCGGGCCTGTCGTAGACGTGCTTCACAACATCTTGCTCCGATTGGCAGGCTAATTTTTTTCAATACAAAAATAAACCTGCAGTTATTCTTCTCAGTTCAACTTTTTCAGCGACTGAAAATTATAACGCAGTATTTTTTGTCATCAACAGGAAGGTAAAAATTACGTCACCGGAAATTTCGCCATTTAATCGATACAAACAACACCAAATTTCATAAGTGTTCTTTTTGCTGGGTTCTGATAGAGGAACATTGACAAATACAGTAACAAAAGGTAATATATTAATCTTATTAGGAATAAGGGCTTCCTTCATAATAAAAAGTTTCGAGAAATGGAGTAAAATAGTTGAATTTGGCAGTTTAAAACGCCGATCCGACGCTTTCTGAGCGCTGACGGAAACGTGTACAAATCCAAGATAGCGTGCGTCGAACGCTGTTAGTGTTTGCAAACATTTAAACGTGTTTTTTCATATTGCAATCAATTTTATATTTTTATTAAAAGTATTTTGGGGAAAGATATCATATAATCCACGCCTCATATATATATATATATATGTTATTGAGTACTAATTACGCAGTATACTGCAAAGGCGGAAAAGGGTTTCTTTCTAGCTTCATTCATTCATTTATTTATTGCTGTAACTTCTTCATACGAAAATTCATACATGTGTAAAGTTCCATACTGTATTCTTTTTCACATATTATTTATATATTATTTTTGTTATCAGAATACAAACATCATGTGAATGTCTCCAGCCCATTCAGATTATTCTGTATTTTTCCATGTCTATGTTGGATATCGGGATATGCAAAATTGTTCTGTATGCCCGTACTTTATTTTCACTTGTGTATTATTCACAGGCACCTGTAACCGGTGGTGGTGTTAGGTGACATCAATTTCAGTTTCTCATTGAATCTTGAGCAACATACAACTGTTCATAGAATTTGACAAAAGTTTTAGTTTCACATCCGTCAGTGACAAACTGCACAAAAAGGCATCTGCATTTTTGGAATTGTTACCACTTTTTTTTTTTTTTAAATCTGGCATGTGAGGTACACTGTGGGGTATACATAACTTCATCTGTCTATCCGATGACTGAAGTCTTTGCTATCTGCTGTGTTGGAAAAAGTTAAATATATATTGTTCACATTAAAATATACCTAAATTTCCTGGAGATAAGAAAAGTTTACAATTCTACACAAACAGTTAATACAGGTGGAATTCCTACTAAAACATAGTCCTCAATCAGCCATGGATGCTGCAAAAATTAAACTGAAACGTAAACTTGACACTGACTTGAAAACATATAAAATAACCAAAACCAAAGGTACAGACTGTACTATAGCTGATTAGATTTAGCTATGAACTGTCCCAGTAATATTTTAATAACAAATATATGCAGTGAAAAACAAATGTGCAATGAAAAAAAAAAATTCCGTAAATGTAGAGATAGACAGTCTATCCAAAACAGTGCAGGCACTTAAAAAGCAAACAGTAAATATTCAAATATCAAATGAAGTTTTAAGAAAGAGAAATGAAAAATAAATGTTATTCCAAAGAAAAAAACATTAATGTGCACATTACAAATTAAAAGAATGAAATATAATAGTCTGTGTTCAAAATACAATTAAAATCCAAAAATGCCATCAAATATGTAACAAAAATTGGAGATCTACAAGAAAATGCAAGTTCATTAAAGAGAGAGAGATAAAGATTTTGAAAAAACAGGCCATTGCATCAGAAAAGGAGAAAAAGAACTAGAAAACGCAATGAATGTGAAACACGTGACATGAATGAAAATAGACTTACTGAGGAAAATTGTATTTTGAAGCAAAGTTTAACGTACGTAGAACAGTTACTGAAAGATGACAAATCTAATGTAATAACCACACCTGAATCGGAGAAAAATGCCTATACACCAGAGACAGTCTGTTGTGTAAAGAATCTGTTGGCTCAGGGTGTCAGTGTCCACCATGTAAGCAAAGTAATGATGCATGTGGCTGACCTGTGTGGCAAAACATTTTCCAAACTGCCTTCAGTTTCAACCATTAATCGAATTGCCAATCAACTAGTAACTGTTACCTATATGCAGATTTCTGAAGACTTGTGAGATAAAATGAATACAACTTTACTATCTCATGAACATAGAAAGAATGGTGACAGTTAGGAAATGTTTTCTGTGAGGGATGATAAAGCAAAAGAGCAGGGACTTGGACTGCAAGATATGTCTGATAAAAGTTCAGCAACTTGTTTGAATACTCTGAAATCCATCGTTAATGACATTGAAGAATGTACATATACACCAGCTGGAAAGACGATGTTGATTAACATAAAAAATACAATGTCAGACAGAGCAGCCACAGAGAAGAAATTTCATAATCTATTACAGTCTTAAAGACAAGAGCTATTATAAATCAATTATGACTCAATAACCATGATCATATTGCACACTTGTATATAACTTTACATTTATGTGTTTCTATCATATATTTTTGGACTTTCATGTGTTAGTGTCTTAATATATGCCTATATTTTTATATATAGTTTTCATATATCATACTAATGTATTTTTATGTTTTCTGTCTTAGAATATCAAATTAATATATCTTCTACTTTTGTTTTTATTTATTTAATATTTTTATTTATTTATTTATTTATTTTCTGTATTCCATTGAGATGAAAATACCAAGACAAGCAGAAAAGAAACAAGTACAAGATCAAACTGATTGTTTTTCTGTTTCTTGTTAATCTTTATCTCTAACAATTACAAAAAATGTTTAGAAAAATAAAATTACACTAACAACCGCTAAAATAATATTTGTGTTTGTTCCTAGTTACATTCTTACTGTTATTTTTGAAAACATTTTCTTCTTGTAATTTACTTTTACGAATTTTTTATATATTTTTGATTTTAGATGAAGGCTAAGAAGACAAAGAAAAAGAAGAAAAGTAAGATGAATGTACAGGAGGAGGTGAACTTCACAGACAAGAAGGAAACACAGCTAGAGAGTGAGTTCACAGTCTCCAATGACAGTGATGAATCGAGGTAAACACAGAAAACTGTAAACATACAAACACAAACACATCTTCAGTTAAACACAGAATCACAAACAAACCTTCAGTAAGTTTTTCATGTAAATATTAACACCCATGTGTCAAAGTAATTTTTTAATTTAAATATTAAAAGATAAATGTATGTGTATGTCTTTATTTGAAATATTAAAAAAAAAACACTGTCAAAGTAAGTTTTTAATTTAAATATTAAAACACCACTTTCAACACACATTTTTAATTTAAATATTAAACCAGCACTATTGAAGTAAGGCTTTAATTTGATTATTAAAACATCACTGACAAAACAAGTTTTTAATTTGAACAGTAAAACATCACTTGAAAGTAACTTTTTAATTTACATATTAAAGCACCCCTTTCAAAGTAAGTTTTTAATTTCAAATATTAAAACATTGTCAAAGGAAGTTCTTAATTTAAATACTAAAATGTAACTGTCAAAGTAAAGTTTTAACTGAGATATTAAAACAACCACAATCAAGATAAGTTTTTAGTTTTAATATTAAAATGTAACTGTGAAATTAAGTTTGTAATTAAATATTAAAACAAAGCTCTTCAGTTTGAAAACGCTGGCATCTTATTTACTTTTTTGATATAAATATTAAACTATAAAGTGCTGTCAAGATGAATGAAGTTTGACATAACACAAATAAATTGTTTTTATATGTTTGTATTTTTATACTGTTTGATTTATTTCTTTTATTATTATTTTTATTTATTTTTATCTTTTGTTGTATATTTTGATTTAATTTATATTTAATTTCATATAACTTCACATTTATGTGTTTCTATAATATATTTTTGGACTTTCATATGTTATTGTCTCAATATATGTTTATATTTTTTATATATAGTTTTCATATTTCATACTAATGTATTTTTATATGTTTTTCTGTTTGGAAATATCATATTAATATATCTTCTATTTTTATATTTTTATTTAATTATTATTTTTATTTATTAATTTATTTATTGTTTGTATTCCAGTGAGATGAAAATATCAAGACAAGCAGAAAAGAAACGAGTACAAGGTCAGCAACAACAACAACAACAACAACATGCACTGACAGAGAAGAACCAGAACAGTGGAAACCAGCTGTTCCAAGAAGCCACTGATCAGCGTAAATATTGATTAATTCATTTATTGTTAAATGTAAATGTTGTTAAACGTAAATGTCATATAAATTATGTATTATATTGTGATAAATGTAAATATTCTATTACTTATAAATACTTACATAAATATCATGTGAGATATATTGTATTGAGATAAACATAAAGTTATATATTGTATCTGATAAATGTAAATATAAGTTATTCAATATATTATAGTAAATCTAATTATGACATTTAAACACTGTATTGTTTTGTAATGTAAATATTGTATAATTGTTATTGAGTCAGAGAGAGAGAGAGAGAGAGAGAGAGATGATGAGTAAAAAACTGAAGTGATTTTGTTCATATTACAGCAAATCTTGACGAGTTGGATAACACAAACATGACAGTGTTGAAGAAAGAAGATGAAGTTCCCACTTCTAAAGTAAATCTTACATTTTGTTCTGTTCTGTTTCTAAAATTACATCTGTTTCACTTCAAACTGATTGTTTTTCTGTTTCTTGTTAATCTTTATCTCTAACCATTACAAAAAATGTTTAGAGAAATAAAATTTCACTAACAACAGCTTAAATAACATTTGTGTTTGTTCCCAGTTACATTCTTACTGTTATTTTTAAATTTTTGTTCTTGTAATTTACTTTTACAAATGTTTTATATATTTTTGATTTTAGATGAAGGCTAAGAAGACAAAAAAGAAGAAGAAAAGTAAGATGAATGTACAGGAGGAGGTGAACTTCACAGACAAGAAGGAAACACAGCTAGAGAGTGAGTTCACAGTCTCCAATGATGACGATGAATCAAGGTAAACAGAAAACTGTAAACATACAAATACAAACACATCTTCAGTAAGTTTTTCATGTAAATATTAACACCTAAGTAATTTTCTAATTTAAATATTAAACATAAATGTGAAAGTATGTTTTTAATTTAAATATTAAAAATACCATTGTCAAACTCAAATGAATTCTCACTGATTTGACTAAATTTAATAGTTTCAGGAAGACTATGGAAGCAAAAACAATACAAAATTTAGGTCTTAAATTGTGAAATAATAAAACAGAGAGAACTCCAACTAATTCAGACCACAAACCCACAAGCAGTAGGATTTGAGTCATTTTGAAATTATGGGTTATTAGCTGAATAATAAGAAAGGAACACGACAACATTTTTTGAAGCAACATTTCTCTACTCATTTTTCTGACAATCTGCCTTTCATATCAACATAGTTGTGTCCAGCCCAAGAATAGAACTGCTTTTTAAAACACCAAAATAAATTGCATTCATTATTTTATTACTAGTATTTCTATGTGTATATCACACAGCTTAGTCAAGGTATAAGTTTTATCTCTGACAAACCTGTTTAAAAACTGCAAAAAACACTTTGTTGTGGTTGAGATTCTTGGAAATATCTTTTAAAATTTTGGATTTGTGGGCTATGAAAAGTTGGGGAAAAGTTAGACATTTTGGCAGCCCGAGGGGTACGAACCATTATTATTATTATTGTTATTGCTATTACAGAGAATACCCAGGATGCACCAGTGTTTCAAATTATTATTCAGAGAATGAAAATGTAAGCATGCTTTAATCATTCATTGTTTGTATCAATTTGAAACCAGTCGGTAGTTTTACATAGACAGAATTCATTTACATACAAGACTAAAGTAAAATGTTAAATAGCTTAATAAATATGGTTAGTTTTGTTTTGTGTTAGCTTTTGATAAATCTGTTTTACACAAAGACAATCACTAATGTGCACACCAATGCATGTACATGGATAGTAAGTAATGACTTCTGTGATTTCAGCTGATTCTGAGGATGGACAATCTGCCTTCTAGCTATATCATCATCATCATTATAATTATTATTATTAGCATCATTTTTATTTTTATCATCATCATTATCATTAATTTTTTTAT
>CM022676.1:12150659-12173159 GCA_012295275.1 Chrysomallon squamiferum
TTTTTCTATTCCAGTGAGATGAAAATATCAAGACAAGCAGAAAAGAAACGAGTACAAGGTCAGCAACAACAGCAACAACAACAACAAGCACTGACAGAGAAGAACCAGAACAGTGGAAACCAGCTATTCCAAGAAGCCACTGATCAGCGTAAATATTGATTAATTCATTTACTGTTAAATGTAAATATTGTATTACTTATAAATACTTATATAAATATCATGTGAGATATATTGTATTGAGATAAACATAAAGTTATATATTGTATCTGATAAATGTAAATATAAGTTATTTAATATATTATAGTAAATCTAATTATGACATCATTTAAACACTGTATTTTTTTGTAATGTAAATATTGTAAATATTGTATAATTGTTATTGAGAGAGAGAGAGAGAGAGAGAGTTAAATGTAAATATACAATGAGTAAAAAAATCTGAAGTGATTTTGTTTGTGTTACAGCAAATCTGACAGTGTTGAAGAAAGAAGATGAACTTCTCAGTTCTAAAGTAAATCTTACATTTTGTTCTGTTCTGTTTCTAAAATTACATCTGTTTCACTTCAAACTGATTGTTTTTCTGTTTCTTGTTAATCTTTATCTCTAACAATTACAAAAAATGTTTAGAAAAATAAAATTTCACTAACAACAGCTTAAATAACATTTGTGTTTGTTCCCAGTTACATTCTTACTGTTATTTTTAAATTTTTGTTCTTCTTGTAATTTATTTTTACAAATTATTTATATATTTTTTATTTTAGACAAAGTCCAAGAAGACAAAGAAGAAAGAGAAAAGTAAGATGAATGAACAGGAGGAGGTGAACTTCACAGACAAGAAGGAAACTCAGCTAGAGAGTGAGTTCACAGTCTCCAATGATGACGATGAATCAAGGTAAACAGAAAACTGTAAACATACAAACACAAACATATCTTCAGTTAAACATACAAACACAAACACATCTTCAGTTAAACATACAAACACAAACACATCTTCAGTTAAACATACAAACACAAACATATCTTCAGTTAAACATACAAACACAAACACATCTTCAGTTAAACAAACACAAACACATCTTCAGTTAAACATACAAACACAAACACATCTTCAGTTAAACAAACACAAACAGATCTTCAGTTAAATATACAAAGCTATCTTTTTATCTCTTTCTGTTTATCATTTTATATCTGGAATATGTTGGTCATTTTGTATCTGCATTTATTATCCATTGTTTTTGTCTGTCCATCTTTCCTAATTATAATCTCTCTCTCTCTCTCTCTCTCTCTCTCTCTCTCTATATATATATATATCTTTATTAGTTTATTTTTTTTTGTTTCTTCAGACAGGAAAAGGTCAATGGTAAATTTCCTTCTGTCGTGTCAAGGGATGACAAAGATTTGCACCTGCAGAAGAACGAAGTCGCTGAGAACCTGTTTGTGTAAGATTCTTCATTTTAGCTTTTATATCTGACACTCAAAGATTTAGTTTTACTGGAGTCTTTTAGTCTTTCTACCAGTGTTTCATAATTGTTTTACCATTGTTTCTTTGTTAGCCAGGCTTTCATTATTGTTAATTACCTTTCTTTATCGAGTCATTTTATAATTTATTTTTGTTATTATTTTACATTATTTTATCCTTATTAATCACTTCTTTTTTTTAATCGTTGTTAACTAGATTCGTCATTCTAACCATCAGTTTTAACACTGTTTCATTGGTATTAATCACTCTTTCATCATTGTTAATCACTGTTTTATCACTTTAAATAAAAAGTCAAATTTCTGCAACATTTTGTAGAAAGCAGGCATAAACCACATTCTGTCAGTGATGCTTCAGTCATTATTTCTTTAAAAAATCAAACAAACAAAAAAAGCCCCTGATTTGTAATATTTATAAATTATGACGTGTGTTTTTATTCAGATACTTTGAGAAGCTGTTGACGGAGCATGGACCTCAGGAATTTGATTCTCCGATTCTGACACAAGAGCTGGTGGGCCTCCCCGATGAGGCAAGATCAGTCATAGAAAAGTGTAACGGACTTCAAGGATTCTTCCAGAGGTCACACAGGTTCGGAATCATGGATAACTACGTGTGTGTTCTCAAGGACTGCGGCAAAGTGAGACAGTTATCAAAATATAAAAAACATCCACCTTCATCCAGCCATATCTTCCACTCTAGTTTTGGATTATTAGATCCACATCAAACATCAAGTTATGCTCATATATTAGGTTCTCAGAGAACATCAGCTTCTTCCAGTCAGTCAAATAACAGAATTCTGAATACTAAAAATAAACAGTTACCAGCCTTTCCCAATCCACACTACCCTCTCTCTGCATTATCTAATTCAGCTGAAAAACGTCTACACTCATATGCAGTTAGGAAGCCCACCATCACAGAATTCAAGACAAACACTTGTTTGAATTTCACTCCACAAACCAGCAGTGCCTGGACACCAGGCAACAGTACATATAATTTACACGATGAGGAATACTCTCTGTCCAGTTTAGGACAGAGTGACATCTTGACCCGGTGGTCAGCAGGTTTTGACAGCTGTGTGAAGAAGTCAGCAGGGTTTGACTACCAGTCAGCTGCAGCTCGTGGAGGTCTACACACAGGACTCCCAAACAGTGAGTGGGCAAGAAACAAGGTGACGAATGAGGCAGAGACGCAGACAGAGGTGGGCGTGATGTCAGTGGAAACAAACACTGACCTCAACCTGGACATGCTGATTGGACACTGCAAAACACTGGAGGTGAAACAGAAAGACTTGGAAGATGAAAAAAGTCATCTTCAGGTGAGTGATCTGTCACAGCTGAATAATGTTACGAATTTGAACATGTTGTTTAATATCTTTTTTAATGTTAGTTTTTCTCTCTTTTGTCATTGTTAACTATTGTTTCTCTCTGGATGTACTGCTTTATAATTTTTATTTCAGTTGTCAGACAAATGATAGAAATTAAAGAAGTGTCAGTAATTTCACTTTGAGACAAATGATAGAAATTAAAGAAATGTCAGTAATTTCATTTTCAGGTGTTGTGCAGTCAGTTGAAGAGTGAGAAAACAAGTCTGCAGCAGAAAATATCCCAGCTAGAACAGCAGTCACTTTTACAGTGTGAACAGATAGAGCAGTAAGTGTCTACATAGCAGTGTCAGTCTGCAGTCAGTCAGAATGTAGCAATGTCAGTCTGCACACAGAATGTAGCAGTGTCAGTTGTCAGTCTGCAGTCAGTCAGAATGTAGCAATGTCAGTCTGCACTCAGAATGTAGCAGTTTCAGTCTGCAGTTGGAATATAGCAGTGTCAGTCTGTAGTCAGTTATAATATAGCAGTGTCAGTCTACTATTGTCAGAATATAGCAGTCTGTATTCAGAGTACAGCAGTTGGAATATAGCAGTGTCAGTCTGTAGTCAGTTATAATATAGCAGTGTCAGTCTACTATTGTCAGAATATAGCAGTCTGTATTCAGAGTACAGCAGTCAGAATGTAGCAGTGTCAGTATGTAGTCAGTTATAATATAGCAGTGTCAGTGTGTAGTCAGTATATGGCAGTAGTAGTCTGTATTCTGCAAATTTTACACACACTGTAATATGTGAATACATACAAACAGCAACTGATCTGCTTTTAAAGCTGTCGGCTAAATACAGAGTTAGACATTTTGTTTTGTATGTGCAACAACCATTGTCTTGTTAGCTTTTATTCTTACTGAAAGTTTTAACAGGAGAGAATTGTATCTATATCTATATTTTTATTTATTTCAGACTTAGCAAGGATTTGAAATTACAGAAGGAAAACTGTGAAATTCTCCTACAGCAGCAGCAGAATGACAGGTTTTCTCATACTTCTACTCTTTGTGGAGACATCATCATCATCATGTTCTTTTTCTCCTTAAAATTAAAACGATCATTATCTGTTATCAACCATCACCAATTTCAAAAATGTGATGGGTTTGATTGCTTTTTCTTTTCTTTTTCCACAATTTATATATAGATAGATAGATAGATAGATATTGATATTTTATAATTTAGTTTTTTTATTTTTTTATTTTACTTATAAATCATAACTTGCCTTATGACACACATCTGTCTTCTTTAACTTGTGTATATGTTACCAGTACATCATACTGTCTAATAAAACTAATGTTTCTTGTAGATGTCAGAACAAAAACAGTGAAGTGCCCTCACATGCCAGACAGGTCCTAGCCAAGTGTGACCTCAAACAAACTGAGCTGAAGGTTTGTTTATTACAAATATTTAGTACTTCTGTAAACTTAGCATATATGTTATACACACACATACTGAGTTTGAGGAGAGACTGATATATTTGGAATGTGTGTGTGTGTGTGTGTGTGTGTGTGTGTGTGTGTGTCATGTTTTATTTCAGAGAGTGTGAGGAAAGTCTGGCATGTTTGGAATCTGAGTGCTTGTGTCTGTGTGCATGCTTCATTACTAACAAACAAGTGTTTTATTTCAGAGAGAGTATGAGGAGAGATTGGCATGTTTGAAGTCAGTGTGTGTGTGTGTGTGTTTCATTACTTACAAACAAGTGTTTTATTTCAGAGAGAGTGGCATGTTTGAAGTCAGTGTGTGTGTGTGTGTGTGTGTATTTCATTACACAGATATGTTTTATTTCAGAGAGAATGTGAGTAGAGACTGGCATGTTTGAAGTAAGGCGTGCCTGTTTCTGTGTCTGTGTCTGTGTGTGTGTGTGTGTGTTTCATTACTTACAAACAAGTGTTTTATTTCAGAGAGAGTATGAGGAGAGACTGACATGTTTGAAGTGTGTGTGTGTTTCATTATTTACAAATAAGTTTTTATTTCAGAGAGAGTATGAGGAGAGATTGGCATGTTTGAAGTCAGTGTGTGTGTGTGTGTTTCATTACTTACAAACAAGTGTTTTATTTCAGAGAGAGTATGAGGAGAGATTGGCATGTTTGAAGTCAGTGTGTGTGTGTGTGTTTCATTACTTACAAACAAGTGTTTTATTTCAGAGAGAGTGGCATGTTTGAAGTCAGTGTGTGTGTGTGTGTTTCATTACTTACAAACAAGTGTTTTATTTCAGAGAGAGTGGCATGTTTGAAGTCAGTGTGTGTGTGTGTGTGTGTGTGTATTTCATTACAAAGATATGTTTTATTTCAGAGAGAATGTGAGTAGAGACTGGCATGTTTGAAGTAAGGTGTGTCTGTTTCTGTGTGTGTGTGTGTGTGTGTTTCATTACTTACAAACAAGTGTTTTATTTCAGAGAGAGTATGAGGAGAGATTGGGAACAGCTCCAGTAAACATATCCCCTGTTATCTCAACTGTAGAAAACACACAAACCATGGTAACTGTATTGTTTTAGTTACTATAGTAACCATTATTTTACCTTTAAACAAAACACAAAATATTAATTTTCAATAATTTTTTTTATTTTAATTTTCTGCATTTTTTTAGTTAAATAAAAGATTCTTGTCAGATATAAAATAATTCTGATTGTTAAAGAACAGTGTTTCAAAATCTAATTTCAGATGTTTCATCAGTTCAGTTTACAACAAAACTCTCTCCCCACTTCTCCAATGACAGAGGATTTTCCCGTTCCAACCACACAGCAGATGGCTTCATCACAGCCAGTTACAAACAATAGCACTCAGAAATCTCAGTTTCAGTTGACAACCTCTCAAGTAAAGCCTTCGTACCCAACAGCAGCAGACACCGTGCAGAGACCAGCAGCAGCAGACACCATGCAGACACCAGCAGCAGCAGACACAGTGCAGACACCAGCAGCAGCAGACACAGTGCAGACACCACCAGCAGCAGTCACAGTGCAGACACCACCAGCAGCAGTCACAGTGCAGACACCACCAGCAGCAGCAGCAGAGCACAGCTTTGAAGAGTTGGCTACAGGTCTTCAGAGGTTGTTTCCCAATCACAACCAGTAAGTTCAATTTCTTAATCATCTACAAACAGTTATTGAAGCAGGTGTTTTATGGTCACTGATAATTTTTATGTTTGTTTATTTCATAGACGTTTGAAAATGTAATTACACATACAGTCTGTAGCTATATCTGTGTGTATTTTATAACAAACATGCAAAATATAAAAAAAGATTGATTGTGTGTTTCCGAAATCAGTTTGTGTTGTACATACATGAATTACACAATTTATATTAACAAAGACGTGTGTTATTTTTACTGAAGTCACTTTGTGCATAGAGTGGATACACAGTCAGTGTACAGACCTCCTGAAGAAAGGTTGGAGGAGGTGACAGACCCCTGTGTCATCTGTCACAATGAACTGTCAGAAGTCATCACGCTGAAATGTAAACACCGCTTCCACAAATCTGTAAGTTGTAACCCCTTTGTTCTGTAACAGTAGACCTGACTAATATGTAAGTTGTAACCATAGCAATGAACATATTCATTAAAAGATGTTAGACTGGAATTCAGAGAACCTTGAAAACTTGCAGATAAAGGTAGCTGGGATGAGAGGCACACAAACACTTTAGAAAAGAGTTGAAAGCTTGTTACTGTCATTATACAGAAGAATTACAGTATTTACATTAACATTTTCATCTGTTTGCGACTCACAAATTGTTTTGTACTTACTAAACAGGAAGTATTTGCATGTTGTTTATGTCCAAAATGGACTGAATACAATATTTATTTATTTGTAGTTCAGTGATATTTATGAGGTTTAGATTATTACTGGTTAGTTACAGTAAGTATTGTATCTGGTTCATTGTTGTATTTTCAGTGATATTTATGAGGTTTGGATTATTACTGGTTAGTTACAGTAAGTATTGTATCTGGTTCATTGTTTTATTTTCAGTGTGTACAGAGGTGGTTTCAAGCTCAAAAACAGAACACCTGTCCTATCTGCCGAGATCCCGCCCAGAAATTATTTATTTTATTTTATTTTATGCTATTATTTTTATTATTGAAATAAAAAAAAATCTCAAAGGTTATTTTCTGTTTTCATGTCCAACACATTTTTCTTTTATTTTCTTCTTCTTATTATTATTAATTTTTTTTATTATTTATTTATTTTTTTTTTTTTTTTATAAATATAGTAGCTAAATTCCAAAAAAGAAATTATTAACAACTTTTATAAATCAAATTATTGTTTTGCATACATAGGATAGAAATACAATTTTATTGTATTAATGTTTTTAATTAAGACGAAAAAAACCCAGCATCTTTGCTTAAGGGGACATGATGGTCCAAAAATGACAAAATTTGAAGATTAAAAAAAAAAATTGACTGTAATGCTTATTTAAGGTGCAGATTTTACTTATGTTTGTTTAAGCTGCAGGTTCTGATTATCTGTAATGTTTATTTAAGCTGTAGATTTTGCTTATCTGTAATGTTTATTTAAGCTGTAGATTGTACTAAACTAATGTTTAAGATGTAGCTTGTACTAACTGTAATGTTTATTTAACCTGTAAGTCAAGTTCTGCGTTTATTTCTGGGTTTTATTTCTGATGCATGTTTCTCGCAACCTGTCTGAAATTTGACATTTTGGCATACCGTTGGAAAACCCCATTTTCACAGAGCATTATGTGAACAATGTTCTAAAAAATAGATACAAAATCCATGGAGATATTTCTTCATTTAATGCATCTCTGACAGTATGAGAGAAAATATTAAGATAGCATTGCCCATGGATTGGTTGTATGATATCACATGAATTGTTGCCACATTGTTGTTGGCTATTAGCATGATTTCCGGTGACTTTGTTTACATCCGTTCATTGATTTTTTTTTTTTCTTTTCATTCCTGAGCATATTCTTTAAGATTTAATTTTTTGAAATTGTGGACACTTATTGTGGAAAGAAAACCTGGACAAAATACAAATGTGGGAAGCGAAAGCTGTCAGGCAAACAGCAGCTACAGTCTGCACGTGAAGAATTAGAGACTGATGAAACAAGCGAGATCGCTGAGGAAATGGCTTCAGTGGCTTCTGGAGATGGTCACACACCAGCACTTCCCAACAACTTCCAAAAGAAAATAGGAAATCAAAGATGAAGATCATCGTCCATTTGTTAGTGATGACAGCTGTGATTCTTTGAAAAAAACACTTGTCCAAAATTTGCCATGTTCAGACTCCTCCTCTAATGGATCATTAACTGTCACTGTATCTGATCAGTTTCAAGCCCTGTTGTCAATCTGCAGACAGTTTGTGCTACTTGTAAAATGGTGTACAATGAAACATTGTCATCAAACCGTGTAGGAGGCCAGGGAAACAGATTTCTTTTCACCACTATCAGGAACCATGGATAGTGGTGTAGAAATTTGTTCGACTTCATCGACTCAGTTGGTGGCTGGATTTACCATGCATACATCATAAAACATACGAGAAACACCAAAAGGCAATTTCCGAAGCTATTCAGATACCTAGTTCGAAATGATTGCAGTCAGCATCAGCCTGTGTGAAAACATGACTGTCAAAAGAAGTTGGACAATTTGTTATGCCAATTTGTATTCGACTATTTTCAAATAAAAAAAATTGCAATGTACTATAAATAATTTAAAAATTTAATCTGTTCTGGAAATTTATATTTTTCACTATTAAAGATGATTAATTTTAATTTTGAAAAAAAAATTTGCTTTGTACATCTGTGTTTTTCATTTATGTTTTATGTTCTGGAACAATTGTTTTTAATTCACTTTTAATTTAGTTGTAATAAAATTATTAAATTAATTTTGAAAAAAAAATTATTAAATTAATTTGCTTTGTACATCTGTGTTTTTCATTTATGTTTTATGTTCTGGAACAATTGTTTTTAATTCACTTTTAATTTAGTTGTAATAAAATTATTAAATTAATTTTGAAAAAAAGAAATTGCTTTGTACATCTGTGTTTTTCATTTATGTTTTATGTTCTGGAACAATTGTTTTTAATTCACTTTTAATTTAGTTGTAATAAAATTATTAAATTAATTTTGAAAAAAAAAAAATTGCTTTGTACATCTGTGTTTTTCATTTATGTTTTATGTTCTGGAACAATTGTTTTTAATTCACTTTTAATTTAGTTGTAATAAAATTATTAAATTAATTTTGAAAAAAAAATTTGCTTTGTACATCTGTGTTTTTCATTTATGTTTTATGTTCTGGAACAATTGTTTTTAATTCACTTTTAATTTAGTTGTAATAAAATTATTAAATTAATTTTGAAAAAAAAATTTGCTTTGTACATCTGTGTTTTTCATTTATGTTTTATGTTCTGGAACAATTGTTTTTAATTCACTTTTAATTTAGTTGTAATAAAATTATTAAATTAATTTTGAAAAAAAGAAATTGCTTTGTACATCTGTGTTTTTTTCATTTATGTTTTATGTTCTGGAACAATTGTTTTTAATTCACTTTTAATTTAGTTGTAATAAAATTATTAAATTAATTTTGAAAAAAAAAAATTTGCTTTGTACATCTGTGTTTTTCATTTATGTTTTATGTTCTGGAACAATTGTTTTAATTCACTTTTAATTTAGTTGTAATAAAATTATTAAATTAATTTTGAAAAAAAGAAATTGCTTTGTACATCTGTGTTTTTCATTTATGTTTTATGTTCTGGAACAATTGTTTTTAATTCACTTTTAATTTAGTTGTAATAAAATTATTAAATTAATTTTGAAAAAAAAATTTGCTTTGTACATCTGTGTTTTTTTTTCATTTATGTTTTATGTTCTGGAACAATTGTTTTTAATTCACTTTTAATTTAGTTGTAATAAAATTATTAAATTAATTTTGAAAAAAAAATTTGCTTTGTACATCTGTGTTTTTTTTTTTATGTTTTATGTTCTGGAACAATTGTTTTTTTAATTCACTTTTAATTTAGTTGTAATAAAATTATTAAATTAATTTTGAAAAAAAAAAAATTTGCTTTGTACATCTGTGTTTTTTTCATTTATGTTTTATGTTCTGGAACAATTGTTTTTTTAATTCACTTTTAATTTAGTTGTAATAAAATTATTAAATTAATTTTGAAAAAAAATTTGCTTTGTACATCTGTGTTTTTCATTTATGTTTTATGTTCTGGAACAATTGTTTTTAATTCACTTTTAATTTAGTTGTAATAAAATTATTAAATTAATTTTGAAAAAAAAATTTGCTTTGTACATCTGTGTTTTTCATTTATGTTTTATGTTCTGGAACAATTGTTTTTAATTCACTTTTAATTTAGTTGTAATAAAATTATTAAATTAATTTTGAAAAAAAAATTTGCTTTGTACATCTGTGTTTTTCATTTATGTTTTATGTTCTGGAACAATTGTTTTTAATTCACTTTTAATTTAGTTGTAATAAAATTATTAAATTAATTTTGAAAAAAAAAATTTGCTTTGTACATCTGTGTTTTTCATTTATGTTTTATGTTCTGGAACAATTGTTTTTAATTCACTTTTAATTTAGTTGTAATAAAATTATTAAATTAATTTTGAGTTAATTATTGACTTCTTTGACAAAACACATTTCCTGTTCCTCCCATTGCTCTGGTACCAGTCATAAAAGCAACTGTCTGCATCTACTTGTTGTGATAAAATTAAATAAACTGCAGAGTACAAATTCACTTGTTATTCATTCAGAGACAGCCTTTGTCGTGCTTGTCGTGTTTCCTTAGTAACATCAAATTTTTCAGACTAAATAAATAAACACATTTAAAAATAAAATAAATGACACTTTTAAATATTTACTGCATTTTGATCTCTTCTTAATTTTGTGTTTTCATGAAATAATTTCTTATTAAATATACCAAAAGTTATTAAAAATGTAATAGTCAAAACCTTTCTACAAGATACATTTATAATCACTGTTCAAACACTGGTAAACAGTATAAAATCAAAAAATTTAAAAAAATAAAAAGCAAGACATTGCTTGTTACTTAGAAAGTGTTTCATTTATCAACTACTTTAAAACGTCTCAATTATTATCATAATGCTTACTTGCATTCACACACACACACACACACACACACACACACACACACACACACACTAAAGTAGAATTGTTTTACCAGGATTTACTCTGTTAGTTGAATGACGTGCATGGCCGTAACTACATTGACGCAAACGAGGCAAATGAAACATACCGATTTTTAAAATTTTATTATTATTATTATTATTATTATTATTATTATTCTTATTCTTATTCTTATATTATTATTATATATATATATAGTAATGTACAAAGATTCTACTTAAAACTATCAAATATAAATCTCTATTCCGACACAAACGATATCCACTGAACGAATTCGTTACCGTTTTGGAAGTCTATCGACATCGTTGCAATGAAAGATACAACTTAAGACATCAAACAGGTTTATCGAACACCTGATGATTTATGGCTTACAACATCCTTTTCAACGTTTCAGTCTTAGCCCGGTTCTTTCCCTGATGCAGTTAGTATTATCATTTAGCGTTTCAGTCGTAGCCCGGTTCTTTCCCTGATGCAGTTAGTATTATCATTTAGCGTTTCAGTCGTAGCCCGGTTCTTTCCCTGATGCAGTTAATATTATCATTTAGCGTTTCAGTCGCCCGGTTCTTTCCCTGATGCAGTTAGTATTATCATTTAGCGTTTCAGTCGTAGCCCGGTTCTTTCCCTGATGCAGTTAATATTATCATTTAGCGTTTCAGTCTTAGCCCGGTTCTTTCCCTGATGCAGTTAGTATTATCATTTAGCGTTTCAGTCGTAGCCCGGTTCTTTCCCTGATGCAGTTAATATTATCATTTAGCGCCACGACAGCACCCGAGTCGTGTCTAAAAAACTGGCTGAAGACAGGTTCGTTGAAAAGAAAGTCAGGATGGTAAGCATAACTTAAAAGTTACAAAACTTTAGAGGAATCTCGATGTCTTATGTTGTTTGAGCCACAGAAATGTCTTTGATTGAAACTGAGCTTGACCCCCTTTGCCCTACCCCTGGATCCTCCCCAGAAGTTCTGAATTATTTCATATAACTAAATACACGAATTATGGAAGATTTTCCAAATGTACATATTCGTTATATGGAACATTTTAAAATGTACATATTCATTATACAAAAATCATTTCTGTGCAGTTTAGGAGAAATATTAGTTTATAATTTACACACAGAAAAAAAAAAGTGATATTTGTTTGATTTTTATTATTATTATTTTGGGGTTTTTTATTTTTATTTTTATTCAAACCCAGTGCAGTGACCTTTCGTTGTTTTGAAGACAATTCTGATGTCCCGTCTGCAAAAGAACAGCTGGTCGATGCAAGTCTTAGAGAGGATTCAGACGTAAGCTGAGCGCAGTCTGGCGATAATCCAGTTGAAGGTGAAAATAAGCATTTGTTACCAGACTGTGTTGATAAAAGTCCAGAGCTATCAACGACCTTTGCGTCAGTGACAACTGAAATACAGCAACGCGAGACAATTTCGGTAGCCCAGTCGAATCCGCAGGATAAATCGACCGTCTCCCTTGACCCTTCACATTATAAGAAAAGACTGTCCGATTCAGAGTAACTGACATTTCTTACTTCGAAAGCAGGAAAATTTCACACTCAGACAAAAGGTCGTCGCTATCTACCCTCATGGGAAAGTCAGTTTCTTTGGCTTAAGTTTTCACAAACAGAACATGCAGCATATTGTAAATACTGTATGATATTCACAAAAAGATGCAGCATATTGTAAATACTGTATGCTATTCACAAACAACATGCAGCATACTGTAAATACTGTATGCTATTCACAAACAGAAGTTGCTCTATATTGTAAATACTGTATGATATTCACAAACAGAAGTTGCTATATATTGTAAATACTGTATGATATTCACAAACAGAAGTTGCTATATATTGTAAATACAGTATGCTATTCACAAACAGAACATGCAGCATATTGTAAATACTGTATGATATTCACAAACAGAAGTTGCTATATATTGTATGATATTCGCTGGAAATGTAACTTTATTCGGCAGTAAGGGATATACTGACTTGGAGAATGATATTGGTGTCAAACGCTCCTCTTTGAAATTGCATACTGATGCTGCTGAAGTATCAAAGGACGTGTTGGCGGTTTCTGAAGTTACGAAGAGCAAATGGCTAAGAACAGAGCTACGTTGATTTCAATCTTAGACGTCATTGTTGTCTTAAGACAAAGAAATATCACATGCAGATACGCACACTCACACACCTATATACACGCACGCACGCACACATAGCAGAGATAGCTAACGTGTGCACGCCTATAGGGTAGGAACTATGTTAAATAATTGTCTTGGCAAAGGTTTTGTGCAACAGCTATAAAACATTATCTGGAACGGGAAATCTCTAACAATTCAGTAAAATAACTGATCATACACCACTAACCACTGGGCAACCTCTAACCTAGTCATCTCGTGACTTTATGTTAAAAGAAGACTTGTTTTCTTTCTTTTTTTATCCTTTCTTTCTTTTTCTTTTTGTTTTACTTTCACTCATTCATTCATTCATTTTTTTCTTTCGTTCGTTCTTTCCTAAATTTAAGAGAATTGTTTTAAATAATCATGATATAATGGTGTCGGTGTAATATTAATAAGTAACTGTTATAGTTTGGAAATACTGATGCAGTTATTAGGTTTCTCATTAGTATTGCTATTGTTGTTCTTGTCACTGCTGGTGTTTTTTAATGAATATAACAATAAATATAAAGGCCTAACAATTATCTTTATTAATGGTGGCGAAATTTGCTTTTCCCGCGTAACCCTGATCGAAATTGTCCGATAGTAGCCGAATAGTTCCGAGTACTAGATTAGACGAGAATACGTGATTAAAATAATTTCACGTAGCAAGTATAAAGGAACAGTCCATGAAATACAAATATAAACGTGTAGCCATGTTTCTCAGTTCGCATTTTTGAGCGATTGAAAACTGTAACGTAGTATTTAGTTTCTCCACATAATAAGAAATTGTCACAGTAATAAAGAGAAGTTTTGACTATAGTTGTAGAAATAAGAACAAAAAATAATTAAAAATATATAAACGGAGAAACAATAATTGGAGACATTACAGTGATTACTATTCATATTGTTATAGTAAGTATTTTGATTTTCAAGGACAAAAACTTGACCTGATTTAGTCATCAGTTCTCTTCTGCAATATTGCAGGTAGTAATATTTCAACAACAATCAATACAATTTCTCAGTCCGTTCTTAATGGTTATTCCGCCATCGTTCTTCGATAATCTCCGGATTTCACGCTATGGGGAACCACCCCTGACTTATCAAAGCATGAATTTCCAAGAAATTTCGAGATTTTTATGCTATTTTTAGCATTAAAATTCCAATTTTCACTTTCATGTGTCTTAAGTCTTACACACTTTTTGCTTTAGTTAAAATACTGAAACTTGTAATAAGTGAAACTGAAATATATTTTTAAATTATGTGATTATGTAGCTTTGTTCTGTCAAATCAGTGATTGAGAAATTGAAATTTTTTCTTAATTTGTAATCCTCTCTTCAGAAACAGTTGTAATAAATTTGTGTTAAATTATCTATTTCTGTTTTAATTTATTATTATTATTATTATTATTATTATTTTTTTTGATATAGCGTTGTATGTATCAATATTTATTTATACTGAAATCAAGTAAAGACAAAATGCCCCTACAATATTCTCTCACAATAGATTACTGCAGCAAAAAAATATAATAATAATACAAAAAAAGAGAAAAATAATAAACAAAAAGATATGAAATGCACAAAAAATGAAATAATAACTAATACTTGTTGAAGTAATTATAATTTTTTTCTTTTTTTTCTTCATATTTTTACTTGAGTATTGTTATTGACATGTGACAGTGTTAAAGACTGTTTTAATGAAATGTCATCCTTGGGGTCACTGAAACAAATTTTTTTTAATAAATAAGAGTATAACTCATTAAAATATATCTTTTAGTGAAAGACAGTCTAAATATATTTTGACATTTCAAGTTGTTTGTTTTATTTTTTTATACTTTTATTCTCACTCCCAATTTGATAATGAAATATAACTTTAACAACAAATAAGTTCAGCTTTTTCCTTTACTCATGTACAGTATGGATTATTATTATTATATTTTTTTTTTTAAGTTTTTTTTCTTTTTTCTTTTAGGAAAAATAAATAAAACCTTCCAAAATGAGTAATTGTGATGATGTGCCAGAGCTTACAGATGATTCTGATGATGAAGTTCAAACTACAGCCAAACTAGAACCAAAAATCTCAACCAGAGGTAAGCTTTGATGTACAAATAATGAAATACGGTAAAAAAAAGAAGAAAGAAGTTTTATTTAATACTCACAGAAACACCACTGAACAGTGATTTTTTATGCTTCTCAAATATATATATATATATAGTATTGTATGGTATTATGTGATGAAATTAATGCCCATTTTTATTGTGTGTGTGTGTGTGCACATATATATATAGTAGACAAATGTTAAGTATTGTTTATAAAACACATACACTTTTTTTTTTTAATTATTAAAAGTTATATTACTTTTGCCACACACACACACACACACACACACACACACACATATATATATAGGTTTTTTTTATTAAAGAACACAAATGTAGAAAGAGATGAAAACAAAGCTTTTCATATTTATTTTAAGCAACTGAATGAGCAATACTTTTTAAAACTTTTTTGATTAGTTGCAAATCCAAATTAAAAGTTTTAACATCTAGTTTACAAATTATAATAATTATTTAAAACAGTTTTAACATCTAGTTTACAAATCATAATAATTATTTAAAACAGTTTTAACATCTAGTTTACAAATTATAATAACTGTTAAAAACAATTTTAACACTTCAGCTGCTTATGTACAAAAGTGGACACAGGCCTCACCAGAGATGAAGTCCAAACTGAAGTGTTTCACCTTCTGTCCACTGCTGTTTGGCTTTGATGGCAACGTACCTCAGCGCTGGATTACCTCCCTTCACGACAGTGGTTTGTTGATTACAAAGAACAGGTTAGCTTTTATTTAGATATTTATTTACTTACTTACTATTTATTGTTTGTTTGTTTATTTATTTATTTATTATTATTTTTTTTATTATTTTTATTATTATTATTATTATTATTATTGTTTAATATTTTCCTCTATCATCTGAGTCTGGTGTTTAAATGAGAATGTATCTGAAGAAAATGAAATTAAAATTAAAATAATAGAAAAAAAAATCTCATCCATAACAAAAAAAAAAAAAGTGTACAGAGACACACAGAGCAAGAGACAGACAGATAAATAAATAAAATATTTTAGATTTTATTATTTATTTTTTCTACATTAGAGTTGTACCTATTTTACTTGTTACATGCTTTCCCATTTATATGATGTATACATTTACTTTTAGCCTATTTATGTGTTTATTTATTTACTTATATGTTTATTTATCTATTTATTTGTTTATTTACTTATTTATTTTTTGTTTATCTAACACTTACTTATTTATTATTTATTTATTTATTGAGTTATTTACGCATTATTTACTTATTTATTTATTTACTTATTTATTTGTTTATTTATTACAGAGAAAAAGAAGTGACCTCACTGTCTAAAGAAGAGTGGTACATTACTGACCTTGTTGAAATAGTTTTTGAATTTCTGGAAAAAAAACTGGTAAACCTATAAAAGTAGCTGATAAATACTTCAGATTAGTTTTAACAACCTGAAATATTTGAAATTAATTAACAATTTGCATATCCAAAGGTGACAGGAGCTTGAACTTGAATTTTGACATATTTGAAGAAAGTGCAGTAATCTGTGACGAGAGATACTTCACATTGTATTTCTGTGGTTCTAGAGAACACTTGTTTTGATTAATTGTCTATCAGTAGTATTCTCAACAGTTCTGAACTTGTAGACAGATCTGGTGATACTTTACAGTATGCATAAAATGTACTAATAACATTATTTTAAAAAAAATAACTCAATAAATAATAATAATAATAATAATAATAATAATAATAATAATAATAAAATATTGATAAAGATTTAATCAAGTCCAGTAAAAGTTAAATCTTTTTGAAGGAACTGCTCTTTGAAGGAAGCTAAATTATGGTAAATAAGAAATTTTGAGTGAGATAAATACAACTAATTAATTGATACAGAATGGTGATTGATGTATAATTAAATGTCTTTCTTTGTATTACAAAGGATAATTCATTCATTCATTTGCTTATTTGTAATCTAATAATGGAAGTTTAACAAGCTGAAATATTTTAAATTAATTTACATCTTGCATGTTGAAACTGATGATATAAATTTGCTGGGTTGGAACAAAGGTTTGTAGTGTTTAGGCAAGTTCTGAGAGGATGAATTCATTAAGCTGTCTCCAATATGGTGAAAGTTGCAGAACTAAATGGCACATATCAGATTTAATAAATCTATGTACAAATATTTAAATATTGTTTTTGAATTTTAATTAAAAAGCACTAAATACTTCTGTTCTGACCTGACGTATATATTTGTGTGTCTGTCTGTGTGTTTTCATTAATGACTGGACAGAAAGAAGAAAGGTTTCTGATGCAGCTGAGTATATTTATGAATGCATCTGTTAATTTCTATTTAATTAATTACTAATAGAAAGAAGAAAGGTTTCTGATGCAGCTGAGTATATTTATGAATGCTTCTGTTAATTTCTATTTAATTAATTACTAACAGAAAGAAGAAAAGTTTCTGATGAAGGCTCTAGATTTCATAGACAGGATTGAAGAAAGTTCTGAATCTATTAACATTCATGAGACAATTGCACTGTTCAAAGAACATGAGGAACTGTCCAATATTGGGTAAACAATTTGTTTACTTTATCTCTGCAACAGTTCACTGTTACTGTGCAGTGGCAGAGAGAGAAAAAGAAAATGTGTGTGAGAATGTGTATGTATGTATCTGCATGATACATTGTTTTGGCATTTGTGTATAAGTCTGAAAGTGTTTACATGCATCTATAAATGAATGAACATGATATAGTTTTAGGAGTTTTAATGAAATAACCTGTTGTAATAAGTCTAGTGCTTTTCTGTCCATCAACAGTAATGTGAAGTAATTTAAATATCTGTATTTCAGGAAGGAAATTATATCCATGGAAAAAGATTTCAGAAAAACAGAGACTCAGCTGTATTTTGCTGTTATCTACATTTTCAAAAACTGTAAGCCTTTCATAACTTTAAAACAAATAGTTAACTTTAATTTAATACAAAGAAACAGTTTATATCTGGTTATATATAAAAGATATGAAATATTATTTTCATGTGTTTTGGAAATTAAAAACTTTCTGAGAAGTTGACGATATTTACAGTTGTAGGTAAGTTTATAATTTCATGTTTATTTGCACTGTTTTATCATCAGCTAGCTCGATGTTCAAAATTACTGAAACCAAATCAGTCTCTACCTTAATAGCTATAATTACTTGTTTCTGATAAAATGGTAAACTTTATTATAAATCAGAAATTTCAAATTTACTACAATATTCTGTAAATGATAGCAGTGTTGTGCTGTTGTTTTCATAGAAAAAACAGAAAACAAAAACAAAACATGTCTCACATTTCTAACTTGGAGTATCCAAATGTAATTTAATGTTTTTAGTTAAAAGTTTTCACTTTTTATCTTTCTAAAAATGCTTAAGTGAAACTGAATGGTCTTTGTTTTTCAGATCAGATATATATTTTATGTTAAAAAGTAAAATAAATAAAAATAATTTGTTTTTCTCTGAATATGTGCATCTTTCAGGTTTTGAAAAAGTAGTTAAAGTAAAATTAAATGTTGTTTGTGTTTCAGATCACACACATGTTTTAGACTTTGGTCAGGACAACATCATCACATCAGAAAAAGTGATGAAACAGTTTAAAATAAAAAAGGTTGGTTGATGCTGTTCGGTGTTTCTGTAGTTGATTCAGTAACTTTGTGTAGGTGTCTTTCATTGTGTTATTTGTTATATGCAGGGTCACATAACTGATCTGTTACATCTTAATATTAATAAGTAGCTATACTCAAACAAGAATAAAACAAACATAAAGAAATGTGCTATATATCTATATCTGTATATATATATTTATATAATATCTTTGTTTCTTTCATCTCAGCTCAGTGTTGACATTTCATAACTAAACCAGTCACTAAGAAATGTAAAAATGTTGACATTACATAACTAAACCAGTCACTAAGAAATGTAAAAATGTTGACATTACATAACTAAACCAGTCACTAAGAAATGTAAAAATGTTGACATTACATAACTAAACCAGTCACTAAGAAATGTAAAAGTGTTCACACTAGATAACTAAGCCAATCACTAAACAATGTGAAAGTGTTGACACTAAGTAGTGGAAGTATTGTTTGATGTTGTTTACAGAATGTCACAGAGGACAAGATCAGACGACTGAAAGAGAAGGGAAACAAGACATTCAATGAAAACAAGTTCAAAAAAGCTGTTGAGTTTTACACAGAAGCAATAAAAATGGAGTAAATACATTAAAATGTCTATTTGTATGTCAGTGTGTGTAAATATAAAATGTGTATATTTGTGTGTGAATGCATGTGTATAGTGTGTAAATGTGTATGTATAAAATGTCTATATTTGTGTGTGAATGCATGTGTATAGTGTGTAAATATGTATGTATAAAATGTCTACCTGTGTAAGTGTGTAGTGTATGTGAATATGTGTGTGTTTAAACATACAAAATTAGTGTACATGAATTGTATTTGTGTGGGTGTCTGTGTGTATGTGTGTGTATGGTCCTCATTTTGTGATAGAAATAACTGTATTTATTGCATATTAAAAATAGCTCCACAACAAAAATAAATAAGAATATTCTTAGTTCCAGTAAGGGTGTATCAGTTTCGTGATAACAAGAACAAATATTTGACAAGATGAGTTGTTCAGTGTTTTTTAAAAATTGATGGCAAACAACAAACACTTCTGGAAACTGAGTGGATGGGAATTTGTTCTAAAATTCTTAAAACTTGTTTTCTGTTTTCTTTTTAGTCCATTAAATCATATTTGCTATGGCAACCGAGCCCAGGCACAGCTGGCATTGACGAGATACAGGTATGTCTGAGTACAAATCTACAAGTTTTTAGCTTCTGTCCTTCAGTACTTCAATCTGTTTCATTTGTATTGAAACGAAAGACTGAAAATTCTGATTCTTTAAGGTGAGCTACCTTCTGCATTAAAAAGGCTAAACTCAAAGTAGTAATTTTGTAAGCTGTAGATTGTTGAAATTAATATTTATGCTGCAGGTTTTACTTACCTAATGTTTATTTAAGCTGCAGATTTTACTTAACTGATGTTTAAGCTGTAGGTTGTACTTGACTAATGTTTGTTTAAGTTGTAGGTTTTACTTATGTTTATTTAAGCTGCAGATTTTACTTAACTATAATGTTTATTTAAACTGTAGGTTGTACTTAACTGTAATGTTTATTAAGCTGTAGTTTATACTTAACTGTAAATTTTATTGAACTACATGACATGTCTAATTTTTTGGTTTCATTTCAGAGAAGCTTTGTGTGATAGTAAAAGATGCATTATTATCGACAAGACCTGGGCAAAGGTGAACCTCAATGTGTTAATATACTTACTGTAATGTTAATTTAAATGAACTTACTTAGCTTAGACAAGTAGTGCTAAAAAAATAAAATAGAGGTTCCTGCTGATGATGATAATGATAATAATAAATATAATAAATAATAATGTATTATTTCTTCTTTTTGTTTTTTCCTAACTAAAAATATTACAGAAAATTATTTGATCATGACATCAGAAGAAAATTAAGAGATAGATCTTCATTAGTTATTATTTGTTCCACTTTATTATTAGGAAAGCATAGTGTTCAGTAATAATTTATCACACAAGACTGTTTTTCGTCTACAAAAATACACTTTAAGAGCCGACAGAAAATATATTTTCTACAGCTAATGTTCACAGTCTGTTGCTATGTTACAGGGTTACTATAGATACGCTGAGGCTTGTTTTGAGCTGGGAATGCTAGAGAAGGCTCTGGAGGTGAATCACCGTGGCCGAAGCCAGTGTAGTCTGGACAGAGATGAGGTGTCTCTCAAACAGCAGAGAGACAGACTTAAAGACGGTGAGACAGCAAACAGAGTCACGTTTTTTTGTTTTTCAATACATAACTGAAAGTGTATTATTGTAACAAGCTATTATAACAGTACACTGTTGCATTGAAATATTTGAAAAAGCTAAGTTAGCTTGTTAGTAATGTTTCAGTGATTGTTGACGTGTGTGTCAGTGAAGATCATAGAACAATCTTGTGACTGAACATTTCAGTGAAGATCTTTTTGGTTTTGTCTTTGTTTTTCTAGAAAAGGAAAAATTGTTGAACGAGAAAAAGAAAAGCAACTTGAAGAAAAGGTAAGCAGTAATTTTATGAAAACACTTTGTTCACTTTTCATTATTTTATTTTACTTTTTATTTTTATTGTTATTGTTATTGTTATTGTGGTTGTTGTTTTATTATTGTCACAGTTTGTTATTTCTTTGTTGTTATTGTTATTAATATTACTATTATTGTTGTTGTCAGTGCCAAATATACATTAAAAAAACATTAATATTTGTCAGATGATATGATATTTTCCAGTTTATTATTATCATCATCATCATCATCATCATTATTATTATTGTTTTATTATTATTATCATCATTATCATTATTATTATTATTATTATTATTACTATAGTTATTATTATTATTACTATTACTATTACTATTACTATTATTATTATTATTATTATTATTATTATTATTATTATTATTGCCCACGACTATTATTATCAATGTTATTACTATTATTATTATTGTTGTTATTACAGAGAACACCCAGGACTGACCAGTGTTTCAAGTGAAGATTCAGACAGTGAAGACGTAAGCATGTTTTATTATGTTGAAATCAGTCGCTAGTTTTACATAGACTAAAATAAAATGTTAAATAGCTTATTAAATAATTTTAGTTTTGTTTTGTGTAAGCTTCTGATATATCTGTTTTACACAAAGACAATCACTAATGTGCACACACACACACACACACACAGACACCACACCCACACACTCACACAGTGAAGTGTATGTGTATAGTAAGAAATGATGTCTGTGATTTCAGGAGTTGAATGGAGTTATCTCAGATTCTGATGATGGACAATCTGTCTTAAAGGTATATCATCATCATCATCATCATTATCATCGAAATTATAATTATTCTTATCAGCATCATCATTATTTTTATCATCATCATAATTTTTATAAATATTACAGTTACTGTTTTGTTACTGTTGTTGTTCTTATTTATTTATTTCTGTTGTCACAGAAGTACACACTTTTGAAATGTGGTGCTGTAAGAATCAAATAAAACAGTTAAATAAAAGAAAGTTTGTACACAACTGTTTCTTCAGCTTGACATGTTGACTTCACCTCATTGTACAGTTCATACAATTTTAAATAATTTCTTAACATTACAAAGTGTTTCAAATGTTTCTAAATAAATCAACTTTTGTTACCAATTTTAAAATGTTTCTGTGATAAACACTTTGTAATTATGATTATT
>CM022676.1:12178159-12220659 GCA_012295275.1 Chrysomallon squamiferum
ATATTACCTAAGATGTTCCATCTGCTTTACATTATATAAATTACATTTTCAGTGATGCTTTGGTATTAACTATGACAGAAATTTCAGGCATCAAGAGTAGTTACATCATTATTCTGTTTCTGCTGATTTAATGTGTATTATTAGTATTACTGTTAATTATAACTGTGTTTGTGTTTTTGTTTCAGCTGAAGTCAGAGAAACCTCCACCAAAACAAAAAAAGAAAAATATGGGAACATTTAAAACGCAACTGTCAAAGTAAGTTTTTAGTTTAAATATTACAACAGCACTTTCAAAATAACTTTTTAATTTAAATATTAAAACATCACTGTCAAAGTAAGTTTTTATTTTAAATATTAAAACATTACTTGAAAATAGCTTTTTAATTTAAATATTAAAACACCACTGATAAAGCAAATTTTTAATTTAAATATTAAAATGTCACTGTAATAGTAAGTTTATAATTTAAATATTAAAATTTAGCTGATAAATTTGAAAACACCAGCATCAAAGTTACTTTATTTGGAAAATATTAAAATTTAAATTGCTGTCAAGATGAGTGAAATTTTACATAATAAAAATAGTTTTTAATTGTTGTTTCAAAGGCTGTGCTATGCTAAGAGAATATACATGTCAAAGTTCCCTTTGAAATGATTACAGAGGCTCTGAACGAGTAGACATTAGTAAACAGTGTCTACTTAATGAGTTCACAATGTCTACTTAATGAATAGATTAATGGCCTGTAGACTGATTAGTTACAGATATCTTATTTCTGTTGGTAACACATTCTGTCAGGGAGGCTACTAGTCATGTACTTGATTTTCTACATAGTTCTATTTTCATTTGTCTGTTTATATGTTTTTATATGTTTGTAATTTAAATTTTTTTTATTTATTTGTTCTTTTCTTTTATTTTATTTTTTTTATTTTTTATTTTTTGTGTATTTTGATATAATTTACATTTAATTTTATATAGTTATACATTTATATATTTACATAATATATTATTAGACTTTAATATGTTAATGTTTATATGTTTCTATTTTTATATACAGTTTTCTTATATTTTATATTTCATACTAATGTATTTTTCTGTTTTTCTGTTTTTCTGTTTTAACGTTTTCATATTAATTGATCTTTATATTTTTACATATTTATGTTAACATATCTTTGTATTTTTATTATTTTTTTAAATGTTTGTTTTCGTTTTTTTTGTATTCCAGTGAGATGAAAATATCAAGACGAGCAGAAAAGAAGCAGATACGAAAACAAAAAAAATATGAAGCGAGGCTGTTAAGAACAGAATTGGAACAACAAGAACAACAGCAGCAGCAACAACACCACCACCAACAACAACAACACCACCAACAACAAAATGTATTGACAGAGAAAAACCAGAACAACAGTGGAAACCAGCTATTCCGAGAAGCCACTGATCAGCGTAAATATTGTATAATTTATGTATTGTTAAATATAAATGTTGTATAATTCATATATTGTTAAATGTAAATGTATAATTTATATGTTGTTAAATGTAAATGTATAATTTATATATTGTTAAATGTAAATGTTGTATAATTCATATATTGTTAAATGTAAATGTATAATTTATATGTTGTTAAATGTAAATGTATAATTTATGTTGTTAAACATAAATGTTGTATAATTTATATGTTGTTAAATGTAAATGCATCATTTATATATTGTTAAACATAAATGTTGTATAATTTATGTTAAATGTAAATGTTCTATAATTTACATGTTAAACATGTCATATAATTCATATATTATATTGTGATAAATGTAAATATTTTATTGTTTAAATATTGTATTGTAATAAATGTAAATATTGTATTATTTATATATTGCAATGTTTTGCAATAAACATTAAAATTGTATTATTTGTATAATGCATTGTGATAAAGGTAAACACTGTTTAATTTATATATTGTATTGTGATAAATATAAATATTGTATTTATATATTGTATTGTGATATATATTGTATGTGATAAATGTAAACACTGTTTAATTTATATATTGTATTGTGATAAATATAAATATTGTATTTATATATTGTATTGTGATATATATTGTATGTGATAAATGTAAATATCAGTTATTCATTATATTAGAGTAAATATATAATTGTATAATTATATATAAATATAGCATTACATGTAAATATATAATTGTATAATTATATATAAATATAGCATTACATGTAAATATATGATGAGTAAAAAAACTGAAGTGATTTTGTTTGTGTTACAGCAAATCTTGACGAGTTGGATAACACAAACATGACAGTGTTGAAGAAAGAAGATGAACTTCCCAGTTCTAAAGTAAATCTTACATTTTGTTCTGTTCTGTTTCTAAAATTACATCTGTTTCACTTCAAACTGATTGTTTTTCTGTTTCTTGTTAATCTTTATCTATAAAAATAAAAAAAATAATAAAATAAAAAATAAATTATGCTAACAACATCTTAAATAACGTTTGTGTTTGTTCAACAGTTACATTCTTACTGCTGTTGAGAATTTCTTTTCTTTTCTTTTTTCCCTTTTTTAAATTATTTTTTCTTCTTCATAATTTTTAATTTTTTAAATTAATTTATTTAGATGAAGGCTAAGAAGACAAAGAAGAAGAAAGAGAAAAGTAAGATGTATGTACCAGTGGAGGTGAACTTTACAGACAAGAAGGAAACTCAGCTAGAGAGTGAATTCACCATCTCCGACGATGACGATGAATCGAGGTAAACACAGAAAACTGTAAACATACAAACACAGACACATCTTCAGCTAAACATACAAACACAAACACATCTTCAGTTAAACATACAAACACAAACACATCTTCAGTTAAACATACAAACACAAACACATCTTCAGTTAAATATACAAACACAAACACATCTTCAGTTAAACATACAAACACAAACACATCTTCAGTTAAACATACAAACACATCCTCAGTTAAACATACAAACACAAACACATCTTCAGTTAAACATACAAACACATCCTCAATTAAACATACAAACAAACAAACTTCACAAACATCTTCTTCAGTTAAACATACAAACACAAACACATCTTCAAAACATACAAACACACACACATCTTCAGTTAAACATACAAACACACACACATCTTCAGTTAAATATACAAACACATCCTCAGTTAAACAAAAACACAAACACATCTTCAGTTAAACATACAAACACAAACACATCTTCACATACAAACACATCTTCAGTTAAACATACAAACACATCCTCAAAAACATACAAACACAAACACATCTTCAGTTAAACATACAAACACATCCTCAGTTAAACATACAAACACAAACACATCTTCAGTTAAACATACAAACACATCCTCAGTTAAACATACAAACACAAACACATCTTCAGTTAAACATACAAACACAAACACATCTTCAGTTAAACATACAAACACAAACACATCTTCAGTTAAACATACAAACACACACACATCTTCAGTTAAACATACAAACACACACACATCTTCAGTTAAATATACAAACACATCCTCAGTTAAACATACAAACACAAACACATCTTCAGTTAAACATACAAACACAAACACATCTTCAGTTAAACATACAAACACATCTTCAGTTAAACATACAAACACAAACACATCTTCAGTCAAATATACAAACACAAAGATATCTTCAGTTAAATATACAAACACAAACACATCTTCAGTTAAACATACAAACACAAACACATCTTCAGTTAAACATACAAACACATCCTCAGTTAAACATACAAACACAAACACATCTTCAGTTAAACATACAAACACAAACATCTTCAGTTAAACATACAAACACAAACATCTTCAGTTAAACATACAAACACAAACACATCTTCAGTTAAACATACAAACACAAACATATCTTCAGTTAAACATACAAACACAAACACATCTTCAGTTAAACATACAAACACAAACACATCTTCAGTTAAACATACAAACACATCCTCAGTTAAACATACAAACACAAACACATCTTCAGTTAAATATACAAACACATCCTCAGTTAAACATACAAACACAAACATCTTCAGTTAAACATACAAACACAGACACATCTTCAGTCAAATATACAGACACATGTTCAGTTAAATGTACAAACAAAAACAAATCTTCACTTAAACATACAAACACAAACACATCTTCAGTTAAACATACAAACACATCTTCAGTTAAATGTACAAACAAAAACAAATCTTCACTTAAACATACAAACACAAACACATCTTCAGTTAAATGTTCAAACACAAAGTTTCAGTTAAATGTACAAACACAAACAAATCTTTAGTTAAACATACAAACATTTCTTCAGTTAAATATACAAACACAAACAAATCATCAGTTAAACATACAAACACAAACACATCTTCACTTAAACATACAAACACAGATACATCTTCAGTCAAATATACAAAAACAAACACATCTTCAGTTAAATATACAAACACAAACACATCTTCATTTAAACATACAAACACAAACACATCTTCAGTTAAACGTACAAACACAAACACATCTTCAGTCAAATATACAAACACAAACACATCTTCAGTTAAACATACAAACACAAACACATCTTCAGTTAAACGTACAAACAAACACATCTTCAGTCAAATATACAAAAACAAACATCTTCAATTAAACATACAAACACAAACACATCTTCAGTCAAATATACAAAAACAAACATCTTCAATTAAACATAGAAACCTATCTTCAGTTTATTCTTTTATCTCTTTCTGTTTATCAGTTTGTCTCTGGAATATGTTGGTCATTTTGTATCTTCAATTTTATCCATTGTTTCTATCATTCTGTCCATCTTTCCTAATTATAATCTCTGTCTCTGTCTGTGTCTCTGTCTTTCTCTTTGTCTCTGTCTGACTCTCTGTGTCACTGTGTCTGTCTGTCTCTATGTCTGTAATTATCTTACTGTGTATTTAATCAATCCTTGTTTCTCTATTTTCTTTCTTTCTTTCTTTCTTTTTTTATATATACAGGGTGTCCCAGAAGTCACGCACCATGAAGATTTTTATTTAGATACACATAAATTAGTAGCGAAACCCTCAACAGAGTAACTAAACAGTTTTATAAAGAGAATTGAAGTATGTATCAATGCAGAGGGCAAGCAATTTGAGCATTTGTTATGATTATTATTAATAAAAATTTTATTCATATGTATCTAAATAAAAATCTTCATGGTGCGTGACTTCTGGGACACCCTGTATATCAATTTATTTATTTGATTATTTATATATCAGTTTATTTATTTATATATCAATTTATTTATTTGTTTATTTATATATCAATTTATTTATTTGTTTATTTATATATCAATTTATTTATTTATTTGCTTATTTATATATCAATTTATTTATTTGCTTATTTATATATCAATTTATTTATTTTTTTATTTATATATCAATTTATTTATTTATTTATATATCAATTTATTTATTTGTTTGTTTGTTTGTTTGTTTGTTTCTGCAGACAGATGGTTGATGTGCAGTGTGGACCGTTTGCTGTTCCCATGTCTCTTGTAGATCAGGTGTCAAGTCTGGAGCCTCAGTATGACGAAGATTTCCACCTGCAGAAGAATGAAGTCGCTCAGAACCTGTTTGTGTAAGATTCTTCATTTTAGCTTTTGTATCTGACGCTCAAAGATTTAATTTTACTGGAGACTTTTAGTCTTTCTACCAGTATTTCATAATTGTTTTACCATTGTTTCATTGTTAGCAAGTCTTTCATTATTGTTAATTACCTTTTTTTTTATCAACTGTCATTTTATAATTTATTTTTGTTATTATTTTACATTATTTTATCATTGTTGATCACTGTTTTATCACTTTAAATAAAAAGTTAAATTTATGCAAGATTTTGTAGAAAGCAGGCATAAACCACATTCTGTCAGTGATGCTTCAGTCATTATTTCTTTAAAATATCAAACACAAAAATATCAAACAAACAAAAAAAGCTCCTTATTTGTAATATTTATAAATTATAACGTGTGTGTTTTTATTCAGATACTTTGAGGAGCTGTTGACAGAGCATGGACCTCAGGAATTTGATTCTCCGATTCTGAAGCGAGAGCTGGAGGACTTCCCCGATGAGGCGAGATCAGTCATAGAAAAGTGTAACGGACTTCGAGGATTCTTCCAGAGGTCACACAGGTTCGGAATCATGGATAACTATGTGTGTGTTCTCAAGGACTGCGGCAAAGTGAGACAGTTATCAAAATATAAAAAACATCCACTTTTACCCAACCCCCAGTTCCACCCACAGACTACTGGTGGATTATTACCCACTCCTCCAAATGTACTTCATGCTGGATATTCAGGTGCATATCAAACATTTGGTTCTAGTGGTTTGTTAGGTTCTCGTGCAAATGTAGGTTCTCATGCAAATGTAGGTTCATCTGGAATTTTAAATTCTTCAACACTTTTAGGTTCTTGTGGAACATTAGCTTCTTCTAAAATAAATAGTTCTACTGAAACGTTATGTTTGGCTGATGGTGAGAACATTACAGAAAGTAAAAAATCATCATTAGAGAGTTCTCATAGTTCAGCGATACCGCCTAAAAAGCCTCTTAATCCTTTGTCAAAAGCTAAAACAAACATGCCTAAACCACTGTCATCTTTAATAGAAATCTCAGCCAGAGACTCAGTTATAAGTGATTCTGTTATAAAAAGTGTAACGACTGACTCGGTTAGTAAAAACGTAACAAGTGACTCAATTATAAAAAGTTTAGCTAGTCAGTCAATTATAAATAGTGTAACCAGTGAGCCCGTTATCAGCATTATGAATACTGAAGCTAATATGTCTGATAAAAGAACTAACCTGAATCCTTCAGCTGAAGAGTTTAAACCATCAGGTGTTAATATGGATCCTGCAAGTATTGATGTAGGTGATGTAGATAATGATAGTGTTGATGTAGATTATGATGAACTGGTTCAGTTCACTCTGAAAGGTGCTCGTCCTAAGACTGGCAGTTACAACACACTGGACGACTTCTCTCTTCCACCGTCTGCTGTGACAAAACAGAGCCGCAAAACAAAGAACAAAGACAAAGGAGAACACAACAGAAAAATCGACTTTAACAGCATCGATGACATTGACGACATCCAGCTGTCAGAATCAGGTGAAGCTGTGAGAAGAGAAAATGGCAAAACTGAGTTGAGTGTTGATTTCACCCAGACTGGAAGTAAAACCGATTCTACTTCTGAGCGATGGTCGGAACACGACCACTGGGATGACGTTGATGACGTCTCAGACACAAATTCAATGAAGGAGATGGGAAAGTTCAGTGAGGGTGACCGGGTTGTCGGCTGGGCAGTTCAGGGAGCTTCTAAGACTGAAATCTCCAACAGTCGCAGCAGCTCCCGTTCTTCCAACCTGAGTGAGCTGAATGCTGATCCTCTGTTCAGAACATCGTCACCCGCAGCACTCCCCTCCAGCTCTGCCAGCTGTTCCCCTACACCTTTGAAATCAATTTCTTCACTAGCGTCTAGGGAACTCATCCACAAAAAGACTGTCTCCTGATATTGTTTTGCAAGGATTTCCGAACCAGTTTAAGACATCACCATCATCATCATCATCATCGTTTTCATCAGAAAAGAAATCAGTTTCTGCAGCTTGCAACATCAGTGAATCTGGACTAGCCACAAAGACCGCTTACATTTCACCTGCAGTACAAAACACATCCTCAGTTAAACAGTTACCAGCTTTTCCCAATCCACCCTACCCTCTCTCTGCATTATCTAATTCAGCTGAAAAACTTCTACACTCAGATGCAGTTAGAAAGCCCACCATCACAGAATTCACGACAAACACAAGTTTGAATTTCACACCACAAACCAGCAGTGAATGGACACCAGGCAACAGTACATATAATTTACATGATGAGGAATACTCTCTGTCCAGTTTAGGACAGAGTGACATCTTGACCCGGTGGTCAGCAGGTTTTGACAGCTGTGTAAAGAAGTCGTCAGGGTTTGACTACCAGTCAGCTGCAGCTCGTGGAGGTCTACACACAGGACTCCCAAACAGCGAGTGGGCAAGAAACAAGGTGACGAATGAGGCAGAGACGCAGACAGAGGTGGGCGTGATGTCAGTGGAAACAAACACTGACCTCAACCTGGACATGCTGATTGGACACTGCAAAACACTGGAGGTGAAACAGAAATACATGGAAGATGAAAAAAGTCATCTTCAGGTGAGTGATCTGTCACAGCTGAATAATGTTACGAATTTGAACATGTTGTTTAATATGGACATCTTAGTTAATCTTTTTTAATGTTAGTTTTTCTCTCTTTTGTCTTGTTAACTATTGTTTCTGTCTGGATATACTGCTTTATAATTTTTATTTCAGTTGTCAGACCAATGACAGAAGTAAACGAAGTGTCAGTAATTTCACTTTCAGACAAATGATAGAAATTAAAGAAGTGTCAGTAATTTCACTTTCAGGTGTTGTGCAGTCAGTGGATGAGTGAGAAAATAAGTCTGCAGCAGAAAATATCCCAGCTAGAACAGCAGTCAGTTTTACACTGTGAACAGATAGAGCAGTAAGTGTCTACATAGCAGTGTCAGTCTGCAGTCAGTTATAATGTAGCAGTGTCAGTCTGCACACAGAATGTAGCAGTGTCAGTCTGCAGTCAGTCAGAATGTAGCAGTGTCAGTCTGCAGTCAGTTATAATATAGCAGTGTCAGTCTACTATTGTCAGAATATAGAAGTCTGTATTTGGAGTACAGCAGTTGGAATATAGCAGTGTCAGTCTGTAGTCAGTTATAATGTAGCAGTGTCAGTCTGCAGTCAGTCAGAATGTAGCAGTGTCAGTCTGCAGTCAGTTATAATATAGCAGTGTCAGTCTACTATTGTCAGAATATAGAAGTCTGTATTTGGAGTACAGCAGTTGGAATATAGCCGTGTCAATCTGTAGTCAGTTATAATGTAGCAGTGTCAGTCTGCAGTCAGTCAGAATGTAGCAGTGTCAGTCTGCAGTCAGTTATAATATAGCAGTGTCAGTCTACTATTGTCAGAATATAGAAGTCTGTATTTGGAGTACAGCAGTTGGAATATAGCAGTGTCAGTGTGTAGTCAGTTATAATGTAGCAGTGTCAGTCTACTATTGTCAGAATATAGAAGTCTGTATTCAGAGTACTGCAGTTGGAATATAGCAGTGTCAGTGTGTAGTCAGTTATAATGTAGCAGTGTCAGTCTACTATTGTCAGAATATAGCAGTCTGTATTCAGAGTACTGCAGTTGGAATATAGCAGTGTCAGTGTGTAGTCAGTTATAATGTAGCAGTGTCAGTCTACTATTGTCAGAATATAGAAGTCTGTATTTGGAGTACTGCAGTTGGAATATAGCAGTGTCAGTGTGTAGTCAGTATATGTCAGTAGTAGTCTATTCTGCAAATTTTACACACACTGTAATATGTGAATACAAACAGCAACTGATCTGCTTTTAAAGCTGTCGGCTAAATACAGAGTTAGACATTTTGTTTTGTATGTGCAAAAACCATTAAGTGTCTTTTGTTAGCTTTTATTCTTACTGAAAGTTTTAACAGGAGAGAATTGTATCTATATCTATATTTTTATTTATTTCAGACTTAGCAAGGATTTGAAATTACAGAAGGAAAACTGTGAAATTCTCCTACAGCAGCAGCAGAATGACAGGTTTTCTCATACTTCTACTCTTTGTGGAGACATATCATGTTCTTTTTCTCCTTAAAATTATAACGATCATTATCTGTTATCAGTCATCCCCAATTTCAAAAATGTAATGGGTTTGATTGCTTTTTCTTTTCTTTTTCCACAATTTATATATATATATATATATATATATATATATATATATAGATAGATAGATAGATAGATAGATATACATATTTTATAATTTTATTATTTTATTTTTTTATTTTTTTATTTTACTTATAAATCATAACTTGCCTTATGACACACATCTGTTTTCTTTAACTTGTGTATATGTTACCAGTTCATCATCTGTTTCATTACATGCAGGCTGTTTTTGGTCTGTCACTTAGGATTTAGGATCAGGGACAGTTTACCTGTATTAAGTTTTTATTTGTTTTTGTTAATACCTGCCCTTTCATTCTTTTTCTTCTTTTATTCTTCTTTCTTCTCTTTCTTTTCTTCTTTCTTCTCTTTCTTATTATTATTTTAATTTTCCTCTTTTCTTGTAAGATAATTTATTTTTTCTTGATTGTTGTTTTATCGTTGTTGAGGTTATTTGTAAGGGTACATTTGTATTTAAGATTATTTAATTGACCCTTAATGAAATCACCACTTTTCTGTAATTATTATTTATTTATTATTGTATTTTTATAGCTACAAGACTGAAGAAAAACAGAAACAGTTAGATGCTGAAACTGAAAGAGCAAAAAATGCTGAGGTATTTTATTATTAGTATCATCATCATTATCATCTTCATTTTCATTGACATTATCTTTATTACATCATTATTATATTTATTATTATTATTATGATTATTATTATCTTGATTATTATTGTCACATCATTTTTATCTTGTTTTTTTTTTTCATTTTAGTTTTTAAAATGTGTATTTTTATTATTGGTGTTGTTAATGTTTTGGTAATTCAATAAAAAAAATTAGGAGTCTTTACTAGTTGTTTTAGATATATCAGGGTTATCAAGGACAAGAGTACTTGCAGAACAGCAGCAATGTAAGTTAGTGTTTGGTTGTCAGCTGAGTATAATTAAAAAATTGAGTATCAGTTTGTCTCAAATTGCAGATTGAAGTTTTGAAGCTCAGACTTCAGTTGAATCTGCAGGAAGTAAGCAAGATCAAACAAGACGTTGCTTTTCATCAACACAATCTCAACACATTTGTCTCAAAGTAAGTTTAACATCAACACATTTGTCTCAAAGTAAGTTTAACATCAACACATTTGTCTCAAAGTAAGTTTAACATCAACACATTTGTCTCAAAGTAAGTTTAACATCAACACATTTGTCTCAAAGTAAGTTTAACATCAACACATTTGTTCTTAAAGTAACACTGACATCAACACATTTGCCTTAGTTTAATATCAACAATACTTAACAAATTCATTCTTCTATCACTGATACAGTCCTAACACTTTATTTTTGAAGTCACTTTTTTATCACCATGTCATTCATGACTTCATGTTAAACACTCTTTCAATGTACATGTATATTTTTTATTATTATTATTATTATCTGTTTTCTTTTGATCACTGTCTTAGCAGAGGCTTATGACCATCAAACAGTAGTTTATTGTATTGTAAGTACACAGTGTCCAGATACTGAACCAGTGAAATCAACTCACTGGACACTGGTAATTTTGTTCAGAGTCAAGTTAAAATTGAGGCTCAGTTGCAGTCAGTAACGACTACTTCCAAAGTGCGTTGTTATATTACTCTTCTTACAGTGTAATAAAACTAATGTTTCTTCTAGATGTCTGAACAAAAACAGTGAAGTGCCCTCACATGCCAGACAGGCTCTGGCACACTGTAAACAGGTCATAGCCAAGTGTGACCTCAAACAAACTGAGCTGAAGGTTTGTTTATTACAAATATTTAACACTTCTGTAAACTTAGCTAATATGTTATACACACACATACAGAGTATGAGGAGAGACTGGCATGTTTGAAGTCAGTGTGTGTGTGTGTATGTGTTTCATTACAAAGATATGTTTTATTTCAGAGAATGTGAGTAGAGACTGGCATGTTTGAAGTCAGTGTGTGTGTGTGTGTGTGTGTTGGTTTCATTACAAAGATATGTTTTATTTCAGAGAGAATGTGAGTAGAGACTGGCATGTTTGAAGTAAGGTGTGTCTGTCTGTGTCTGTGTCTGTGTCTCTGTGTGTGTGTGTGTGTGTGTGTGTGTGTGTGTGTGTTTTCATTACATACAAACAAGTGTTTCATTATTTACAAACAAGTGTTTTATTTCAGAGAGAGTATGAGGAGAGACTGGCGTGTTTGAAGTGTCTGTGTGTGTGTGTGTGTGTGTGTGTCATTACTTACAAACAAGTGTTTCATTATTTACAAACAAGTTTTTATTTCAGAGAGAGTATGAGGAGAGATTGGTACGTTTGAAGTTGGGAACAGCTCTCAAAGATTTACCTCCAGTAAACATATCCCCTGTCATGTCAGCTTCAAACAAGAAACAAAACATGGTAATTATGTTTTTATTACCATAGCAACCAGTATCTTACCTTTAAACAACATAAACAGATTGTATAAATGTCTGTAGTACAATTGTATTCAAACACATAAAACATTGTAAATATGTTTTTAATTACTATAGTAAGATTATTTTATCTTTAAGCAACAAAAAGTTTTATTGTGTAAATTATCTTTCAGAAACAAAAACATTGAGAGTATAATTTTTAAAATTCTCTATTAATAGTATCTCACCTGAAGAAAAGAAACAAAGTATTGCAAGTACACTGTTTTGACTGTGTGTGTAAATAGCAGTGATCACAGTGGACACAAGACATGTTTGTAGTTGCATGTTACAACTGTGTGTCCACACTTCAGATGTGTTTAGAAACTGACTTTTTTAACAGACCTAATTTCTCGCTTCTCAAATAGTCTCTCACAAGTTCAGTACCTCCTGAATGTACTGAGGTCTAATACCTCAGTAAATGTTCTTTTTTCTGCAAAGCTGTTGTTCCTTTCATTTTTCATTAATTATTTTTATTTTTATTTTTATTTTTATTTTTTTTTTTAAATAAAAGATTCCATGTATAAACTCTGGTCAGATTTAAATGAATTCTGATTGTTAGAGAACAAAATCTAATTTCAGATGTTTGATCAGTTCAGTTTACAACCAAACTCTCTCCCCACTTCTCCAATGACAGAGGATTTTCCCGTTCCAGCCACACAACAGATGGCTTCATCACAGCTGGTTACACACAGCAGCACGGTCAGCCAGCCGCGACCACTGAAACCCCTGCTCGCCATCACACGACCTATGATGAAATCTCGGTTGCCATTGACAACCGCTCAAGCTCAGGCTTGTGTGAAAGCACAGCCTTCGTACCCAACAGCAGCAGCAGCAGCAGACACAGTGCAGACACCAGCAAAGAACAGCTTTGACCAGGTGATTACAGTTCTACAGAGTCTGTTCCCCAGTCACAGCCGGTAAGCTGAATTTCTTAATCATCATCATCATCATCTACAAACACAACCACTATGTTGAATATCTTAATCATCATCATCATCATCTACAAACACAACCACTATGTTGAATATCTTAATCATCATCATCATCATCTACAAACAAAACCACTGTGTTGAATTTCTTAATCATCATCATCATCATCTACAAACACAACCACTATGTTGAATATCTTAATCATCATCATCTACAAACACAACCACTATGTTGAATACCGTAATCATCATCATCATCATCTACAAACACAACCACTATGTTGAATTTCTTAATCATCATCATCATGTACAAACACAACCACTATGTTGAATATCTTAATCATCATCATCATCATCTACAAACACAACCACTATGTTGAATTTCTTAATCATCATCATCTACAAACACAACCACTATGTTGAATTTCTTAATCATCATCATCATCATCTACAAACACAACCACTATGTTGAATATCTTAATCATCATCATCATCTACAAACACAACCACTATGTTGAATTTCTTAATCATCATCATCATCTACAAACACAACCACTATGTTGAATTTCTTAATCATCATCATCATCTACAAACACAACCACTATGTTGAATTTCTTAATCATCATCATCATCTACAAACACAACCACTATGTTGAATTTCTTAATCATCATCATCATCATCTACAAACACAACCACTATGTTGAATTTCTTAATCATCATCATCATCTACAAACACAACCACTATGTTGAATTTCTTAATCATCATCATCATCTACAAACACAACCACTATGTTGAATTTCTTAATCATCATCATCATCTACAAACACAACCACTATGTTGAATTTCTTAATCATCATCATCATCATCTACAAACACAACCACTACATTGAATTTCTTAATCATCATCATCATCTACAAACACAACCACTACGTTGAATTTCTTAATTGTTCTCATTGTTGTCATCTACAAACAGCTACTGAAGCAGGACGTTTTTAGTGATTATTTTCATGTTTGTTTATTTCATAGACGTTTGAAAATGTATTTACACATACAGTCTGTAGCTATGTCTGTGTGTATTTTATAACAAACATGCAAAATATTGTGTTTCAGAAGTCAGTTTGTACGTACAGGAATTACAGTATTTATATTAACATACATGTGTGTTATTTTTACAGAAGTCAGTTTGTACTTACAGGAATTACAATATTTATATTAACATACATGTGTGTTATTTTTACAGAAGTCAGTTTGTACTTACAGGAATTACAATATTTATATTAACATACATGTGTGTTATTTTTACAGAAGTCAGTTTGTGTCGTACATTCAGGATTTGCGACATAAAGAAGGGGGGTCATTGTCTGAACTGACCAGGGAGGAAATCATACAGCGTGTCACTGATGCCATCATGTCTGATGATGGCATTGAGACAACAAACGTATGTCACTTTTTGTTTTGTCACTATGTTATAGTGTTACTTTCTAATCTTGTTACTATATGATAATGTCACTTTTTGTTTTGTCACTATGTTATAGTGTTACTTTCTAATCTTGTTACTATATGATAATGTCACTTTTTGTTTTGTCACTATGTTATAGTGTTACTTTCTAATCTTGTTACTATATGATGTCACTTTTTGTTTTGTCACTATGTTATAGTGTTACTTTCTAATCTTGTTACTATATGATAATGTCACTTTTTGTTTTGTCACTATGTTATAGTGTTACTTTCTAATCTTGTTACTATATGATAATGTCACTTTTTGTTTTGTCACTATGTTATAGTGTTACTTTCTAATCTTGTTACTATATGATAATGTCACTTTTTGTTTTGTCACTATGTTATAGTGTTACTTTCTAATCTTGTTACTATATGATAATGTCACTTTTTGTTTTGTCACTATGTTATAGTGTTACTTTCTAATCTTGTTACTATATGATAATGTCACTTTTTGTTTTGTCACTATGTTATAGTGTTACTTTCTAATCTTGTTACTGTATGATAATGTCACTTTTGATCTTTTTACTGTATGATAATGTCACTTTAAGATCTTGTGACTATGATAATGTCACTTTAAGATCTTGTTACTATGTATGAATGTCACTTTTTTGATCTTGTCACTGTCTCTGTGGTAATCTCCTGTACATCTGAATACAGTAAGCAGCATCCAAGTGACACGACACTTTGCATCATAGAACTGGATACAATGAAACCTACAGACATATTATTATTATTATTATTATTATTATTATTATTATTTTTTTATTATTGTTTTCTTGTTATTGTTATTATTATTACTATTACTATTATTATTGTTGTTGTTGTTGTTGTTGTTGTTGTTGTTACTATTATTGTTATTGTTGTTGTTATTGTTGTTATTGTTATTGGTGTTATTGTTGTTATTGGGTTTGTTGTTATTGTTATTGTTATTACCTCAGATGAGTAACGGGGCAGTGGACACACAGTTGGTGCGCCGACCTCCTGGCCTGACGTCCAGCTGGGTGTACAGCTGCAGTGAGTCACAGAGAGAAATGTTCCAGGAGGAGAAAGACCCCTGTGTCATCTGTCACGAAGAACTCGCCATCTCAGACGTCACCACGCTGGAATGTAACCACCGCTTCCACAAATCTGTAAGTTGTAACCACCACTTTTACAAATCTGTAAGTTGTAACCATCGCTTCCACAAATCTGTAAGTTGTAACCACCACTTTTACAAATCTGTAAGTTGTAACCTCTTTGTTCTGTAACAGTAGACCTGACTAATATTCATTAAAAGATGTTACACTGGAATTCAGAGAACCTTGAAAACTTGCAGATAAAGGAAGCTGGGATGAGAGGCACACAAACACTTTAGAAAAGAGTTGAAAGTTTGTTACTGTCATTATAAACAAGAATTACAGTATTTTACATTAACATTTTCATCTGTTTGTGACTCACAAATTGTTTTGTACTTACTAAACAGGAAGTATTTGCATGTTGTTTATGTCCAAAACGGACTGAATACAATATTTATTTATTTGTACTTCAGTGATATTTATAAGGTTTGGATTATTACTGGTTAGTTACAGTAAGTATTGTATCTGGTTCATTGTTGTATTTTCAGTGTTTACAGATGTGGTTTCGAGAACAGAGCACCTGTCCCAACTGCCGAGTCCACGCCCTGCTGCCTGACGATTTCCCCGCCCTGAAATAATCTCAAAGGTTATTTTCTGTTTTCATGTCCAACACATTTTTCTTTTATTTAATTATTATTATTATTATTATTATTATTATTATTATTATTATTATTATTATTATTATTCTTATTATTATTATTGTTGTTGTTTTTTAATTGTTTTTTTTTTATTATTTATTTTAAATGTAAGCCTAAATTAGAAATTATTAACACTTTTTATAAATAAAATTGTTGTTTTACATACTTAGAATAGAAACAGAATTTTCTTTTTTTTAAATCTTTTCAATTAAAAGGGTAAAAAATAAACTATTTTCTTAAAATAGCTAATATGCATGTTAAAATATATTTGGACATTTTATTATATTTTTGTGGCATTCTTCTGTGTTAATTCATCATTAGTACTCACAGTCAGATTAATATTTATATCTTGTCTGAAACAGTAAGAGAATTTCCCAGCTAATATTAATGTGTTGTGTCTGATCATTAAGTATATGATGACATGAAAGTCTTAATATGTACACTTTTACAGTCTCTGTATTCTCATTTCCACTGTAGACATAAACCTTTGTTACTGTAATCATGCATTACATTATAGCCATTGTTTACAGGTCGAAAAATATATATGCACAAATATTCAATGCACAAAACACGTACACACATAAACCATGTGTGTTATGATGCATTTAGGCACACATACAAGCACACACATTGTCACAGAACAATCTCACATCAAACTGAGACATTTTTTCTCTTTTGGGTTCTTTGTTTTTGTTTTTACAAGGACTACTGTTTTTCTTCTTATTGTGTTTTTCAAATATAGTTATGTCAGTTACTCCTTAACCAAAATAAACACACTCAAATCTCCGCAGTCTTTGTCATTTATTTATAAATAAAATCATCATTAAAACTTTTAAATATAAAAATGTTAGATACACAGGTAGGTTTCACGGTTTTTGTGTATAGGTTTTCACGGTTTTTTTGGTGTAGGTTTCATGTTTTCTTGGTGCAGGTAATGGATGCAGTTAATCATTACTAAAGTTCTCTGTATATCCCATTATTTGTTTCTGTTTCACTTGTGGTTATGTCGGGTCCTTCTTTTCTTTTTAATGTTTTCTTCGTATTTTTCTATAATTAATCATTTATTTATTTGACAAATGTTAGTATTTTAAGTGTGTCATGAGATATTCAAGTTTTAAACAGAAATGACGTAAACATTATGAAAAAATTAATAGTTTTATACACACCTCCCAAACATTCAACTTGTATCAATATTGTACACATTGTTAACCTGTTGTGTTTACAAACACTTGTATATATAGTAGTTAACATTTCCTATTCTTATGTGTCAATCCCACATTTAAAAAAAAAAAAAAAAAAGAGAACACTTTGCTTAATTAATTAATATATTTATTTTATATACATATCCAGATATTATCTTTTGCATACAAATTTTGTGCACTGGAGAAATGTTTTACAGTGTGAAATTTACATGTAGTTCCAGGTATAAGCATATATGGAATTAAAATCTGTTTTTATATACATTTAAAGCTGAGATAGTTTTGTTTTTTTACTTTTACAAAATGTTATACAAATGAATGTTTTATTAGCATTTTTTGTTTTTATTGTTTGATGTTGTTTTGTTTGTTTTTTCTTCCAACTAACTGGACTTATTGGGTTTTTTTATTACAGTTTTAAAAGTGAATGTATGTAGTAGTACATGAAATCAGTACAAAAATAGATTTTATAAATTATGTGTTTGCTTTTCAGGTAATTTATATTGATTTTAAAATGTTTCATAATAGTCATGTAATTCTTCTGAAGTTAAAATATGACAAATACAATTATTTTGTTATTTTTTTTTATCTTGTTTTTATGTTCTGGAAATTTACATTTTTTACTGTATTAATTAAAGATAATTAAATTTTATTTTATAGCAAATGCTTGTAATGTTAAACAGTTATTTTTATTTGTTTTTAATGTTCTGAAAATTTACAAATTTTTCACTGATTTAATTGAAGATAATTTCATTTTATTGAAGCAAATGTTTGTAATGTTAAACAATTATTTTTATTTTTATGTTCTGGAAATTTATATTTTTTACTGTATTAATTAAAGATAATTAAATTTAATTTTATAGCAAATGTTTGTAATATTAAACAACTATATTGCTTGTTTTTATGTTCAGGACTATTTACAGTTTTCACTGTATTAATTGAAGATAATTACATTTTAATTTGAAGCAAATGTTTGTAATGTTAAACAATTTACATTTTTTACTATATTAATTAAAGACAATTAAATTGCTTTTTTCACTGTATTTAATTAAATTTTATTTTGAAACAATTATTTTTACATGTATTTTTGTTGTGGAATTTAATTAAATTTTATTTTGAAACAAATGTTTTTAATGTTAAACAGTAAAAATTATTAAATTAATTTTGAGTTAATTATTGACTACTTTGACAAAACACATTTCCTGTTCCTCCCATTGCTCTGGTACCATTCACAACAAAAGCAACTGTCTGCATCTACTTGTTGTGATAAAATTAAATAAACTGCAGAGTACAAATTCACTTGTTATTCATTCAGAGACTGCCTTTGTGGTATTTGTCGTGTTTCCTTAGTAACATCAAATGACAGTTTTAAATATTTACTGCATTTTGATCTCTTCTTAATTTTGTGTTTTCATGAAATAATTTTTTAATAAAAATTCCAAAAGTTGTAAAAATTTAGTTGTTATAATCACTGTTCAAACACAATTTAAAAAATAAAAAACAAGATATTTAGAAAGTGTTTCATTTATCAACTCTACTTTAAAATGTCTTAACTATTTGTATTCAGTTTTCAATTATTATAATACTTGCATGCAGACAGACACCCTCACTTACAGACAGACAGACAGACAGACAGACTCTAATGACATGACAGTGTTCTTGGGTGAGGGGATAAAAATAACAAATTTAAAAAAAAAAAAAAAATGCACGCACGCACACACACAGACACACACAAAAAAGAAATGTTATTTTTTTTACAAGACTTATTTCTCCATACTTTGTCAGCAACATTATTTTAACTTAAAAAACTCTGATAAACAGTTACGTTCAAGATTTCTCTTTATTAGTGTCTGTTGTGTTATTTCTTCTTAATCTTTTCTGCATTACAGTGGAAAACCTAGCTATAAAACCTAATGAGACACTTGAAAAGTGCACAAAAATTCATAGTTTTGGAAGAAATTTCATGATCTTTCACCATGATGAACAAACAAGCTTTTCTTTTAGATGGTATGCCCATAACAAGCGTACACAAACCTTCAAGTGATGTAAATAAACAAAGTCTTGATTGATTAAAAGAAAAGGATGATGTAAATTTTCTTTTACTTCTCCCTTCTTGATGTGTCAGTTTTGTTTTCTCACTCCAACCACTGGGAAACCCAATGTCAGTTGAAAATGTTGACACAAATGTCAAGGTCATAATCACTCATTTTCACTGTTCTAACGAAACCAAATCCTCGGCTTTCAAAGATGGTGGCGGAGCAGGATTCTGAATAAAATGAATAATTTTAATTTAAAAAAGTAAACAGAAAATGTTTTTATAATAGCCACCTTTTTATCATTAGTATCATTATTATTATTATATTAATTCAGATTTAAAAATAAATAAAAATGATGAAAAATTATCATGTGAATTTATATCATGCTTGCTTTTTTTTTTTATTCGTTCTTTTATTTATATTTTTCTTTTTTTTTTAGTTATATTATTACAGTATACTCTTCCTGAGAGCGACAGAATAAACTCTCATCTCAATCATACATTTTCAGCTGTTTTTTTAATATCTTGACTATTTTTCTGTCGATGTTTCATTACATTTTTATTTATTTTTTAAATTCACTGAAGCTTTTAATTATTTACTACGTTTTCTAGTACTTGTTAGTTTTATACATCAAAAGTCAAATGGATAACAAAACTTATTTCTAAAATTCAAGCTGTGACATCAGTAAAAACAATAGTTACTTCTTTTGCTGCTCGTTTTTTCAGAATTTCATACGACCAGTAGTGCATCTGAAAAAGAAAACAGTGTGAATACTTACAAGTCAAAACCTCAGCACTACTAATAATTATTACAGTTAGGATATTCTTTTTATAGAACAAAAATCATCTCATTTTTTTTTTAAAATGGTGCTGGTATTTGTTACTGGTAGTGAAAGAGTTGACAATGGAAGCTGTACAGACAACGTGAGGACAAGGATATCTGTGATGTATCATCAGTCAGACAGCTGACGAGTGCCAGACTCATTTTATAAATCATCAACCCACTAAAATATCTCAACAAAGCTCTTGTCAGAACTGTTAAAACACACGACAAGAAACGAAACCAGATGTATGGGCTAATAGAAAAATAAAAATAATAAAAATAAAATTAAACTTTTAAATAATAAACACAATAACAACTGTCAGTTTTGTTAATCTGATAAAGCCACTGAGTTCAAGATAAGTAACTCTCTCTCTCTGTTATGATATGCAGAACTTGTATATAAAAAGTAATTTGTATAAATTAACTCTGTCTCGCTGAATATAAACCTGTGTTTTTGATATAGAGAACTGTTATATAAAAAGTAATTTGTATAAGTTATCTCTCTCTCTCTGTATATATATAAAATACCTGTTATTGATATAGAGAAGTGTTATATAAAAATTAAACCTACTTTGACAGAGACTGGTAGAGCAATACCCTGTACTCTTGTCAGAGTACCAAAGTCTGAACTCTCTATTTTGTGTGCCTGTACAAAAGGAAAAGACATTTTTATTACTATCAGATCCTAAAACTGTCTAATATCATTAAATACCTTTATAACAAGTCTCGTTATATTTAATACTATTTTAATGACACAGGTAGATAATGAAAAAAGAATATATGTGTTACCATATTGTTATATACTTTTGTAAAGTTTGGTTCAAAATACTAGTAAAATAAATTGTGTAGAGATAATGTGTATGTGTGTGGGTGTGTTGATATAATAAATGTGTGTGTTCGTGCATACGTGCGTGCGTGTGTGTGTGTCATGTATAATAAACAAACTACTTACAGCTGTGACATCGAATCTGCCGATGTGACTGGTGCTACTAATAAATGGACCGCGGCTGATGTCGACGTGGTCGCCCATCCTGTACAGAGTTATTCTGTTTCCCGACTCGGCTGCCATCACAGGGATCTGCTTGGATTTGAACCGATTCTCTTCAAACATCTGAGCAGCTAAAGACGCATCCACTTCAAGTCTTTCAAACTTGTAGTCACGGTGATACAGCTTGACTCCTTGACGACCAAGAATATTAAATTCCACCTAAAACACACAACATGTTACATGTGTAACAAATATCCTGATAGAATTTTCAAAAATGTACGCTTTGTATTTACTGATCTACACTATCTTCATAATGGTGCAATGAAGTCCTGCAGATATTAAAAAAATAATTATGGAATATTTTTTCTATTTTATTTTTAATGTGATATGTTTTAAGGATTGTTAAAATTTCATTCACTGTATGTGTATAAACCATTTTGATTTTCCCCGTATATGTATGTTACTCAGGTTACACGTATTAAACACAGGACTGCTGGGATTATCTGGTGTTGTGTGAATTCAAGTTTACTGAAACAGATTACAGATTACATACTGGGTATGGTTTCCAATCTGGAATATTCAACTCAGCATCATACACAAAACTGCCACTGGAAACTGAAAATAAACACAAAGTTCTTAATAGTTATTTTAATTTATTAAGAATAAAATAAAACAAAACAAGTGAAACTCTTTAAAAGAAAAACAAGTTGTATGTAGACATACAAATCAATACAGAGCGTATATATATTAGATGGTGAGACAGACAGACACACAGACTGACAGATTTAAACAGAACACAAGTTGATGCTGATGTGGACAGATTTGATCTCACTCACTGTCAGGCCTGGGAGATCCACACAGTTCTATGTAGTAACTGTCTTTGAAAGCCGTCTCCAGAATATAACCCAAAATAAACGAACAAGACCGCCAGAAAGCCTACAATAAAAATGTTTAAATACTATATGTATTAACAGTAATAACAGTTACAATAATAATAATAATAATAACAATTATAATAATAATAGTAATAAGACAGTAATATTAAAAATAGTAACAATAAATAATAATACAGAGAAATAATAACAGCTTTCAATTATAATTTTTTTTAATTAGGGATAATAAATTAAGCTTTAATGTAGCTAGTGTTATATCTGTCTTGTCATCATGTAAGTAAACATTATTTAAATGTTACATTTTGAATTTTTCAATAATTATTAAAAATTCTAGTTATATATTCTATATAATACATATATATTTATGCATTACAGAGCAACAATATGAATAATTGAAAAAAAAAGAGAAAAATTAAAAAGGTACATATCGTCATATGTATACACATCTGCATTTGTGTATGTGTGTGTGGCTGTGTGTATCTGTACGTTATTGTACTTCACTTACAGTGTTCACTATTCTTGGATCTTCATCTAAGAAGTGTAAAAATTTCAGTTCACAATCCTCCTCCAGGGGGCGATGAATGTCCCACGGTTGTCCATTAACCAGAGCAAGGGCAGATCGGGTCATCAGCAGTTCTTGAATGTCTGTGGTAATACACAGCCAGAGTTTAGATTTTAGTATGTGCAGATTAATCCAGACACAGCCAGAGTTTAGATTTTAATATGTGCAGATTAATCCAGACAAACCAGTTTAGATTTTAGTATGTGCAGATTTTTTGAGTATGTGCAGATTAATCCAGACACAGCCAGAGTTTAGATTTTAGTATGTGCAGATTAATCCAGACACAACCAGTTTAGATTTTAGTATGTGCAGATAATCCAGACACAGCCAGAGTTTTGATTTTAATATGTGCAGATTAATCCAGACACAGCCAGAGTTTAGATTTTAGTATGTGCAGATTAATCCAGACACAGCCAGAGTTTAGATTTTAGTATGTGCAGATTAATCCAGACACAGCCAGAGTTTAGATTTTAGTATGTGCAGATTAATCCAGACACAACCAGTTTAGATTTTAGTATGTGCAGATTAATCCAGACACAGCCAGAGTTTTGATTTTAATATGTGCAGATTAATCCAGACACAGCCAGAGTTTAGATTTTAGTATGTGCAGATTAATCCAGTTTAGATTTTAGTATGTGCAGATTAATCCAGACATAACCAGTTTAGATTTTAGTATGTGCAGATTAATCCAGACATAACCAGAGTTTAGATTTTAATATGTGCAGATTAATCCAGACATAACCAGAGTTTAGATTTTAATATGTGCAGATTAATCAAGACATAACCAGAGTTTAGATTTTAATATGTGCAGATTAATCCAGACATAACCAGAGTTTAGATTTTAATATGTGCAGATTAATCCAGACATAACCAGAGTTTAGATTTTAATATGTGCAGATTAATCCAGACATAACCAGAGTTTATATTTTAGTATGTGCAGATTAATCAAGTTTAAATTTATAACAAATATTTTTTTACATAACTCACACCAAAAAATTCAATTTTTTTTTTCTTCTAGGATGTGGTTTACAATCTTGTTACATTAATAAACTGAAGAAAGTAAGAATTGAATTTTGAAACAGAAAATATTTCATAGAATTTATTATACAACAACTCTAATTATTTCACGTTTTAACTCATAACCTAAATAACAGATTTACTTTACATTTTGTTGGGTTTTGTTTTGTTGTGTGTTAAAAAGTGATCGTTTATTAAAATACATATAACGAGTCATGACATTAACACGTGTATAATAATTTATATTATTTTTCTTTTTATTGCTTTGACAGATATGATAAACAACAGCCTACTATTAAGATGATATATTATTATTTATTCAGAAAATGTAGAATAACATATTTCTGTATATTTTAATATACGATTTTTCTCTCTACTTACGCATGGCGCAGTTGAATGGTGTTGATAAACCTTTGTTCATAATCAGTGTGCAGTCCTCAGGAGGCCCGACATGGCGCACTTCGATCTTTTCTGTTCTTTTTATTAACGACAACTGTCGCTGTTTCTCAGCTTCAAACAAATCATTTCGTTTTCTTCTGAGTTTTTCATTTGACAACTGCCGGCCTTCACTGTAACAGCCTAGAATAACAACACATTATATATCTACAACTATTATTATTCAACTGATAAAGATTTCAGCTGTACTGAATAATAATAATAATAATCATAATAATAATAATAATAATAATAGTTCTTAAAGCCTAATCAAATATTATTATTATTATTTCTTGTTGCTGTATTTTGTTTTAAATTGGTTTCTAATTATATCTAGTGCAATTAAAAACAGTATCATTATAACTACATTAAAAGCAACTGTCAGCATCGTAAACTACGGTAAAGGTCATGGAATAAATAAATTGTTCTTCAGACGTCAAATGGATTAAATAATGTTTTGCAATATTTGTGCAGTATTTTTGCAATTTATTTTAGTCATAAGTAATCGAATGCAAACTCTTTTCTATATAAGCATATATCACTCACGCTGGCAAAGCCGTATACGTAAACTGTAATTAGCAGATCGTCTAAGGAAATTCTTAAACACGTTCGCAGCCATTTTGGATAATCGGATGTAGTTTCAGTTACGTCCCTTAAATAAAGCAAACCCTTTAATGTAGCTAAAAGAACCGCGATACCCTTTCCTTTTCTTCGTTATTTCTTTTATTTCCATTAATATCTAACTAAGTTTTGTTATAAAAATAAATGTTAATGTATAAGCTTTTCTCACTGTGTTAATGAATTTTTTTATTAAGTTACAAAGAAAGTTCATCATATAAAAGAGCTGCTTTTTGTTGTATTTTTATTCTTATTATTATTTTATTTAAATTTTTATTTATATTTTTTATTTTTTATTATTATTTTTTGTTTTGTTTATTGACATTTGTTTGTTTGTTTGTTACTTAGTTTTTATTTATAGATTATAGATTTAAAATTAAAATTATGTCAACTTCATACGGATTTTTAAACAAATTTTATATTTTTCTACATTTTAATATTTAAAGATTATATATGCAAACTTGTAATAAATTATCAATAACTCTATAATAGAGATTTATCTGAATTACTAACAATTATTATTTCATTACATAGCTTTCAGTAAAAAAACAATCATTATTCCATCTAGGATCATGGGGTTCATCACATTGATCAACTTCACCGGAAGTGCAGTTTGACGCAAACGCACACACCATGGTTACGAGAAGTAAATAATTTAATGTGTAGTTAAGATTTTCATAGAGCCAGTCTTATTTTAAATATTATTCGAATATTTTGGTACAGAAGAACTTAATATGGTGAGATATTCAAGTTTATATAATATATTTTATATTTACATTGATGTGATAGTAAATGCGCTTAATTTTGTTGATGTAATGGTAAATAGAAACGTTTTAAACTGAATATGTTTTCAATTTGGAAACTGTACACCGAACCTCCATTAAACAAGGAGTTATTTTTATTTTTATTTTTATTTTTATTTTTTTATTTGTTCGTTAGAAATATCTGTAAAATGAATTAAATAAATAACTCATTAATAGGCCTTGTTAATAATATTGTTCAACATTTGTTATTCTATTTTAATTATATGTATAATTTAATTAATAAAGTTATCAGTAAATTTGTCGGGAAAGATTAAAATAAAACTGTTCTGTTACTGAAACCAGTTTAACTAGCTGATTGTATGTTAATATTTTTTTAATTGTTATGGAGCTTTCCAGCAGTAAATGCCTTAATCCCCTTATTTTATTGTCTGCTAATACATTCATAATTAAAATGAATTGTTAACGTAATTATAAAATAAAATATTAATTATTATGAATTAGTAAACAAAATTAACTTTTAAAATAGTTTTAGTAAATCAATACTTACCAGAAATCACAGTTTAAATATATTCTCTTTTATTTATTTATTTCGTTATTTAATTATTTATTTATTTAGTTGCTTATTTATTTATTTATTTATTTATTCATTAGCCTGACATTGCATATAAAAAACACAAGGTAAATTTATTTATTTATTTATTTATTTATTTATTTATTTATTAGCCTGACACTGCATACAAAAATCACAATGTAAATTTTTAAAATTATTTATTTACTTACTTACTTACTTACTCACTTACTTGTTTGTTAGCCTGGCAGTGCAATTTCTGCGACTAACAGCTCAGCGTCGTCGGGTTCAAGGCGAGCTCGCACTCGACAGTACCGCACAGTGAGTCACCACTCGCAGGTAGACGAAAGTCTGTTTGGGGATCGCAACCGCAACAACAAATGCAATGTTGCTGAAGAGTGTCCCGATGAAGTCAACATCCAGAGACAGGCACGAGACCGAAGTAGGCGAAAGAAGTACAGTCCACAGAACAAAGAAGTAGTACAGATCATAACTAAAGACCTGATCCGTAACCTTATGTGAGTTTGAGAAAAATCACAAAAATCAACTAAAAGTTATTGTTGTTATTTGTATTTTATTATTATTATTAGTATTACTACTACTACTACTGTTGTTGTTATTATTTTATTATTATTTGATTATCATTATCATCATCATCATCATTATTATTATTATTAATTATTATTATTATTATTATTTGTAATTGTTATTATTATTATTATTATTATTATTATTATTATTATTATTATTATTATTATTATTATTATTAATTATTATTATTATTATTATTATTATTATTATTATTATTATTATTATTATTATTATTTCAGTGTGCCAGATGATGATCCATCCGGACAGTCTATAATTCTGCAGCCAGGAGAGTTTCACAGGATTGTCAGCAACTCTCGAGTTCTCAGCAAAGAAGAGAAAATAGCTCAGCTGGAAGCCATAAAGAGAGAGAAAGAATACTTAATGGTTTGTGTGGTTCTTCTTCTTTTCTTTATTTACTTTCAATGCTTTATTATTTTAATAATTTTTAATGTTTTCATTATTTTTATTATTTAAACAATTATTAATTTTTAGGTATTATTTTTATTATTTAAACAATTTATATATTTTTATTATTTTGTTAATGGTAAATTATATTTTTTATTATTTAAACAATTATTTTTTATTTTATTTTTAAGCAAACAGTTTTGTATTTCAGTTTAATACCATAATGCTGATTCATATATTTTTTGTTATTAAAAAACAATTGAACATCAGAAAAATGAATCTCTAATAGATTTTCATGAAATTTTAATAATTTTATTACATTTTTATAAACTGAAGAGTAAAAATAAAAAAATAAATCCATAATGTACATTTTTATAAACTTAAGGTTGAGGCAAATGAATATAAAAATAAATATATAATGTACATTTTTTATAAACTTAAGGTTGAGGCAAATGAATATAAAAATAAATCTATAATGTACATTTTTATAAACTGAAGATTGAAACAAACGAATGTAAAAATAAATCTATAATGTACACTTTTATAAACTGAAGATTGAGGCAAATGAATGTAAAAATAAATCGATAATGTACATTTTTATAAACTGAAGACAGGCAAACGAATGTAAAAATAATCTATAATGTACATTTTTATAAACTGAAGATTGAGGCAAACCAATGTAAAAATAAATCTGTAATGTATATTTTTGCCAACTTAGAATGAGGCAAATGAACGAAAGCGTTTCATGAAGACCATGGACCTGGCCAGACAGAAGAATGAGAAGCTGAATGACCTTGAAATGGAAGCGAAGGAGAAGGCCGAGCATCTTCTGTCAAACGCGAATGCCATGAGACAGGAACAGGAAGATGAGATCAAGTATCTTAATGAGGTAAAGCTCTTTATTTATGTATTTTGTAATATTAATTGCAGGATTTTTAAAAAAAAAAAAATTTATCTTTTTTTTTCTTCTTAGTATTGTTCCTGTGAATAATAGAAAAGAAAATATTTTATTTATTTTTAATGGTTTTTTTGTATAAATTTTGTGTTAGGAACAGAATTTAACTGTAAGATAGCTATTTATAAAATATCAAATGCAGTAGATAATTTGATTGTAATTTCAGAAAGCTTTTTTTTTTTTTTTTAGCGGGTTTCTAATGCTAAATATTTTAAAATCAGATTTTAATTAAAAACATCGTTTTGTTTTTTCACGTTACTTTCAAAGCTAAATATTTTAAAATTTAATTTTAAATATCATGCTTCTTTGTTTTCTTCTCATTTTCAAAGATTATTATTTTAAAATCTAATTTTAATTAAAAACCCTACTTTAGTGTATTTAGTTTATTTTCAAAAGCTAAATATTTTCAAAATCTAATTCCAGTTAAAAACAGTGCTTTGCGTTTTCTGCTTATTTTCAGTGCTGAATATTTTCAAATCTAATTTCAATTTAAAACACATTTTGTGTGATTTCAGCTCATTCTCAATGCCAAATGCCACGCTATCCGAGACGCGCAGATTCTGGAGAAGGGTCATATAAAGAATGAGATGACCGAGGAGGAGAGGAGACTGGACATCATGATGGAGGTTGACCGGCAGAACGCAATCCTCGTGCAGGAGGAGATTGAGAAGAAGAGGAAAGACGAGAAGCTGTTTGGAGCAGGAAAACTGCTCGAACAGATACAAGAGAATGAACAGGACCGTCTGTTGGAACTGGAAAAGAAGGACCAGGAGAACATGCAGATGCAGAAGTACATTGACAAGCTGATGGAGGAGGATCTGGCTGGTCTGGAGAGGAAGAAACAAGAACAGCTAGAACTCAGAGTCAGTGTCATTTGTCTTTCTGTCTCTCTCCGTCCATCTGTCATTGTGTGTGTGTCTCTCTCTGTTTGTCTGTGTGTGTGTGTTTGACTCTGTATATAAGCAGAGATGAGTGTATAATTTAGTCAGTGTTATCTTTGTGTTTCTCACATTACCTGTCTGTCCGTGTGTGTGTGTGTGTCTCTATCCTGTTTGTGTGTGTGTCTCTGTGTGTAAGCATATAGATAAATGTATAAGTTAGACAGTTATCTTTGTGTGTGTATCAAAGTTACTAATGTTACTTATAAGAATATGAATGTTTATTTTATGATGTTTTGGATTAACAATTTTCAGGAAGAACTGAACAAGGCAAATGAAGCAATCATGAGAAGACGGGAACTGATGAAGGAACAGGAGCAGCTTGCCGAGCTCAAAGTTCTCGAGTTTCAGAAACAGAAAGCTGTGAGTGTTGTTTATTTACTATTTACTTTTCCATGATTTCTCATTTTATTTTTAATTTAATAGAATTTAAAAAAAACAAATTAAACAAATTAATTTAACTTTTGTTGTGTTTTTTCATATAATTTATACTTTTACATTTTTTATTTAAATTTTTTGTTATTATTGTAGTTAATGTTTCACTCTGAATGTCAGCTTACAGTGTCTGTATAATAATTACGTAGCCTGAAACTCTGCCTGTTTTGTACACAACATATATTTGATAACTTTTTTATTTTATTTTTTTAAACACAGGAGCGGGAAGCTGCCTTCGAAGCAGAACAGGAGAAGATCCGAATTCAAAAGGAGAAGGAGATTGCTCGACTGAGGAGTCTTCAGGAGCGGGCTCAGGACAAGCAGGCGGAGAGCGACGCCCTGCGAGCCAAGCGCGCCCAGGAGCAGACGGAGAGAGAATGGAGGGCGAAGGAGGCCGCCGAGGCAGCGAAGAAGACGGAAATGGAGGAGATGCTGAAGGAGGCTCGCGCTAACCAGATGCAGAACAAACAGCAAAGCATGGCCATCCAGGCCCAGAGAGAGAGGGCAGAGTTTGAACGAGTTCTCAGGTCTGTCCTATTTACATCTGTGTCCTCTGTCAAAGTGATTAACATGCCGGCTGGACTGAATATATCTTTTGTTATTTTAAATACACATATTTGTTATATATTTTGTTACTAGTAATTTATAGTCCGTTATTATTATATTAATATTATTTTTTGATAATAATAGTAATTTGAGTAAAAATAATTATACTTACAATAACAACAATAATAATAATAATGACGAGTATAATAATAAAAATACTACTGCTAATAGTAATAACAGTAACTATCATAATGATAATAATAATAATAAAGACCAGTAATAATAATAATAATAAAGACCAGTAATAATAGTAATAATCATGATAGTGATAATGACAATTAATAATAGTAATGACAACAGTAATATTAAGTATAATATTTAGTGTACTGATGATGATGACAACAGTAATAAGTTATAATCTAGTGTACTGATGGTGATGCTGTTTGTTAATAATAAGTTATAATCTAGTGTACTGATGGTGATGCTGTTTGTTAATAATAAGTTATAATCTAGTGTACTGATGGTGATGACAACAGTAATATTAAGTTATAATCTAGTCTACTGATGGTGATGGTGTTTGTTAATATTAAGTTATAATCTAGTGTACTGATGGTGATGCTCTTTGTTAATAATAAGTTATGATCTAGTGTACTGATGGTGATATGACAACAGTAATAATAAGTTATAATCTAGTGTACTGATGGTGATGGTGTTTGTTAATAATAAGTTATAATCTAGTGTACTGATGGTGATGCTGTTTGTTAATAATAAGTTATAATCTAGTGTACTGATGGTGATGCTGTTTGTTAATAATAAGTTATAATCTAGTGTACTGATGGTGATGACAACAGTAATATTAAGTTATAATCTAGTGTACTGATGGTGATGGTGTTTGTTAATATTAAGTTATAATCTAGTGTACTAATAGTAATCACAACAGTAATAATAAGTTATAATCTAGTGTACTGATGGTGATGCTGTTTGTTAATAATAAGTTATAATCTAGTGTACTGATGGTGATGCTCTTTGTTAATAATAAGTTATAATCTAGTGTACTGATGGTGATGCTGTTTGTTAATAATAAGTTGTAATCTAGTGTACTGATGGTGATGCTGTTTGTTAATAATAAGTTATAATCTAGTGTACTGATGGTGATGACAACAGTAATATTAAGTTATAATCTAGTGTACTGATGGTGATGCTGTTTGTTAATAATAAGTTATAATCTAGTGTACTGATGGTGATGGTGTTTGTTAATATTAAGTTGTAATCTAGTGTACTGATGGTGATGCTGTTTGTTAATAATAAGTTATAATCTAGTGTACTGATGGTGATGCTGTTTGTTAATAATAAGTTATAATCTAGTGTACTGATGGTGATGCTGTTTGTTAATAATAAGTTATAATCTAGTGTACTGATGGTGATGCTGTTTGTTAATAATAAGTTATAATCTAGTGTACTGATGGTGATGCTGTTTGTTAATAATAAGTTATAATCTAGTGTACTGATGGTGATGCTGTTTGTTAATAATAAGTTAAAATCTAGTGTACTGATGGTGATGCTGTTTGTTAATATTAAGTTATAATCTAGTGTACTGATGGTGATGCTGTTTGTTAATAATAAGTTGTAATCTAGTGTACTGATGGTGATGCTGTTTGTTTGTTACAGGGCACAGAATGAGCTGATGGAGAAGGAGAGGTGTGAGGAGGAGAGAGCTATCAGGAAGCGCTTACAGCACGCTGAGGAGGTTAGAGCCCAGATCCGCCAGCGCGAGCAGCAGCAGATAGCGGAGAGGAACGCGTTCTTCGAGGAGGGCGTGCGACTGGACGAGGAGGCCCGCGCCCGCCGACAGAAACTCGACGAAGTGAAGAGAAAGAAACTCGAAGAGCTCAGGTTTGTTAACTGTGCTGTTCAAACAGATGTTAAAACTGCTCTGATCTTAGTTAATTATTGTATAAAAACTCCTTTAACTTTTGTTAAAACTCCTTTAATAATAGTTGAAACTCCTCTGATCTTAGTTTATTATTGTATTAAAACTCCTTTGTAACAGTTAATTGTTGTTTAAACTCCATTTGCAATAGTTAATTATATTTACATTCCTTTCGTAACAGTTAATTGTTTTTATTAAAGCTCTGTTCATAATAATTAATTCTTATTAAAACTTCTTTTTAATAGTTTATTATTTTTAAAACTTGTTTTGTAACAATTAAATGTTGTGTTAAAACTTCTCTCCTAATAGTCATTATTGTATTAAAACTCTGTTCATAATAACCAATCATTGTTATAATTCCTTCCATAATAGTTAATTATTCTGTTAAATTCTTTCCTTTCTATTTCATATTAACAGAATAAAAGTCATTAATTTTAATTCATTTTAATCACTTATATTATAACTCCTACTATTACTTATATTTTACCTGGTATGAGCTGAATTGGAGTCTTGATGGTGGGGGGGTATTTTTCTCTAATTACAGGCGTGTAACTTTCTAACATTCCTCATATCATTAACAGTGTTGTTAATTTTGTTGTTGGTGATTTTTTACTAAATATTCCTTTTTATTATTGTTATTATTTTTTTTTTTCTATTTATTTATTTATTTGTCTTCTGGTTTTTGATGTTACTGGACAGTGTAAAACATCACTACTCTGATGATAACAGATTATCGTGATAAACACTTGTGTTACAGAAATGCTGGAATACCTAAGAAGTATCTCGAACATGTCATACACCGGGCAAACATTCGGGCTGACTCCGTGTTGGCCTAACAATTCATACATGTAAATAAAACACACACAGGCTGTTCACTGCACTCTGTCTGTGTGTGTGTGTGTGGATTGGCTTACAGCAGTGTCAACTAGCAGATGTTTTTATTTTTTTTTGTATGTTAGCTGTCCAAAAATATTTGTGTTGTGTATTATATTTACTTTGACAAAAACATACCAGTATACAGTCTCATTCTTACCCTCTGTCTGAAAACTGAGAATTTCATTATGAGAGAGAGAAGGAAGGAAAGGGAGAGGCAGATACACAAGATGTATTAAATTTATAATTTATATCTGATGTCAGGAGTTGCTGTAGTTGATGGATGGAGTGTGAAGGTTTCAATGGAAAATTGTACATGTGCTTTATGGACTTAACACCTTATTTGGACAGCTGACATTTAGATTTTAGAACCACGCAGTATAGATAGACAGCTTTTTGGTTTGATCTTACTTTTACTTTTATTTCATATTTACTTGTAATATTTTTTTCTTTTTTGTTTTCTTTTTTTTTTTCAGGAAACAACATATTTCCTTTTTAATCTTATTTTTGTTATTAAAATTGATTTTCCATATTCAAGTTGACTTCACTTGAAATAAATCTTTTTTTTTTTTCTTTAAACACATCACAGACTTAGTTTAATGTTTTATACTTCTACAGACGTGTTATGCTTAAATTTGTGATAGTCTGGTTTAGTTTTCTATTTATTTTCAGTAAAATTTTCATTTTAACGACAAAGAACAAAGCACATACATTTTACATGAGTGGCCAATAGTTTCTTTTTTGTTTTAGACTAAATTGTTTACATTTTTTTATATCATTTCCATTTTAATTTTTAAAAGCCAATTTAATCTTTTTTTTTTTTTAATCATTTTTCAGTTAAGTCATCATATTTTATTGCCATAGGTTCATTTTATTCACTATATTTTCATATCAATTTCCTGAAAATGTTAATAAAATAATAAAACATAAAAAAATTAAGAAACTAAAATAATAGCAATAGTAATAATAATAATAATAATAATTATAATACGAATACCAATAACAATAACAATAATATTTTTTAAAGTGTGAACAGTATTAATCCTGTTTGATATTTGCACGTAATGTTTTAAACTTACCACTAAGCTACAGGAAAAGTGGCACCTCACACTCACTGCTATTTTGTGTGGCTAAATTTAGTTTTCTTGCTAAACTTACAATCAGTGGTATACATTTAAATTTTACTTACACCAACTTATTTTGATGATTTATATATAATGCCTTTTCACCACCATAAAATGTTTTATACATATAATAATAATAATAATAATAATAATAATAATAATAATAATAATAATTATAATATGTCAGTATTTAACAAATTGTATTTAATATTAACTTCTTGTTTGTAATGTGTTGTTTATTTCCGTTATCAGTTTTAAGTTACTATCGGATTACTAACAGTACTACTACTACTACCACTTCACTGTTATAACTGCTAACTATTCTACTACTTCTACTGCCCCTAATATTACTACAACTACATAAAAATAATTAGTTTTCTTCTAATTTTAAAAATGAATCTTTTTCTTTTTTTCTCACCACATTTATTATCATCATTATTGTCATCATTATTTTAATGTTTTTTATTTTTATGTTTTCAGGGCTGCTGGTATTCCAGAGAAATACTTGTCACAAGTTGAAAGGAAAGTTAACCAGCCTCAGAAGATTTTTGCATAATTTAATTTCCAGCCCTGATGTCCTCTGTGATATATTTTTGCATTTTGTCTGTCCACTTGAGAACCATCTGAAACAAACATCAGTGTTTTAGAAAATATTGTTTCTTCCACTTCACCATTTTAGCATTAAAAAAAAAAAGAAAAAAAAAAAAGTATTTTCATTCAGTCTGAACTGAGAGTAACAATCAGTATTTTTAATAACATTGTTTTATTTATTTTAATCTGATAATGTGTATATATACACATTAATCCACCATTTTTATTTATTGTGCATTGTAAAAACATTGTTTATTATTAATGTTGATGTGAACCAAATTTTTAATGATCAGTTACTGTTTACCAGTTTGGTCAACCATAAAATGGAATTTAATGTGTCACATTTATTAATAATCAATTCTTTAGTCTCAATTTGTCTGCAAATAACAAAATGTCTGCTAAATGCATATTTCACTTGACTCATATCCTTCAAATTTCATAATTTAAAAATAAAATAAGCCACATGACATTTTGTGTGTAAGTATTGACAAAATTATTTATATGCTTAAACTTTGATAATCAAAAATTAAGATTAAATAAGCCACATGTTAATAACAAAATTATTTCAGTCCTCTATCTGTGTTTGTTTGTAAACAATACTGTTGTGTTTTTAACATTTAATACATATTAATATTTTACAAGTGTCATATGGGTGATTTTTTAAAATATGTTTTTTTTTTTATTTTTCATGTTGACATACTGATTTGAAAATGTTTGTCCAGTAGTTGTGTATGTGGATGTGAGGATGTCCAGTGAGTTCACTGTTACACTGTTGTTTTTCATAGCTTAGTAGATTAAAAAAACATATTGGTCATCTAGGTTTGAGTAGGGCCTGGACTTTAAAAAATATAAGAAATTTATATATATATATTTTTTTTTTTCATTCTACTATAATAAAATAATTATTCATCTACATTATTTTTATTGCAGAATATTTTTACACTTGTTTCAGTAACTTGTATAAAATCAACAGCTTAAAAAACGAAATATTATTTCATTTATTTATTTGTTTATTCATTCATAGATTGTAAATATAATTTATAAAAACGAGGAAGTTAAAAGCTGTCAAAACAGAACACTCAGAAAGAAAAAAATAATAATTTGGGAATTTAATTATAAGAAACAATGTGTGTAAAATAAATTATTATTATGATTATTATTATTATTATTATCATTATTAAATTAGAAGACTAAAGAAGTATTAGTATTGTGTATTAAGTGTACTATTATTTATTGCTATTTATATACATATATATTTGTGCTGAACATGAGAGGAGATATTGTAAAAAGTATTATTCTACATGATACATTCACTCTGAAATGTTACAGAATGCTGTGTAAGAAGTGAAAATAATAAAACAATAAAAATATGTAAACAAATTTTTGATTTTTATTATTTTTTTTTTTAAACATTTAAAAAAAATATTTTTGTGTTTTTGTTTGCATTAAATATCACATCAGGTGCAACTAAAGTGCAGAAAAGAGGAGATCTGGATCCCATCCTATCATAAAATGTAATAACTCTCTCTCTGACACACACACACACACACACGTCATTTCATACTTAAAACATATAGCTGACAACAGTAGCATTTTTAACGAACTGGACATATTTTGAACGGGATATATATATATTAAAAATTAAAAAATATGTAATCGAAAAACGACAATTACATTATCATACTGATATCACTGACTCAGAAACTGAATTTTGTTAAACCTTTCCAATTTTATAATTTTTTTTAATTTTTTAAATTTAAATTTTTATTGTTGTTGTTGTTTTTATTTTTACTGAATTTACTTTCCTTTATAACCACTTAACCCTATTCGTTTATCATAAAATGAAACCAATTATAGAAGAATCTTTAAAACATAATGACGATATTGATGAATTTATCGAAAAAAAAAAAAAAAAAAAAAAAAAAAAAAAAATCAAATGCATTTGAATTATTAAAGTGCCGCCAACAATAAAGTTATGATATGAAGCGGTCTACAACAAAGAGTATTAGCCATAGATTCGTAAACGTATTATTATTCAAGGATAGACCAATCCATCACGTCCACACATTTCCTGTAAGAACTCAGTTCATTGTTTTTTAACACAAAGACGATGTTGTAAGTTATCGACAGGTAGCGTCTTTAGGTAAGATGTCAATAGGTGACGTTGTAAAGTACTTGTATCGCTACGCGGTTTGACGAACAAAAACGATAAAATAAATGTAGGATTAACGCTTGACTGCAATAAGTATTATGCATTTTTTGTGATGGAATGATTTGTTCTATTATATCAACTCAGGACTGAAAGAAACAATAATTCAAGGTTAATAAGAACTGTTCAGTGTGTAATCATGGCTGCAATTCAAATATTCGCACTTGAAAACACTTCACTTCTATTTCCACTTGTTTATATGTCGTCTGCCATCAGCTTAAGTAATTTAGAACATTGACCTTTTACATGCAGTTACTTATTTATTTGTTTAGTTATAACAAGTATACTATGTTTTATTTCATTATAATATTTATATATTATATTACTTAAAACAAGTATATTAAGTTTCATTTATATAGAATATTTATATTTTCCCCTGAAAATGTACATTTTTATTATGGTTGTCTCCCATTTGTTACACAGGAAGCTTAGGAATTAATTAAGAAAATTCTTATAATATTAATGGAATAGTTACTGGCTGAACGCATTTGTATACTGATATAAGCTGTAATCTATGTCCTCGTACCACGTGTGTATCATCCACGTATTCTAAACGTGATATGATAATTCCTGTTATCATGTTATGTGACTAAATTTATAACAACTGCATGTGAAAGTATGTTTCTGTTCTTGTTTCTTAATTGCTAGTAGCGGTTTTCTTTATTATTCCCTAATGTACACGAAAGATGGGTCCATTGTTCCATACTGGGTAGACGGCATAAGATCAGCAGTTCACTCAGCCATGACCTGTGTTTTAATAAGGTGTGCGATTAATGGGAGAATACCGCTGGGTCATTGTACGTTACTTTAGAATATATTTTTCTTAAAACACATTCCACATTTCTACCTTTTTGTTAGATAAGTTAAGTGAAAGAATGAAGAGAAGTTCACATACGCACATACTTTCATTTGCATGGATACAAATATCCATTGAGGACTTGAAAAAACACAAACACATACAGAGAGAGAGAGAGAGAGAGAGAGAGAGAGAGAGAGAGAGAGAGAGAGAGAGAGAGATGAAAAAACGTTTTTGTTTGTTTTATGCCTCTATCATTTATTACATCTTTCAGTTTATTTTTAGAACACTCTTCTTTTGCAAGAATTCCTTTTATCCAGCGATCTCTGTTGATTATGTTGATTAAGACTTGGCAGTCAGTTAAACATAAACATGAACATAATGAAGATAAAATCCAACCTCATTATCCAGTGCATCGATTTCTTATATCTAGTAACAGCCTGACATTAATAATCAATTTTAGGATTAACTGTACGTAATGCTTCCTTTCATCGTAATAAAAAAAAAAAAAAAAAAAAAAAAAAAAATACAGTAAGTTGAGAGAGAGATAAGAACCAATTGTAAAGAAGAAAAATAAAATAAAATCAAACTGTTTCAACGCAGTCTCATAAGACTTAGACTGGAGATCAGATTGCTCTAAAAAACCAGTATAGTTTCCTTAGTTAATTCTTTCAATGGAAAGTTGTGTCAGGTTTGACAGTTTAAAAGGAACTTTGTTCTGTATTTTAATTCTTTTACTTACAACAGTCGAAGATGTTACTAACAAAGTATTTCGGTTGTCGCCTCTGTACTCGGATTTGAAATCAAAAGATAATCCACTTAAATATGTTGTCGTTGGGAATGTCGTGGAATGTTCAAGAACATGTGACCGAGAGCCAGCATGTGGACGCTTCATCTACGACGACAACAACGACTTTTGTTTTCTATATAATTCCAGTTTCAACGAGTTCTTCTTTGAGAATCATTTGGGAGTCAAGGCATATGGTAAGACAGTAATTTTATAAACTGCACGAGAGATGAAACATTATAGGCCAGTCCATCAGACTACTTTACTTTAACAGAAGGCATACTTAACTGATAAATGATATAAATATAATAAACAAACAAACAAACGAATAAATAAATAAATGATAATAACAAATTAACAAATTGTAATGGTAAAATATAATCAAATCATCGTGAGATTTTAATTACAAAAGTACATGCTAAATTTTCCGGACTCTGATAATTCGAAACCTCTTTTACAACATATAAAATTAGGAAACGTAATTATTTAGTATTTCTAAAATTAACATGCTTATTTTATTGATGTAGCCTGTTTTGATAAACGTGTCTCCTTCATGCCAGTGTATTTCGCGTAATCATTGAATTTATCTTCGATACTGATGTTTCTCGTGCTTGTCGAGCTTTAGAAGCAGGAAGTATATAATTTATATTTAACTGGTCAGAGGTGTGTAGTTCACAACCTTTCAGTGGAAAAACTGGTAATCAAGAATTGATATGAAAACTAGGACAACTGTATTATGATTTTAAATCGAAACACTTATTTATTTATTTAGTTGTTTGTTTGTTTGTTATTACTATTATTATTATTATTGTTGTTGTTGTTGTTGTTGTTATTGTTATTAAAATAATTTTTATTATTATTATTATTTACGTAAACAAAAAATACTTCCATTTATATACCAACAAAAACAAAACAAAAATAATATTAATAATGATAACAACAGCATAACAGCAGTAATAAAATAATAATAAACTCGTACCTAATCGTCGAAAACAACAAAAGTAAAAATAAATAAATAAATAAGTAAATAAATAACAAAAATAACAGTAATATATTAATAATAATATTAATAATAATATTTTCTCTTACAGATGTTCCGTCCGACATTCAGAGCGATTGTTATGATGTAATGATTAACGGTGGTTCCAGTAACGGTATCTATGAGATCATACCACGTGACAACAAAGGACCAATCAACGTTACGTGTGAAATAACTTCTGAAGACGGAGGCTGGTTGGTACGTAATAACTGAAAATTGTTTTAGCTATTATTTATTTATTTATTTATTTATTATTATTATTATTATTATTAGTAGTAGTAGTAGTAGTAGTAGTAGTATTGATGGTGTTTTTATTCATCATAATTTTAGAATGTGGAGAGTGAGACAGAGGGGTGGGGAATAAGAAAAGTTAAAGAAAAAAGAAACGGAAGAGCATGAAATTTTCATAAGATTATTCTATCCACTGGTTTTTGATTCTCGTAATTTAATTTATTTATTTATTCATTCATTAATTCATTTATTATTTATCTGTTTATTTGTTTATGAATCTATCCACTGATTCAATCATCCATTAATTTATTAATTAGTTATCTATTAGTTTATATACTTATTTAATTATTTAGAAATTCAGTCAGCCAGTGAATCAGTTATTTATTTATTTATTTATCAAAGAATATTGTTTTCTTTCTTGTTGTCAGATTATTCAAAGACGGACGGACGGATCTGTGGATTTCTTCAGAACGTGGAATGAGTACAGAGACGGGTTTGGTGATTTGAACAACGAGTTTTGGTTAGGTATGTCCTTTATGATATTGAACCAAAAACACGCATACGTACACTCACAAAAACGTATATGGACCTCTGTACATACTTTGTCACGTACATACACGCACAAATATATATATATATAGATATATAGATATATAGATAGATACATCTACTAACCATGTACACTGACTCTGTTAGATTTATTCATTTTTCAAATTCTCCAAGACGCTGATGCTTGAACGTTCGTGAAATGTAGACTATTAATATCTGATTGTTTTAAATGTTCGTACGACTTGTTACAAACAGACGTACGCAGTCACTGACACGTGCACGTGCGCTGCTGTGTGACTGGGTGATGTTAACTCTGCAGGTAACACGAACATTCACAGGCTGACCACTCAGGGCTTCTATGATCTGAGGGTGGAGCTGGAGGACTGGGATGGAAGTTCCGTGTTCGCTGTCTACCAGAACTTCTCTATAGCGTCAGAGCAGAGCCACTTCCAGCTTCATGTAGGGCAGTACTTCGGAAACGCTGGTAACAACAGTCCACTGTGTCTGTCTTTTGTATCTCTGTGTATAGGTATGATTGTGTGTATGTTTCGTGTGTGTGTGTGTGTGTGTGTGTGTGTGTGTGTGTTTTGTTTAAGAATAAATACATCTTATGTACGTCTGATTAGACTCTGCACATAAAACAATATTCTGGAAAGCACTGGCACAGGAATATGAATTCCAATCACGACGTCACAAACATTGTCAAATGCCGCTGACGAGACTCGAACCCATTGCATCCATTCGGCAATCCGCATGTGTCTATGTATTATTTTTGTACGTGTGTATGTATGTATGCTCTTGAGTCTGCTTGTGTTCATAATGTATGTACATTTATGCATGTATCTCTGTGTATGTATTTGTATAGGTATGTATGTATGTACTTATTTTGCAGGTGATGCTCTCTATTCTCACAATCATCGCAACTTCTCAACAAAAGACAGGAACCTCGGAAGCTGGGACTGTGCTAACACGTGTAAAGGCGCGTGGTGGTATGCAGAGTGTCACGTCTCCAACCTGAACGGACTGTATCTCAGGGGAAACCACTCTAAACCTATTGGTTTTACGTGGACGCCATATCGAGGCTGGGGTCATTCGCTGAAGACATCAGTTATGAAAATACGACCACGTCCCAGGATGATCTTATAGATTCAACAACACAGACACACACACAGACACACACAGACACACATACACACACACACACACACACACACACACACACACACACAACACACACACACAGACACACACACACACACACACAGACACACACACACAAAGACACATACATACACATCATTAAAATAATTAAGACTGATTTATTATTTGTAAACTGAGTATAAGGAAGATATAAAACACATGAACAGTTAACTTTCGAATAGTGTAGTTTTAATGTGGCTTCTCTTATTTTCAAGAATAATCGATTAAATTTGGATGAATTTTCAGAAACTGCTCATTACTATTATTATTACTATTATTATTATTATTATTATTATTATTATTATTATTTTATTATTATTATTAAAAACTGTATTTATACATTCACTGCTGTTTTGTTTATTATTATTATTATTATTATTATTATTATTATTATTATTATTATTATCACTATTATTATTTTTAACATTATCATCATCATCATCATTATTATTAGAAGTAATACTATTATTACTATTACGACACAGAAATATTAACTCATATCATTTTACAAGTTATTAAGTCTGGTTAAATACTACTAAGAAAAACAAGAAGAAAAACTACAATAACAACAACAACAACAACAAAAACTATATTGCCAACAGAATGCTGTTAACTTTTATTTCTTATTGTGAAATAATACACTCGCTTCTCTGAGAAGCTAGGATACTTTCTTACAATGTCATGTAAAACGATTTTATCACACACACACACGCGCGCGCGCGCACACATATTTGTTACTCCAGCATTTTCTGTAACATGTCAACAGCATATTAAACAACAGCTACAGCTGTGAGAGGAGAGTGAGCCAGAATTCCTTGTCCAACGGAAAAAAAAAGAGATTTCATCTAACCTGACTACTGTGTGCATGTACTTTTTGTCATATTGTGTCATAGTTGCCACAGAGACAGAAAACCCGAGAAAAATG
>CM022676.1:12225659-12578586 GCA_012295275.1 Chrysomallon squamiferum
AAAAGTTTTAATCATGTTCATGGTTAAACTGATTTTCTGTAAGGTTGTTGCTCTGATGAAAACAAAACTAGTACGGAAATTATGGGAAACATGTGAACTTTGTCATTTGTCACTAACTATTTTTCTAAATTCTGCCAAAAACAGTCACGTGAAGATCAAATCTGAAAATATTAGTTGCAGTGTTTTACTACGAATCGAACACACATAGCAAAATTAGGAGAAACAAATGTGCGGAATGATATTTTTTACTAACCTTGACATCTCGCAAAGTTAACGTTCAAGACAAACAGCAACATACAAAAGTTCAGCTTGAAAACCATTTTGCTGGTGTCTGGTTTTTGAATTATAATTAGCTTGTTTTATTAGCATACAGAAACATGGAATCTTACATTTTTCTGTTACTGTTGTGCACTGCTGAATAATGACGTCATATATTAACCTACGGAAAATCATTTTACTATTTAGTCTGATATATGGTGTAAATCACATGTAATTATTTTAGGTTTTACGAATTATTCTTCTTATTTATTTATTTATTAAATAAATAGAGGCAAAGCATTTAGAAGTACAAATTCTGGTGGTGGAAGCAAATAGTTCCATAAGCGAAAAAATTGTGACAAAATAGTTCAATGACGATGATCCCAATGGACTTCCATAGTTCTATTTATTTTCTATTATTATTATTATAATTTATATATATATATATATATATATATTTGTTGTTGTTGTTGGTGGTGGTGGTGGTGTTTTTGTTTGTTTGTTGTTTTTTTTCTCTTTTTTTTTTCTGATTTAAAAAAATAATAATAATAAATAATAACAATAATGACAATAAATACTGATAACGATAATAATAATAATAACACTGACACCATGACTATTAACCAACCACATAAGAATTCCGTATTAATTATAACATAAAATGTAATACATAGATAGATATATAGATAAGAACAAAAGAAACATACACACATACACACACACACACACACACACACACACAGATACACACACAAACAGGCACACACACAGACACACACACACACACACACACACACACACACACACACACACACACACACACATACCGACGGTAATGAGCATATTTTTATATAGATTTTGCCAATAAAAGCAGCACCCTGCGATCATTGTTTATAGGACAAGATATGATGCATGGAAACATTTCCATAAAAAAATAAAAAACAAAAAACAAAGAAAGAAAGAAAAAGAAAGTTAAGTATTCGAAAAGCTGCTGTTACATCCCTTTAAATCACTAATGTCAACTTCCTCGAACGAATAATATTAGTATGTTTTTACATCTCGACTTCAAAATTAAGAAAAAAAAACCCACAAAATATTTATTATTATTTTTTTTTTATTAACACCCTTTGCTATTCATTGAACATCAACTAATATTTAAGGACTGAATGGAAACACAAATTGATTGACGAGAACATTTTTTTTTTTTCTTTATTTTCAGGTTTATCGCCTCTACGGAAGTGATGCACCTTTTCTTGTGTGCTATTCTCTTTACTGTTGCTTCAGGTGAGATTTTATTTATTTATTTATTTATTTATTTATTTATTATTATTATTATTATTATTATTATTATTATTATTATTATTATTATTATTATTATTTTTTTTCTTTCAAAATAAGCTTTTAATTTTGTATAAAATAATGATTTGCAGTTTACTTTAATTATAATTTTCATATCTTTATGATAGTTGCATTCGTTAAAAAGAACAAAACAAAAATATATTGTTATAAAATCTCCGAAGTGATGAATTGTCGCAGTTTAGTTTAACTACACGTTAACAGGCTGGTGATCTGAACAAATATAATCATCTTTTATTCTCCTGTAATCCAGTTAAAAGTTTTACATGTCAAACAGCGTCCGCCTGAAACACATATGAGGATCCCTCATCCGAAATTCCGAAATTCGAAACTTTTTCCCGAGCAGCAGAAATAACAATAACATCTTTTCTGAATATACAAATCGCATTTTATTTTATTTTTTTATTACCAAAAATATTATTTTAAATATCCTGCAGACTATCTGGGTAAGATGTACATGAAAAATAAAGCAAATTCAAAATCAGACGTAGATTCCTTTTATTCCAAAATCCGAAATATTCCGAATTCCGAAACACTTCCGGTCCCAAACATTTCGGATAAAGGATTCTCAGCCTGTATCATACTGAACATATTAAATAGGCTGTTCTTTTTTTTGGTTATTCATCTCTGTGTTTAACATCTCATAACATTTAAAATATCATATTTCATTTTATAAAATACTGATTTTGTAAATCTATCGATAGAAAACAATTCGGCGTTATTTAAATAAAAGAAAAACAGCTAAAACATTTTGGCGAATGTGATGACGTAGCAGCGAGCAGACGATCCTCTAACTTACTGTACTTTCTAATTTAGAAACAAACTGTTATGTAAAGCTGAGAGTAAAGATTTACACAGTGTAGCAGCGAGCAGACGATCCTCTAACTTACTGTACTTTCTAATTTAGAAACAAATTGTTATGTAAAGCTGAGAGTAAAGATTTACAGAGTGAAAATATTATTACATTTATTAAGAACAGTAACAAGAAGAACAAACAGAGATAAAAGACAACTATACTTCTATAATTCATTAATTTTCTTGGATATCTTTGCCAATGAAAAATTAAATATTATTAATAGTAGTAGTAATAGTAGTAGTAATAGTAGTAATAATAATAATAATAATAATAATAATAATAATAATAAGAACAATAACAACAACACTAACAACAACAACAATTGAAATAATAATAATAATAAATAAAAATAAAACTCCTATGGTTAGCGGTTCGGCATTTTAACTGAATGTAATTTTCTAAATTATTTCAGCTGATTATATTTTAACAAAATCGCCAGACGCAGTTACTATTGGATCATCGTTAACGCTGACATGCAATACACGGAGAAAACAACCCGGAATAAAATGGACTCGGGGTGATTCTAGCTTCATTGTATCACAAGCAGTAGGTACAAGTTGTAATGGAAAAATGCCATCAGAATACGACTTCAGCTGTTCAGAAGGAATGATATTCAATTTAACAATACCCAATATCCCGTTCACTGAAAATGGAATAAAATGGAAATGTCAGGGTGAATTTGAACAGGTTGAAAGCAATACTATAATTGTTACCATCGGTAGGTTTCACTCAGAAAGTATAGGTTTATCCACACAGAGAAATTAAAAGTGATGCACTTTTCTTATTTGTTATTCTCGTTACTATTGCTTAAAGTGAGTTTATATATATAATATTTATTTTCACCTTTCATTAAGAATCATTTTCATGTTGTTGTTTTTTGGGTGTTTTTTTGTTGTTGTTGTAATTGTTGTCTTTCCCAAGAAGAATAACAACAAACAAAAAAGAAGAAAAAGGAAAAAAAGAAAAAAAAAGAAGAAGAAAAAAAAAAAAAAAAAAAAAAAAGAAGAAAAAGCGAGAAAAAAATAACACTATGTTATATCATCCCTGTCAGATCCTCTAATTTACCTTTTCTTCTTTTATAATTTAAACTTTAAACAAATGATTATGAAAAATTGAAAAAACTCCTGAGGTTGATGATTCGGCAACTCAAGTAAATATAATTGTCTCTATTATTTCAGCTGATTATATCTTAACAAAATCGGCAGACACAGTTACGTTTGGATCATCGTTAACGCTGACATGCAATGCACACAGCAAAGTAGACGGAATAACTTGGACTCGGGGTCCTACTAGCTTTCGAGTATCACAAGCATTAGGTACAAGCTGTAAAGGAAATATGCCATCAGAATACGACTTTGTATGTTCAGAAGGAATTATATACAACTTGACAATGCGCAATATCAGGTTCAGGGAAAATGGAATAAATTGGAAATGTCAGGGTCTGTTTGGAGGAGCTGAGAGCAATACTGTAATTATAAAAGTTACTAGATTCGGTAGGTCTTACTCAAAATCAGTAGATATGCAGACACTTATATTTGTGTGCTAGAGAACGATATCCTCCTCATCTTTTTTACAGCAGTAATGTCCCATTGTTTGACAAAAGCGTCTGCATGTTTCTCCATCAACTTCGTGTTTTGTCCTGTGTTAGATAATTCCTCTGCAATACAAGTACCTATCCTATCCTTTGGCTGTAGTTACACTATGTTTTTTCTTTTCATATCGTTCCCAGCTGAAGATGGGTAACGGTCTTCAGTTGACTTCTGTCATCTAACCTGTCCAGTCACATTTGTAATCTTTTTACTGACATGTTTCTTTTTCGCTCTATCTAGATGATCTATAGAATATTTCCCTTCCTCTTTGTTTGTGCAGTTGACTGTTTTTTTCTCGCTTGCTTAGTTAGCGCCAAAGTTACCAGCAGTGAGTCACTGATACTCACAGAAGTTCTCAACCTCTCTCGAAGCACGTTATACGTTTTCCTAGTACATTTTGCCGTACGACAAAAAATGTTGTTGACATATCAATATACAACACTTTGAAGGTCATTTTTCTCTTTGATTTTCATTTCCCCCTACATCTTTCTGTATATCAGCACCAGTGACCGACATAGTTTTCTGGTATCGCCAGTCTCTGGTTTTGTAGGTAACATTTAAAAATATGCACTCGAGCGCTGCTGTAAATTGATTAGCTCATACTAGTGTCGGTCATACCAATCTGTTCAGTATTCATGGAGCGAGGATAGTGTATCTTTAGTTTGCACTGACACGAAAATCTGTTCACAGTTAATTTACAGTCAGCTATTGTACTTTTGCATTTCTTTAGATGGCTTATAACATGGACGTGGCTATCATCTCAATCAAGCGTGCTCTCTAGGCTGATTTTCTTCATTATTTCTATTTTCTGCCTGGTTTATGGCAAACACGTACCCAAACGCCGTGTGTTCCATTCTACAGGAATTCTTCAATGAAGATGGAGCACATTCATTATAGTATTTTACTTGTATATAAATGAATTAGGTATTAAAATGTTGAATACAATTTATCATATTTAACTCATTTTTCTATTTGCAATATTATTATCGAATAAAAGAAGCAGTTAAAGATATTGTAGAACTGTTTTCAAGAATAAAATTTTATGATTACGATTATTATTTTACATATTTCAGTTCCTGCTAATGGCGGTAGCACACTACAACCTTCAGCTGTGTTTTGTCTTCTAATCATGTAAGAAATATTTTCATTGTCGTCTTTTTATCTAATCTTTTATTTATTGTTGAATTTAGTGTTCGTTTTAACTCGTTTGTACCTGTCTGTTTTACTATTATTGTTGTTATTTAATCTTTCTGTCTGTCTTTCTTTCTGTGTGTTTATTTAGTCATGTTTTATATGCTGAAGTTAGTATTATTTGTCGTGTATGAAGAAAATAAATATTTAATTTTCTGCCTCTCTTTCTTAAATTTTGAATATATTTACTGTCCTGTGTTTCTACACTTATCTTTCTTTCAGAGTTTCAGTTCGTTCTCTTTTATTTTTATTTTATCTTTCTTCAGGTTTATCACCACTTCAGTTGTGAACGTTTTGAAGTAGATCTACATACTCCTCGCAGATAGAAAAACACCGAGAAGCATCAAACACAGAAAACAAACTAAATTTTACTGTTCTTTCTTCTTTGTGTTTGTGTTCGTTATTATTGTTATCATCAACATCATCATCATTATTGTTATTATTATTATTGTTAAAAATATTATTATTTTCATTAGTATTATGATTATAACCATCTCATTTATTTATTTATTTATTTATCACTTCTATCTTTTTAATGTTGTTTTTCTTTTTTCTTTTGTTTAACAAATTTGAAAAACTAAAAAGCCATTATACTTGAATCGACTATAAATTAAATATATTCTTTCTTTCTTTCTTATTTTCTTTTTTTTTTTTTTTCTCCTATTTAGTGCATGGGAAGAAATAGCACTAAAATTGTTCTGTTTCAGATCATTTAAAATATGACTGAACTGTTAAAATATTAAAACAAAAAATTCTCAGTTGCTCCACTAAAACATCTCTTGCTGATTTCAGTCTGGTCAACTGTCTTCATGACATCACACAAGAGCAGTCCACTCAGTCTGAAATAGGTTAACATTGCGATTGCGTGTAATTTTTGTCTTGACCATTCATTCATTCATTCATTCATATTCAATTTTTGATAAAACAGTTTCTTTTCCATATATATAGTTTCATTCTGCTGGACTCTCCTTAATTGTCTGTAAGAAGGAGGAAAATCTGTTAGGAATCCTTTCTTATGAATTTCATCCTGAACTGAACGGAGACAAACTGTTGCTCCTAACTGCTATTCACAGAGCCCTCGAAACAGTTTGTTAGACATCCGGGTTATAGTGTTAAAACAAAAACGAAATTATTTATAATCGTTATTACAAAGTAAGAGTACTTAGCCACGTTCAGATTCTAGTGTAACATGGCAATTCATGATAACAATGTTTACATAAATCATCTTACAACGGTTATCCCTTAAACTAAAGATGTACAAGAAAATAATAATAATAATAATAATAATAATAATAATAATAATAATAATAATAATAATAAAAATAAATAAAAATAAGAAAAGTAGATTCACTTACGACTAGTTTTCACGGTAAGTGTATTACTTTTATCATTACTTAATTTTGTTTTACACACGTAGTCGACGTCCCCGTATTCACTGTAATTATTAACAGTAAGATAGTAGCTTCTAACGTCGGCGTCTCTGCTGTTGGTCCCGTCACCGTAGGCAGCGTTGAAATTTGATGACATGTGCTTAGATACGACGCATTGTCTTGAAGCTGCATAAATAAACTGAGTCAATAGTCGCCCATGTAAAGACCTATCTTGTCCTTAAAGTTAGCCGAGCCGTTGACCGTACAGGTGAAAACAAATATCCTGTGACGTAACAGGTTAACTGCTGTTAAATAATTTAGACTGTGTGTTTAAATTTAATTTAACAAATGAACACAATATGATCTTTAAAGAAAGTCGGTCAATAACAATCAAAATTATGTAACAACAACATTACATAATCACATCAACATATACAGTCATATTAGTTGATGTAATTTGGGTTGATTTTTAGATTAGAGTATTTACATTCTTTAGTATGTATCTATATACATTATAATCTTATAAAATAACAGCACCTAAATGGCCTAACAAAAAGAAAACGAAGAAAAATTAATAAAGACGTATATTATAATGATAAACAAAGGAGAGTAAAACAATTATGGAATCAACAAGAGATACAATGGTAAGCCATTTGAAACTATAGTGACGACACTGAAAAAGATAAATTTACTGACTAAACAAATATCGCTGAAAAAAAAAAAAAAAAGGGAAGCAGATTTAACAGTAGAATATCCTTCCCAAACAGCGAATCCATACGAAAGAAAAACTGAAAATTAATGAATTTATTTTAGCAATTCTTTGTAGCGAAAAAAAGAGAAATGAGAAAATTTTAATAATAATAATAATAATAATAATAATAATAATAATAATGATGATGATGATAATAATAATAACAATAATGATAATAATAATAATAACAAATAAAAAAAATAAAAATCAAATAACCAATTTCGAATAATAATTTATTTGTTTTTGATTTTCTTACATTATTAATGGAAAACTGTTAATGTCGAGCGTGACTTTAGAGTTATGTCCACTGAATTATTTTTAATTATCATTTTTGGATTTGTTGTGAACACACTGTACAAAATTTTGCATTGTGTAACAAATAAATAAAAAAAAAAATAAATAAATAATACCAGAACAAAATTATCAATTTGAGGCTGATGTAATTGATGACGTCACGAAATCTCTGTACCTAGTCGACAGATTTATGAAATACATTAATTTTGAAAACCATTAATTCTGTTGGACACAGCCATCCTTCTCATCGCTTTCTTTAATCAGATTCCATTGTTTTCATAACTGGATATACGTCAGTGATGTTTGCTAATTAATTAATAAATTAATTAATTTATTTCATTTATTTATTTATTTATTTATTTAGTTCATTTATTTTATTGTTGTATTTGTATAGATTTATTTTATTCTATTTTATTATTATTTATTATCATTTCAGAAATAATATTAATGGATTTTATTTATTTATTTTATTTTATTTTATTTTATTTTATTTATTTATTTATTTATTTATTTTGTCTCTTACAGTTATGGATTTTTATGATTTTAGGAGTTCACTATATATTTATATGAATAAATATTGCATTCACTTTTTGCATTCAATTTATCTGAACACTAAAAGTATCTTCTTTTATTAACTGTCCTTTTTTTATATAACAGCATTTACTACTTTTTTCATTTCTACTTGATACGTTTCAGGAAATCAGCAAATATTTAAGGACTGAATGAAAGTACAAATTGATTGACAAAAACATTTTGGTTTGAATATGAGAAGTCTGTTTCTTGTGTTTTCTTTCCTTTTAGGTTTACTACACCATGGAATCAAAAGTGATGCAGCTTTTCTTGTATGTTAGTCTCTTCACTGTTGCTTCAAGTGAGTTTATTTAAAATGTTTTATTTCAAAATTACTTTTTAATTTTGTATACATTCATTTCTAAGTTATAATTTTTTTTAATGTTTTTGTGGTTCTTGTAATTTTAAGAAAAAATATAAATAAAAAACAATAAATAAATAAATTAATAAATTACTATAGAAATAAATAAAAGAAAACAAAATTAAAATTAAAATTAAATTGAATAAAACGAAAGAAAAAGGAAAATTTCTAAAGTAATAAAATGTAAAAATTTGATTTAAATACACATTAGGTACTGATGATCAAAACATATATAGACATCTTTTATTCACCTGTAATTCAGTTAAAAGTTTTTCATTGTAAATCAACGCCACCCTTGAACACATTTAATCAATTGTTTTTTGTTTAGTGTACAGTTATTAAACTATTATAAATGTCACATTACATTTTAAGAAATACTGAACATGCAAATAAATACTGATGAAGACAAACTGGTGCATCAATTAAATAAAAACATAAAAAACAATTAAAAAGAAAGGTGGAGACATAGAAGCGAACGCATAAAAGTTTACAATCCTCTAATGTAGAATATTTTTAATTCAAAATTTACACAAATGAAAATACAAAGATAATAGAGAGTAATGATATCCAAAGTGAAAATATTATTAAACTTATTAAGAAAGGTAACAACAAGAACAAGACTGTAATCTTGTTCGATATATTTGCTGGCACAAAATTTAAAATAATAATAATAATAATAATAATAATAATAATAATAATAATAATAATAAATAAATAAATAAATAAATAAATAAATAAATAAATAAATAAATTCCTAAGGTTAGTATTGGCGTTTTAAGTGAATGAATTATCTGAATTATTTCAGCTGATTATCTCTTAACAAAATCGAGAGACAGAGTTATTGTTGGATCATCGGTAACGCTTACATGTAATACACACAACAAAGTACCCGGAATATCTTGGTCTCGTAATCGTTCTAATATCCTTTTAAAACAAGGATCAGGTACAACTTGTACTGGAGATCTGCCACCACAGTACCACTACACATGTTCAGAAGGAATTATATTCAATTTAACAATACCCTTTATTAAGTCCGATGAAAATGGGAAAAAATGGAAATGTCAAAGTGAATCTGGAGGAGATGAGAGCAATACTATAATTATTACCATCGGTAGGTCTTACTCAGAAGGTTTATCTACATTATGGAATTAAATATAGTAATGCATCTTTTGTTATGTATCATTCTCTTCAGTATTGTTTCAAGTTAATTTACATAAAAAATGTTTTATTTCAAAACATTATTTTAATTTAGTATATTATATTTATTTTCAATTTTTATTAAGAATAATTTTATATGTTTTCTTGATTCTGATATTTCCTATAAGAAAGAGAGAAAGAGAAAAAAAAAAAAAAAAAGAAGAAAAGAAGAAAAAAAGGAAGGATATTGCATAAAACATGTAAAGTGATAAAATGTCGAACTTTAGTTTAAATACACATGACAAGGCAGGTGATTGGTACAAATACAGTCATATTTCATTCGCCTGTAATTCAGTTAAAAGCTTTGCACGTAAAACAACGGCAGCCTTGAATACGTGTTATATTGAAACTATTCAATAAGTTGTTCTTTGTTCAGTGAAAAGTGCTGCTCAGGAAACTTGCTTTTCATCTTATTCTTCTCCCGAAATTTCATGTAGCATAAACCATTATAAATGTCATATTACATTTTATAAAATATTGATTTTAAATCGGCAATATTTAAATAAAAGAAAATTAATTAAAACAATTAAAACAGTTTGTTAAATATGACAACGTAGAAGTGGGCACATAGTGACACAATTCTCTAACAATATTTTTAAAGTAAAATTTAAACAAATAATTACGTAAAGTTGAGATTTACGTAAAGTAAAGAGTGAATTTATTATTACACTTATTAAGAACAATAACAACAAGAACAAAGGGTAAGAAAAAAGACAAATATAATTTGATAATTCATTAATTTTCTTGATATATTTGAAATACAAAAGGTAGGAAAATAAAAAGAAAAAAGAAGGAAATGGTAAATAATAATAATAATAATAATAATAATAATAATGATGATGATGATGATGATGATGATATTAGTAATAATAGTAATAATAATGACAAAATTTATAATTTTGGTGATTTGGCATTACAAATAAATGTAATTCTCTGAATTATTTCAGCTGATTATCTCTTAACAAAATCGAGAGACACGGTTATTGTTGGATCATCGTTAACGCTTGTATGTAATACACGCAAAAAAACATCGGGAATAGTCTGGACTCGTGATCATTCTAATATCCTTTTATCACTAGGATCAGGTACAAGTTGTGTCGGAGATCTGCTACCAAAATACGACTACAAATGTTCAGACGGAATTACATACACGTTAACAATACACTCTATTCCATTCAGGGAAAATGGAATAAAATGGAAATGTCAGGATCGGTTTGGAGAAGTCGAGAGTAATACGATAACTGTAAATGTTGCTGGATTCGGTAGGTCTTACTCAAAATCAATAGATATACAGACACTTATATTTGTGTGCTAGAGAACGATATCCTCCTCATCTTTTTTACACCAGTAATGTCCCATTGTTTGACGAAAGCGTCCGCATGTTTCTCCATCATCTTCGTGTTTTGTCCTGTGTTAGATAATTCCTCTGCAATACAAATACCTATCCTATCCTTTGGCTGTAGTTTCTCTTCATATCATTTCAATATGAAGATGCATAAAGGTCCCCAGTTGAGTTCTGTAATCTAACCTGTTCAGTCACATTTGATCTTTGTTTTCTAGTTTACTGACATGTTTCGTTTTCGCTGTCTCCAGGTGATCTTTAGCATATTCCTTTCCGACTTTGTTTGTGTTCTTGCTTGTTTAGTTACCACTATCACTGATATACAAACGAGGTGTAAACTTCTCTGCTAAACAAAATGTTGTTGACATGTATTGGTATGTCACTTTCTAGAGACTATTTTCTCTTTTATTTTCATTTCCCCCTGCATGTTTTGGTATATTTGTAAAAAAAGACTGTAACGTAGGCGAAACGAAAATGACCGATATAGTTTCAGGAATCCTGAAGCCTCTGGTTTCTGAGGTATGGTTTAAAAATATGCAGTCGATGCTGATGTAAACAGGTTAGATGATATTGTGTCTCCTTTTCCCGTGGGCCTCTTTTTATTTTGATTTTATTGGATATATTTGGTGTAGAGATTTTCTGTTTACAATGGATCGTATATGTTTTCGAACAAAAGAAGCAGCTAAACATATCGTAAAACTGTTTGCAAAAATGAAACTTAAAAGAATATTTATGAGAGTGATTATTATTATTATTATTACTATTACTATTATTATTATTATTATTATTATTATTAGTAGTAGTAGTAGTAGTAGTAGTAGTAGTATTTGTGTTATTATTATATCACTGCTAACATATTCACTATTTCGATTCATTAAAAGATTGTTAGACATTGATTTTTGTTCGTATAAAAAAAGAATTAGGTAATAAAATTGTGAATACCATTTATCGCATTTAACTATTTTCAGTGACTGCCATTTTTCTCTTTCCAATGGCTGGTATTTATTTATTTATTTATTTTCATTTTTTTTTTTTTTTTCAATAAAAGAAACAGCTAATCATACCGTAGAACTGTCTACAAGAATTAAAGACAAAAGTAAATTTCATTGTTATTATCATTATCATTATCATCATCATCATTAACATCATCATCATTATTTGAATACTAGCTTTCAGTGGAAAGAAACATATGGTATTTACATACGATTAATTAAAAGAGTGTTAGAATTTTCACGATTTTCCATTTTTCAGAAGCTGCAAGAAGCGGTAGCACATCAGAGTCTTCAGCTGTGTTTTGTCTTATAACCATGTAAGAAACATTTTAATTGTCGTCTTTTTATGGATTCTTTTATTTATTGTTGAGTTTAATGTTCGCTTTAACTCATATGTATCTGTCTGTTTTACTATTATTATTGCTTAATCTTTCTGTCTGTTTTATTATTATTATTGTTTAATCTTTCTGTCTGTCTTTCTTTCTGTGTGTTTATTTAGTCATGTTTTATATGCTGAAGTTAATATTATTTGTCGTGTATGAAGAAAACAAACATTTAATTTTCTGCCTCTTTTTCTCGAATTTTGAATGTATTTACTGTCCTGTGTTTCTACACTTATCTTTCTTTCAGAGTTTCAGTTCGTTCTCTTTTATTTATATTTTATCTTTCTTCAGGTTTATCACCACTTCAGTTATGAACGTTTTGAAGTAGATCTACATACTCCTCGCAGATAGAAAAACACCGAGAAGCATCAAACACAGAAAACAAACTAAATGTTACTGTTCTTCCTTCTTTGTGTTTGTGTTCGTTATTATTATCATCAACATTATCATCATTATTGTTATAATAATAATAATAATAATCATTATAATAATAATAATAATAATAATTGTTATTAACATCATCTGTTTATTAGTTTATTTATTTATTTATATATCACTTCTTTCTTTTTAATGTTGTTTTTTTCCTTTTTTGTTTAACAAATAAAATAAATACAAATAATAAAAACAACAGCAAAAACATACTTCCATAGACTATAAAATAAAGAGCAATATATTTTTATTCCTTTCTTTGGTATTTTCTTTTTTTCTTTCTCTCCCTATTTAGTGCATGGGAAGAAATAGCACTAAAATTGTTCTGTTTCAGATCATTTAAAATATGACTGAACTGTTAAAATATTAAAACAAAAAAATTCTCAGTTGCTCCACTAAAACATCTCTTGCTGATTTAAGTCTGGTCAACTCTCTTCATGACATCACACGAGAGCAGTACACTCAGTCTGAAATAGGTTAACACTGCGACTGCGTGTAATTTTTGTCTTGACCATTCATTCATTCATATGCAATTTCTTTTCCATATATTCTAGTTTCAATCTGCTGGACTCTCCTTAATTGTCTGTAAGTTCTAATGTTACAAAAAAATGATAAGTAAAAGGAGGAAAATCGGTTAGGAATCCTTTCTTATGAATTTCATCCTGAACTGAACGGAGACAAACTGTTGCTCCTAAATGCTATTCACAGAGCCCTCGAAACAGTTTGTTAGACATCCGGGTTATAGTGTTAAAACAAAAACGAAATTATTTATAATCGTTATTACAAAGTAAGAGTACTTAGCCACGTTCACAGACTAGTGTAACATGGCAATTCATGATAGCAATGTTTGTTTTGATCGCACATAACAAAGTAAAAATAAAATAAAATAATGAACAAGAACAACAACAGTAATATACTGTGTCCACTTTCATGGAATTAATACATTCTGTCCAAACTGATGGAACCAGTGACTTTCTTTTTTGTAAAAAGATGTATAAAAATAAATAAATAAATAAATAAATCCAAATAAATAAAACAAATAAAAATAAAAATAAAAGAAATATAAAAATATAAAATAATTTTAAAAAATGTTACTCTTCCACGATTAGGCTTTGGGTGCAAGTACCTTGTGGAATTATGTTTGAACAAAACCATATAATAATAATAATAATAATAATAATAATAATAATAATAATAATAATAATAATAATAATAATAATAACAACAACAATAGCTGTACAAGTAGCTGCAGTAGTAGTAGTTATTGTACTAGTATTAATAGTAATAGTAGTAGTAGTAGTACTGGTTATAGTAATGCAAGCTAAAGTTTGAAAATTGTCATTCATAACTCGATCGGCTCTAAAACACTTGGATATCAATTTCAAACATTCAGGGATCCGTATGCAAACCTCGCTCCTCCACTGTGTTGGAACAGTGATCAGTAACAACAACAACAACAACGATAGCAATAATAATAACAATAGTAACAAAAAATTATGATATTGATGATGATGAAAATAAATAAATAAATAAATAAATAAAAATTCATCACTTAAGGAACTCATGAATATAAAATAATTTAGAAACAAAATAATTTAAAATTAAAAAAGTTAAAAAAAAAAAAAAAAAAAAAATAAGATGAAGAAAAACAAAATAAACACTAAAATAAAATAAAATAAACATGACTTAATTTCAGTTATGATAATATTGTTAATTTGTTTAAACAAACTAAAAGATCAGATTAAAATTAATGCATACATAGATTTCAGCGTTTCTTATACTGATTTTTGGAAGATTTAATAGGGTTTCGTCGCGTCATCAATTAGTCTACTTCCAACACAGATCTATAAATACATTTCTTGTAGCATACTTTATATCAACAAACATCTTTTACATCTGCCTTCAGAATGAAGCCGAAAAGAAGGAAGAAAAATAAAGTAAGTAAATAAATAAATACAAACCTAAAAACGAGAGAAAGAAAATAATTACTAATAAAATAAATAATATTAATTTACAAACATGATAAGTAGAATATCGAGGAAATATCAATTTTAATAAAATGACTCAGTCAGAAACACATCAATGGACACAAAGATCATTTAAAACTTTTAAAGAAACTGAAAAAATAAATATAATAAGAAGAAATAAGTAAATAAAATTAAGAAAAAATATATTAAAAAGTCAAAGGAAAAATAAACTGAGAAGGATGTATTATCAACAAAAATTCAGTGGACTTTTACTATTTGATATCCGCCATTTTACAAGCGCTTGATGTTGATATTGAAGAAGTGGATCATTATTCTCAGGCAGTGCACCAGCTTAATGACTATTTTTTGCAATCACTCTACAAAGATAGCAGACAACTGTGGGTAGACACAGATACATACAAACACAGATATACGTTCAAATAGATAGATACATATAATTACGTGAGCGTGTTTCTGTATATATCTTGTTCAAAGCAACTTTTTAGTGTTTAACAACTGGTTTGGATTTTAAGAAACCATTGAAATCAGTTTTCTATCTACTAATAACAGATACATTGAATCTATTATTTACGAGATCAGTGAGTTGAGAAATAACAGTGCAATTTAGGATTGCGGGATAAAAGAAATAACTGGTTACTGTTTCAATTTTAACTTGCTCGGCACAGCCTGGCACCTATTGCATTCTCATCCTCTCAGGATTCAATATTTAATTGTTATGTTGTTGTAGTTTTTTGTTGTTTTTTGTTTGTTGTTGTTTTCTTACGTTTTATTTTTCGTAGCTATGGCTTTCTGGTCCAGTTTCCTTCGTTCAATACTTTCAGGAACTGTTTTAAATCACCTGGACGTATATCCAGCAGGATCAGCAAACGTTCCATACTAGCTGATCACTGTCGCAGACTACGTTTGCACTGGTGCTTTCCAGGAGATAATTCTTCTATCACACTTCTTGCTCATCTCGTGCACACGTCATACGGGAGACTCGGCAATTCTTTATGGAGTTAACGTAAATGAGTTGGCCATTATACAAAGCTGATGTTACAGGCGAACAGTGCACTGGAGATATCCTGGAACCAACTACATTTAAAAATAAAAATAAAAATAATAAAACATCAACTTATTTCAACAGTCACTTTCATTTCCACAACCACTGTTATAGCCCAGATGTCTAAGAAACTGCTTCCGGGGCTGTATGAATAGCATTTAGGATCAACAGTTTGTCTCATTCTGTTCAGGATGAAATTCATAAGAAAGTATTCCTAACGTATTTTCACAGTTTAGACAAAGAATAAAACTGTCTCAATTATTTTTATTATTTATTTTTTAATTGTAACTTTAAAAAAAAAGAAAAACAAAAAAATTAAAACAGAAAAACAATACAAGTTTGCTTTCTGTATTTGATGCTTCTCAGTGTTTTTCTATCTGCGAGGAGTATCTAGATCTACTTCAAAACGTTCATAACTGAAGTGGTGATAAACCTGAAGAAAGATAAAATATGAATAAAAGAGAACGAACTGAAACTCTGAAAGAATTATAGGAGTGGAAGCACAGAACAATAAATATATTCAAAATTCGAGAAAGAGAGGCAGAAAGTTAAATATTTATTTTGTTAAAACAATAAATAATACTAACTCCAGCACTGAAAACATAACTAAATTAACACAGAGAAAGAAAGACAGACAGATAGATTAAATAACAACAATAATAGTAAAACAGACAGATACACACGAATTAAAACGAACACTAAACTCAACAATAAATAAAAGAATCCATAAAAAGACGACAATTAAAATGTTTCTTACATGGTTATAAGACAAAACACAGCTGAAGACTCTGATGTGCTACCGCTTCTTGCAGCTTCTGAAAAATGGAAAATCGTGAAAATTCTAACACTCTTTTAATTAATCGTATGTAAATACCATATGTTTCTTTCCACTGAAAGCTAGTATTCAAATAATGATGATGATGTTAATGATGATGATGATAATGATAATGATAATAACAATGAAATTTACTTTTGTCTTTAATTCTTGTAGACAGTTCTACGGTATGATTAGCTGTTTCTTTTATTGAAAATAAAAAAAAAATGAAAATAAATAAATAAATAAATACCAGCCATTGGAAAGAGAAAAATGGCAGTCACTGAAAATAGTTAAATGCGATAAATGGTATTCACAATTTTATTACCTAATTCTTTTTTTATACGAACAAAAATCAATGTCTAACAATCTTTTAATGAATCGAAATAGTGAATATGTTAGCAGTGATATAATAATAACACAAATACTACTACTACTACTACTACTACTACTACTAATAATAATAATAATAATAATAATAATAGTAATAGTAATAATAATAATAATAATCACTCTCATAAATATTCTTTTAAGTTTCATTTTTGCAAACAGTTTTACGATATGTTTAGCTGCTTCTTTTGTTCGAAAACATATACGATCCATTGTAAACAGAAAATCTCTACACCAAATATATCCAATAAAATCAAAATAAAAAGAGGCCCACGGGAAAAGGAGACACAATATCATCTAACCTGTTTACATCAGCATCGACTGCATATTTTTAAACCATACCTCAGAAACCAGAGGCTTCAGGATTCCTGAAACTATATCGGTCATTTTCGTTTCGCCTACGTTACAGTCTTTTTTTACAAATATACCAAAACATGCAGGGGGAAATGAAAATAAAAGAGAAAATAGTCTCTAGAAAGTGACATACCAATACATGTCAACAACATTTTGTTTAGCAGAGAAGTTTACACCTGAAATTTGCAACATATAGAAAATTCTAACACTCTTATAATCAGTCGAAATAGTAAATATCATGTTTCTTTCCACTAAATGTTAGCATTCAAATAATAATAATAAAATTAATAATAATAATAATAATACATTTTTTTCTTTCATTCTTGCAAACAGTTCCACAGTACGTATAGCTCCGCTTTTATTCCAAAACGTATATCATCCATTGTAAAGAGAAAAGTTAGTTAAATGTGATAAACTGCGTTCAACATTTTACTTCCTAATTCATTTATAAAGAATAAACTACTACTATTAATGCGCTCCATTTTCAGTGAAGAATTCCCATAGAATGGAACACAGGGCAATCAATTTGAAGAATTTCAGGTACATGTTTGCCAAAAACAATACAGAAAATATTAATAATGAAGAAAATCAGCCTAGAGAGAAAGCTGGATTGAGGTGCAGGTATTCAACGACAACTACAACCACCTCGTAAGCCAAAGAAGAACAAGCAGATTTCTGCCTCAGTGCAAACTAACGATACACTGTTCTCGCTCCATGAGTATGGAACACCAAGATGAGTATGACCGAAACAAATCTCGATACAAAGACCTGAATGAGAAACACCAGAATCCAAATAAAGAGACACTGTATCATCTGACCTATTTACAGCAACACTCGAGTGGATATTTTCAAAGGTTACCTGGGAAACCAGAGGCTTCACGATACCTTAAAACATATTTGTCATCTTCGTTTTGGCTGGGTTATGCTTTTCTGTAATAATATACAGAATGCTGCAGGAGGAAATGAAAATGAAACAGAAAAATGACGCTATAAAGTGACATATCAATACATGTCAACAACATTCAAAGAACATTTGGAACCTGCCTGAAGAGAGAAGTTTACAGCTCGTTTGCACACCAGTAACAGTAGTAACTAAACAAACAAGAGCACAAACAAAGTCAGAACTGAATATGCAAAAGATCACCTACAGAGAGCGAAAGAGAAACATTTCAGTAGAATAGAGAAAAAAAGATTACAAATGTGACTGAACAGGTCAACTGAGGACCGCTACCCATCTTCAGCTGGAAACGATATGAAGAGAAACAACCTAGAGTAACTACAGCCAAAGGATAGGATAGGTATTTGTATTGCAGAGGAATTATCTAACACAGGACAAAACACGAAGATGATGTAGAAACATGCAGACGCTTTCGTCAAACAATGGGACATTACTGCTGCAAAAAAAGATGAGGATATCGTTCTCTAACACGCAAATATAATATCTGTATATCTATTGTTTCTGACTAAGACCTACCGAAGCCAATAACGTTTAGACTTATGGTATTGCTCTGAATTCCTCCCCATTCACACTGACAAATCCATTTTCTTCCATTTTCCCTGCTCGAGATAGATCGTATTGTTATCTTGAATATAATTCCTTCTGAACATGCAAAGACGTATTGTGGTGGCAGAACTCCAGTACAACTTGTACCTGATCCTTGTGATACATGGATGTTAGTAAGGTCACGAGTCCAAAATATTCCGTCTACTTTGCAGTATGTATTACATGTCAGCGTTACCGATGATCCAACAATAACTGTGTCTCTCGATTTTGTTAAGAGATAATCAGCTGAAATAATTCAGAATTACATTTATTTATAACCGAAATCACTAACCTTAGAAATTTTGTTTTTATTTATCATTATTATTATTATTATTATTATTATTATTATTATTATTATTATTTTAAATTTCGTGTCAGCAAATATATCGAACAAGATTACAGAATTATAAAATTAAAGGTGTGTTCTTGTTGTTACTGTTCTTAATAAGTTTAATAATATTTTCACTTTGGATATCATTACTCTCTATTATCTTTGTATTTTCATTTGTGTAAATTTTTAATTAAAAATATTCTACAATAGAGGATTGTAAACCTTTATGCGTTCGCTTCTATGTCTCCACCTTTCTTTTTAATTGTTTTTTATTTTTATTTAATTAATGCACCAGTTTGTCTTCATCAGTATTTATTTGCATGTTCAGTATTTCTTAAAATGTAATGTGACATTTATAATAGTTTAATAACTGTACACTAAACAAAAAACAATTGATTAAATGTGTTCAAGGGTGGTGTTGATTTACAATGAAAATCTTTTAACTGAATTACAGGTGAATAAAAGATGTCTATATATGTTTTGATCATCAGTACCTAATGTGTATTTAAATCAAATTTTTACATTTTATTACTTTAGAAATTTTCCTTTGTTTTTTGTTTTATTCAATTTAATTTTAATTTTGTTTTCTTTTATTAATTTCTTTAATAATTTATTAATTTATTTATTTATTGTTTTTTTATTTAGAAATGAATATATATAATTTGAAATAAAACATTTTAAATAAACTCACTTGAAGATATAATCAACTGAAATAATTCAGAGAATTACATTTACTTAAAACGCTAAGTCATTAACATCAGGAATTTTTATTTTATTTTTATTTGCCAAAATATTTTCATTATTTTAATTGTTTTTCTTATATTTAGTTAATATTGAATTTGTCACTGTCAATAATTTTACAAAATCAGTATTTTATAAAATGTAAAATGACATTTATAATGGTTACGCTACATGAGATATGAGGAGAAGAATAGGATGAAAAGCAAGTTTTCTGAGCAGCACTTTTCACTGAACAAAGAACAACTTATTGAATAGTTTCAATATAACACGTATTCAAGGCTGCCGTTGTTTTACGTGCAAAACTTTTAACTGAATTACAGGCGAATGAAATATGACTGTATTTGTACCAATCACCTGCCTTGTAATGTGTATTTAAACTAAATTTCAACATTTTATTCCTTTACAGATTTTATACAATATCTTATTTTCTTCTTCTTTCCTTCTGTTTTTTCTTTTTCCTTTTTTGTTCTCTTTCTCTTTTCCTTATAGGAAATACAACAATCACAAAATTAAAGATATGTTTTGAAATTAAACATTTAAAAAAATATTAACTTGAAGCAATAGTGAAGAGTATAACACATAACAAAAGGTGCATTACTAAATGTCTAACCACAACGTAGATAAAACTATACTTTCTGAGTAAGACCTACCGATGGTAATAATTATAGTATTGCTCTGATCTCCTCCAGATTCACTTTGACATTTCCATTTTCTCCCATTTTCATCGAGCTTAATAAAGCGTATTGTTAAATTGAATATACTTCCTTCTGAACATGTGTAGTGGTATAGTGGTGGCAGTTCTCCACTACAAGTTGTACCTGATCCTTGTTTTAAAAGGATTTTAGAACGATCACGAAACCAAGCTATTCCAGGTACTTTGCTGTGTGTATTACATGTAAGCGTTAACGTATATCCAATAGTAACTGGGTCTTCCGATTTTGTTAAGAAATAATCAGCTGAAATTAGATTTATTTAAAATGCCAAATCACTAACATCAGGAATTTTATTTTTATTTATTTATTTATTTATTCATTATTATTATTATTATTATTATTATTATTATTATTATTATTATTATTAGTTTTGTATTAGCATATATATCGAAGAAAATTAATGAATTATCATATTATAGTTGTCTTTTGTTTCTATTTGTTCTTGTTGTTACTGTTCTTAATAAGTGTAATAATATTTTCACTTGGAAATCATTACTCTCATCTTTACATTATCATTTCTTTAGGGTCTAAATAAAAAAAATATGGTAAATTAGAGTATTGTGAGTATCTATCTGCTCGCTTCTACGTCTTTTCTCTTTTATTTGATTAATGAAGAATTTGTCTCCATCAGTATTTATTTGCAAGCTCAGTATTTTGTAAAACGTAATATGACACTTGTAGTATTTACACTACACAAAAACTGTACATTAAACAAAAAACAACTTATTAAATGTTTTCTGTATAAAATGTGTTCGAGGCTACCGTTGTTTTACTTGAAAAAAGTTTAAGTGAATTACAGGTGAATAAAAGATGTCTATATATGTTTTCATGAACAGCTATAATTTAAATTTTTACATTTTATCACTTTATGAATTTTCTTTTTCTTTTATTTCCTTTCATTTCTATTTTTGTTTTTCTATTTATTTTTTTTATTTTTTTATTTATTATTATTATTATTATTATTATTATTACAAAAATATAAACAAAATAATAACTTAGAAATAAATATATAGAAAATTAAAAAGTTATTTTGAAATAAAACATTTAAAATAAACTCACTTGAAGCAACAGTGAAGAGACTAACATACAAGAAAAGCTGCATCACTTTTAATCCCATTGTGTAGCCAAATAGAACAAAAACACAAGAAACAGACTTCTCGTATTCTTGTCAATCAGTTTGGGTTTTCATTCAGTCCTTGAATATTAGATGATTTCCTGAGACATATGCAGAAATGATAAAAATTGTAAATGCTGTTATATAAATAGTTCACCTGTGTAAATATTTTAGATAATAAATAAATACATTTAAAAAAAAAGGAAGTTGCATATAAAGATGTATAATTAATTACGTGTTTTAAAAATGTGTATCACAAATACTTTAAATTAAAAAAAATAATAACAATAAAATAAAATTAAAATTAAAAGCAAAAACAAATGAAACTGATTTATTAAAATATAAATTGAATTCATGTGGAGGTAAATAAGTAAATTATTAAGTAAATAATAATAATAATAATAATAATAATAATAATAATAATAATAATAATAGTAGTAGTAATAGTAATAGTAATAACAATAATATTAATAGTGAATGTAAAAAAAAAAAAAAAAGATATTGTTAGTGTTCAGAGAAATGAATACAAAAAGTAAATGCATTATTTATTTATATAAATATATAGTGATGTTCAAAAGTCATAAAACTACACATTGATCAGAGACAAAAATTAATTTTAAAATGAAATAAAATAGAATAAAATAAAGCTTTAAATTTTTGCAATAAAGTGAAATGAAATAAATAGATAAGTAAATAAATTAATAAATTAATTAATTAACAAACATCACTGACGTATATCCAGTTATGAAAACAATGGAATCTGATTAAAGAAAGCGACGAAGAAGGATGGCTGGTCCAAAAGAATTAATGATTTTGAAAATTTCAAGTTCGTAAATTTGTCGACGATCTACAGACATTTCGTGACGTCATCAGTTACATCAGACTCAAATTTATAAAAAAAAAAAATTGGGATAATTTATTATTTATTTATTCAAAATTTGGTAAAGTGCGTTCACGACAAATCCCAAAATGATAATTAAAAATAATTCAAGAGACATAACTCAGCTCGACATTTACAGTTTCCGTTAATAATGTAAGAAAATTAAAAATGATAAATTATTATTCGAAATTAGTTATTTGACCTTTATTATTATTATTATTATTATTATTATTATTTTCTCATTTCTGTTTTGCTTGCAACAAAGAAGTTAAAATAAATTAATTAATTTTCAGTCTTTATTTGGTATGGATTCGCTATTTGGGAAGGATATTCTTCTGTTAATTCTGCTTGCTTTTCTCTTCAGCCATATTTGTTTAGGTCAGTAAATTCACGTTTTTCAGTCTGTAGTTTCAACATTGTTCAGAAATGGCTTACCATTCTACATCTTGTTGATTCCATATTTATTAATTTTTCTTCCTCGTCATTTTGTTAGGCTATTTAAGTAACTATTATTTTATAAGATTGTATATATATCTTTAAATTTTATATTTTTATTCAATTATAAACGGAAGAATTGTAAATAAAAACATCAACCCAAATTACTATATTTTTTACTGTTGCTGTTATTAATCGTTATTTTTACATAATTTTGATAGTTATCGACCTACTTTCTTTAACCTTCCTACTCTTATGTATTTTTTAAAATTAAATTTAAATGGCCACTTCTGATTATTTAGCAGCCGTTAACCTGGTCCTTTCCGGTTCGTCTGTCCATGCAGTACGTCACAGGGTATTTGTTTTCACCTGTACGGTCAACGGCTCGGCTAACCTTAAGGACAAGATAGGTCTTTACATGGGCGACTATCGACTCAGTTTATTTATGCAGCGTCAAGGCAACTGCGTCGTATCTAAGCACATCTCATCAAATTTCAACGCTGCCTGCGGTGACGGGACCAACAGCAGAGACGCCGACGTTAGAAGCTACTATCTTACTGTTAATAATTACAGTGAATACGGGGACGTCGACTACGTGTGTAAAACAAAATTAAGTAATGATAAAAGTAACACACTTACCGTGAAAACTAGTCGTAAGTGACATTACTACAAATACTACTAAATTAATCATTATTATTGTTGTTGTTGTTGTTACTGTCATTATTAGTGTTATTGGTATTACCATTATAATTATTACTGTCATTATTTTTGCCATTAGACATAATCATTATTATTATTTTATTTATTTATTTTTGAAATCATTTTGACATTGGTTAGGGTTGGGGTATATTATCTTCTTACACTTCATTCATTTTGCTTTCAATGTTGTTTTTTTGATATGTATTTGTTTTTTCAGTAGCTGTTATAGAAATACACGGTCTGTCGAGTCATGCATCACTGGACGAGATGTATGTATTTACCTGTATTGTTAGAAATGCTGTCGACCTTCAGGAGGTAATCAGCATTTACAGAGAATCTCCTGTTCCAACCAGAATTGTTTCACTTGAGCAGAATATGACGGACTGCAAGGACAAAGACACAACTGAAGGATACACGATGTACTGTCTGAGTGAGACAAAACAGTCAACATCGGCTACAAAGTCGTACATTGTTATCATCAACCAACTCGCAGTGGAAGATTTTTCAAACTGGACTTGTCATTTAGAGCTGACTGATGTGACTAGTGAATCTCTTCTACTCAACAGACGTAAGTATTTATCACATAAATCAATCAATAAAAAAGTAAATAAATAAATAAGTAAATTAAATAAAATAAAATAAATAAACAAATAAGTCAAAAAATCATTGTTACTGTTATTATTATACATTTTTTTTTTATTGTTTTAATTTCATGCTTATTGAGGAATACATTAAAATATCTTCTTCACTCTTATAGGAAATAAAACTTTACTAATTACATAGAGAAAAACAATTAAACTGTCACCAGTTTTTCACATTTTATTTCCTGAAGGTTATACAGTAGCTGGATCATCAAAAATGTCTTTGTCTTGGATTTTGTTATTAAGTAAGATATTTTATCAAACATTTTTACATATCATTTACTATTAAATTACTTTATATATACATATGTATCATTTACTATTAAATTACTTTATCTACACATACATATCATTTACTATTAAATTACTTTATCTACACATACATATCATTTACTATTAAATTACTTTATATACACATACATATCATTTACTATTAAATTACTTTATATACACATATGTATCATTTACTATTAAATTACTTTATCTACACATACATATCATTTACTATTAAATTACTTTATCTACACATACATATCATTTACTATTAAATTACTTTATATACACATACATATCATTTACTATTAAATTACTTCATATATACTTACATATAAATTACTTTATATATACTTACACATCAAACTAAATCATTTACTTTTGTTTTTGTTCATTGTTCTCTCGTTATTATTTTCTGTATATCTACATAATGATGATGATATTAATTTCTTATTGTTGGATTTAAATCAAACAGTAATTAGCTGCATTAATTTTGAATTTCATTTTCCCACTTACTATACTGTCCTCCAAAACTATTTGTGTTATTGTTGTTGTTATTTTATTACCCGGTTTTATTAAATAATTTTTATTGTTGCAAATGTTCTGTTGCCAGTCATATTTGTCTTATCTTTCCAGATTTAATGCTGTCGTCAACAACGTTTCTTGAATACTCACAGTGAAGACTGTTATTACAGCTACAACTACTACAACATTCCAATGTCTATTACAATATGGCTGCTCTTCCGAAATAATAATAATAATAATAGTAATAGTTGTAGTAGTAGTGGTGGTAATATGATAAAAGTTGTAGTAGTTGTAGTAATAGTAGTAATACTACTACTACTACTACTAATAGTTTATAGTAGTAATCATAGTAATAATAATGCCAGTAGAGGGGCAAAAAAAATCAAATTGGCTTCAAAACCCTATGAATAAAACAAGTAGAAGAAAAATTTAATAGTTTTTATTGAAAACATTTTCACCTGAATGCTTTCTTTGGAGCAGCTTATAATTTGTAAAGAATTTTCTTCCAGAAATCTTAGAAATGTCTTTGAAATAACAAAATTTTAATAATCCACACGTAGCCAGCCAGTTCAAAGTTTGGTTAATTTTACTAAGTAATTACAGTTGTTGTTAATGTCAGCATGATTTTCAAAACTGAGATTTTCTGTTGTTTTGTAAGTAGTAGAGATGTACACATCTACTTGACTGTTTTTGTAATAAATATCTCTCACACGAGTAACACAAAACTTAGCGATCAACTTCTCCAAACACAATATCCAGTGTACCTGAAAATAATAACACAGTAAAATAAACAAACAAAATTAATGCGAAAAATGTCATAATCAGAAAAACAAACAATTTAAAGAATATTCATCAAGTTTATAATAATTTCTCCTGCAGTCAGTATATATCAGGGGTAAGGTATAATGAGAGATACATTTATTTTTTTCAGGCACTGACAATGAATATAGCTATACAGGAAGGAGCCAGAAATTATTTATCATTTACACTTGTTTTGTTCCAAAGTTACTTGCTTCTTTAGACAGTTTACATTTAACAAATTGTTTTTATTTAAGAACTGTTTTGTTTTGTTGTAAAGTTTTTGTAGATGACAAAGAAATCAGTGTGTGCAAAGCTACAAATCTCGAGAGTACTGAGATGAAAAATAAAGAGTTAATTTTACTTTCAGTCAGAATGGCGAGATTAAAAACAAATTGTTTTTTGTCTTATGATAACAGCTTTATCCTGCTACACTGCAGAGCCTCACTGCTTATATACCATTCTAACCTTCACTGCTGATATATTAATAACCACACACGCACATATATTATATATAGATATAGATAAATACAGTATTTACAAAAATATCAATTAAAAAAAAAAGAAGTAAAAATTCATATTGCATGAAAAATATGAAAACATTTTCTGAGAATATTCTTTAACCTTTACATTGTGTACAAATACTGTATTTTAAAATTTGTTTCAATATCATTTTGATCTATGTGAGCTGCAGCTGTTTTTGAATTAACAATACATCTAAATGGTTTTACAATCACAGTTGCAAGTTCAACATCGGCTAACATGTGTTTCTTTCCCTGTGACTACATTAATGACACTGATACAAGAACACTCACCTATGATGGCTACAACATCGGCTAACATGTGTTTCTTTCCCTGTGACTACATTAATGACACTGATACAAGAACACTCACCTATGATGGCTACAACATCGGCTAACATGTGTTTCTTTGACAACTTCTACATTAATGACACTGATACAAGAACACTCACCTATGATGGCTACAACATCGGCTAACATGTGTTTCTTTGACAACTTCTACATTAATGACACTGATACAAGAACACTCACCTATGATGGCTACAACATCGGCTAACATGTGTTTCTTTGACAACTTCTACATTAATGACACTGATACAAGAACACTCACCTATGATGGCTACAACATCGGCTAACATGTGTTTCTTTGACAGCTTCTACATTAATGACACTGATACAAGAACACTCACCTATGATGGCTACAACATCGGCTAACGTGTTTCTTTGACAACTTCTACATTAATGACACTGATACAAGAACACTCACCTATGATGGCTACAACATCGGCTAACATGTGTTTCTTTGACAACTTCTACATTAATGACACTGATACAAGAACACTCACCTATGATGGCTACAACATCGGCTAACATGTGTTTCTTTGACAACTTCTACATTAATGACACTGATACAAGAACACTCACCTATGATGGCTACAACATCAACATGTGTTTCTTTGACAACTTCTACATTAATGACACTGATACAAGAACACTCACCTATGATGGCTAAACATGTGTTTTCTTTGACAACTTCTACATTAATGACACTGATACAAGAACACTCACCTATGATGGCTACAACATCGGCTAACATGTGTTTCTTTGACAACTTCTACATTAATGACACTGATACAAGAACACTCACCTATGATGGCTACAACATCGGCTAACATGTGTTTCTTTGACAACTTCTACATTAATGACACTGATACAAGAACACTCACCTATGATGGCTACAACATCGGCTAACATGTGTTTCTTTGACAACTTCTACATTAATGACACTGATACAAGAACACTCACCTATGATGGCTACAACATCGGCTAACATGTGTTTCTTTGACAACTTCTACATTAATGACACTGATACAAGAACACTCACCTATGATGGCTACAACATCGGCTAACATGTGTTTCTTTGACAACTTCTACATTAATGACACTGATACAAGAACACTCACCTATGATGGCTACAACATCGGCTAACATGTGTTTTCTTTGACAACTTCTACATTAATGACACTGATACAAGAACACTCACCTATGATGGCTACAACATCGGGCTAACATGTGTTTCTTTGACAACTTCTACATTAATGACACTGATACAAGAACACTCACCTATGATGGCTACAACATCGGCTAACATGTGTTTCTTTGACAACTTCTACATTAATGACACTGATACAAGAACACTCACCTATGATGGCTACAACATCAGCTAACATGTGTTTCTTCGACAACTTCTCTAGTCCAGCCTGAAACAGACAGTGTTAAAATAACATTTGTGTCTGTCACAATTTACATCTGTAACAACAAATCTCGCAATCTACACAATCAGTAAGTGTTAAATTTGTTTAAGATGGTGTTCTATATCCATCCACTTATTTTATTTTATTTGCTTCACATGAAGACGACAAAACTAATGATAAATATTTTAATTAAAACACATTTCTATTCTTATTCAGTGACTTAACAGAAAGTGAAGTTAAATGCTCTAAGTCTGGAATGGATGCACACAAACAGAAACAGGAACACATAAAGAAACAGACACACACACAGACTTTAAAATCATTAAAGAAATTATCATTACCAGATGGGCAAAGCCAGGAGCCTTTATTTTACACCTGTATGGTTTGTTAGTTCCATCAGAAACCAGGTAAACTCCAAATTCCCCTGTTTTAATTAAATGTAAAAAATAATACAGTCAATGGAAACAGTAGAATGCTATCAAAATAATCTTATTTTGTCTATAGGAGTGTGATGTTTCTCTTGATGCAGAGGAAAAAAAAAAAAAAAAAAAAAAAAAAAAAAAAAAAAAATATATATATAAAACTAAAACAAGAAAATAATATATATATTTTTTAAAGTTTTCTATCATTGACAATAAATTAAATACTGGTTTATAATTTCCTGCTGGTGTTAAAACCCATTTCTTAAACAGCAGTGAAAATGAGAAGTCGGAGATAAGTCGGATGTGATTAGTAAAATGAGAACCTTGGGAGCTTCAATGGCTGTGTACGTTGAACCTGGTGGAACCTGGTAACCCTCAGAATACAGCTTAAAGTGATGAATCAATGACTCCATAGATGTCTGAAAGTATTAGACAACAAAGTATACATCAGCTACGACCAGTTAAAGAAAGCAAACAATTCCAATGCTCTCTGAAGATATTCTTAAAGTATAAAACCACACAAAAAACAACATCACAGAAATTAACAAAGGTTTTTTTTCTTCAATATATAGTCTAGAGACTCCTTATGCTAGTTACCATGTAGCACACACACACAGACACACACACACACACAAAGATACACACACATACACCTGTACTGAAAAAACAAAACAGTAAATAACTATAAAAGTGAAAATAAAGTACTTGTTTCAAAATTAAAATCTCACCTTCATCTCTGACCTGGCTGGGGGGGCCACTTTGTGATCATCGACTTTGATTTCTCCTGGTGGTATCTTGTTTAGACACTGCATGATAATCCTAATACTCTGTCTCATCTCCTCCATTCGCACCAGATACCTGACACACACATCACGTAAAATAACATCTTGTTTAGATGACATGACGTAAAATAACATCTTGTTTAGATAACATGATGTAAAATAACATTTTGTTTAGATAACATGATGTAAAATAACATCTTGTTTAGACAACGTGATGTAAAATAACATCTTGTTCAGACAACATGACATAAAATAACATCTTGTTTAAACATGATGTAAAATAACATCTTGTTTAGAGAACATTACATCGTTAACATCTTGTTTAGACACTGCATGATACTTCTAATACTTTGTGTCATCTCCTCAATACAAGATATCTGACACACACACATGTGTTATATAAAATATTACAAACTCATTGTAAAAGAACTGAGATGTTATGTAACACTGGACTGGGGTCACAGTTTTCATTTCCTCTTTACAAATGATTTATTACAGTCAATATGATTACAGTATTCTGACCTGTCGTAGCAGTCTCCCTTGCGACCAATAGGAACATCGAATTCCACTTTGTCATATGCATCGTACGGCTCCGTTTTACGAATGTCCCATTTGACTCCAGACCCTCGCAACATCACTCCACTGAAAAAACAAAAACAATCACATTTTACCAAAAGTACGTTTAGTTATCTTGTATAAATAAATAGATCTGACCAGTGAAAAACAAATATTTAGTTATTTTTTTATGATCAGTAAAAACACATATGATATCAGAATTCAGAAAGGATAGTTAATATTGCTGACACATGTGTTATGAACAGTTTCCCCAGCTGTAGTTTTGTTAGGCAAACAAGTGGACCAGTGCCAGATCAACCTTTTCTCACTCTCTTCACTGCTGCTGTACTTGTCAGTAGATACAGAGCTAAACAACAGCATTAAAACAGATTCTCCAGAATTAACATCTTTCTGGTGATGTCTTTTCAGTGTGGGTATTTATAGAATATTGTTATTTAGTCAATTTGAATAACAACTACAAGAAAGTCTCAAAGCTTCCAGGTCTTACTCAGCTGCTAGGAAATAGCAAACGACCAAAGACAGAAAGCAAATTTTTGTCTTTGTGAACATAAAACTTGAACTGAACAGTTCTTCAGTTACAAAGTCATTAAGAAACCTGCCACTGACCTAAAGCCGTAGTTGAGTGCATCTTCTGCAGAAATGATGCCGATGTCGATAGTTCTTGCCTTCCAGATTCTGTTTTCAGTTAGAAGATCATCTACCTCTTCAATACGCTGTGGTAGTTGTAGTAAGAAGTCATAGAGGTCGTCAAGCAGTCCTAGGGGAAGATCCTGAAAATGACACATGATGAGTAATGAATAATTCTTCATTTAACAACACTGCAAACAGTCTGTAATATTAACAATCACCTAATTACCTTTGTAGAATTTTAAATTTATAATTACTGGCACGAATGTTTACTAAATCCTAAATATTTACTTTTGATATAAGTTAAAACTATTTGTAAACATAGAAGTAAAAACTGAATGTAAACATATAAATAAAAACTGGACATAAACACCTAAGCAAAAACTGGATGTAAAAGATATATTAAACATGCCGAATACTGAGTAAGTAGTTTCATGACAAAAATCTTCTTACTGTGTCAACAGTTTTTATCTCCTACTTTAATCTCCTTGAAAATTCTTTAGTTTACCAGCCTCTGCATGAAGTGCAGAATTACCTCTAACAGAATTTGTGTAATTTATATACATACACATATATGTATATATATTTACACTAAATCAACATGATGTTACTATCATGACTGCTTGAAATTTACTTCCTTAGAGTAACATATACACACTCAAATATTTATTTATTTATTTATTTATTTATTTATATTACTCTTTCAGTGGATTTCATACAGACAGACAGACAGTACTTACCAGTGCCACCCCCCCTGGTCTCACGTAGGCAGCGTGCATTCTGGCCCCCGACACTCGCTCGTAGAACTCAAACAGCTGTGTAAGACAAAAACCTCTCAGTACACGCCTAGCAACACCACCCAGCAGATTTACAGTTATTTTAATAAAATAAACAGTTTAACACAAACAATACTGTGATATAATGAAGATAAAATCTGATATTTAACATTTGAAATAAATGAAAAACTCACTGGTGTTTTCAGTGGTTACTTCAACATATTTTACATCTCCTTAAAGCTGACAAAATGGTTGCCTGAACTAGAAACTTTAACAGAAAGTTACTGATTTTTCAAAAAAGTGTTTTTCGAATAACATCCATAGCATTTTGTGTTCTTAATCGGATATGAATCAGAGACCATCTGATACAAGGATAAACTGACAACTGTATTTGTTCTAAGAGAAGATAACTCTACAGACTGAGTGTACAGACCTTCTCTCGCTCTTCAAACAGCCAGAACAGCGGAGTCATGGCTCCCACGTCAAGGGCGTGGGTTGCTATTGACATCAAGTGATTCATCAAACGAGTTATCTCCCCATACATAGCTGGAAACACACATTTACATAAACACTTAGTGATTTGCATATCATTGCAATTTAACTTACCACACACATTTATACCTCCCTGACTGTTCAAACAAGTGATCCATTTCAGATAAACATTTACATATTACCTGATTATCTCATCTTATGTAGCTATGAATATTTACATTTATTACAGTATTTTACAAAAACATTATAGATTTATATGCCACTACATTGTCAAATGTTTGATCTTATATATATATATATATATATATATGTATATACATACATACATACATACATACATAAATGTACCTGTCAAAATACTGACTTACTGAAGATAAATATGAAATAATAACACAACACTGAGAGTAAAAGAATGTGTGTGTGTGTGCGTGCGTGCGTGCATGCGTGTGTATCTCTGTGTGTGTGTCTCTGTGTGTGTATGTGTCTGTGTGTGTGTGTGTGTGTCTGTGTGTATGTGTGTGTGTGTGTGTGTATGTGTGTGTGTCTCTGTGTGTATGTGTCTGTGTGTGTGTGTCTGTGTGTGTGTGTCTGTGTGTGTCTGTGTGTGTGTGTGTGTGTCTGTTTAAAACACTGGCTCACTTCTGATCCACTTGGCTCTCTCAGGAACTTCAATATTGAGTAACTTCTCCACTGCGATGGCGTAACACTGCTCATTGCACATCATCGACACGTAGTCGAGTCTGTCGAAGTACGGCAGCGCCTGAGATAAATACAACTCAACTCTTTATCAATACAACTCTTTCTCAACACAACTCATCTCTTTATCAGCAGCAGGTCACAGTCTGATTCTCTGTTACATCTCACACCCAGGCCTGGCTCTAACACTTACCAAATATCTACTCTGACAGATGTTTTATTACGTGCATTTTGAAATGTTTCTTAACTCTACTTTTACAGAGTGACTGTCAGAAAATTATTAATAATATGGAAATATTTGGGAGGAAATGCCAAAGTGTTTTATATCGAAATATATTCAGGTTTATCCTAATCAACAGGAATTAAAGTCAACTGAACAGGAAGCTTCCAGGCTTAATACAGTTGCTACTTCTTAACAGTATATTAAACCATTCAAAAAATTTAAAAAAAAAATTTGACATTTATGCATGAAAATGTTTTTTTCTTGTCCAATTATTTAAAAGCAAGTTTTGTTTTCAGTAAGTTTATCAATGGTTCAATGTAAAACGGAGGGACTGAACAAACAAATAAATCAATAAAAGGAGGAAATGTTTTGTATTTAGATTACCTGGAGGTATGTTTTGTACTCAATGAGTTTCTCAGTGGCTCGATGCAGCAAGCCGACATGTGGATCTGCTCTGACCACCGTCTGCAAGTGTTAAAAGTAGTAATCACTAAGTAAATACTAGTTAAAAGTAGTAAGTACTAAGTCACTAAGTAAATACTAGCACCTTCCACTATGTTATACACATACAGAGACAAATAATCTTACACTATAACCTGATTTCTATATAGAAAAGATTTTATTCACAATTTAATATTAAATGGTGGCTGTAGTGTAAATATAAACATGACTTATTAAATTGTCTACACTGAATAATGGGTTAAATACATTAACAGCTGACTCGCATCTACTGAAAGTTAAATAATAAATCAACGACCAAACATTTTTCTAGAACTTAAAAATCAGTATATACACGTATAAATACTCAATACTTATCCAGCTAATTTCTAACGTCAACACCCCTTACAACAAAATAACAAATACTTGTGGAATTATTTCTCTAGACAAAAAATCAAACATATTTCTAGAACTTGTGTAAATACCTCTCCATCTAAAGTCAACACCAGACGAAGGACTCCGTGAGCAGCTGGATGCTGAGGGCCAAAATTAATGACCAGGTTCTGAACATGTTTTTCTTGTGTGAAGGCTTTTTCTGAAATCAGACCCTGTCACATGTTTACCACTGATCATTTTCTATTACAAATATTATCATTTTCACATTAGAAAAATCTTACTGTCACAAACAATTATATGACTACAAACATTTACATGGGTAGGATTAAAGATTGAGGTTGTAATGTTACATAAAAGGAAAAGAAACAGTGGATCTTGTCAGCTGCCGTTACAGGGCATTCACAATTAATTTTGTGTTAGTTATAGTTTTATTTGGACTCTTTTATTTATTTCTATCTTTAGATAACTTTGCGTTTCCAACTATTTAACTTTCTACTTCTTGAATTTAGTTAAAAGAAAACAAATTCACGAGATAGTGAAAATAGCTTGTGATGGAAAGTGACTTTTGCTAAACCTTAAAGAACTCCAAGCTCTCATTTCAATTTTATTTCTTGAACACAGTAAAATTATATTATTTACTTATTTCATGTATTTTACTTAAGGAACTATTTACTTTTATTCTTTTGCTATGACAGTGGTGACAGTGCTGACTGATGTAACATCAGACGTGGTGAACTGAAAGTGACTCTGAGAAGTGTAATGGTTAATTTTACATTATTTTCAAAAGGAGTCTTATCTGCATGGTCATCTTTTAAATTTTGTTCTATTACAAATATCTGAGCAAATTAAAAGTGTTTTTTTGTCAGTTGCAAAACTGTAAAAACTCTCTGCTGCTGCGTGTAGCTATCTGTCTAACTAAAAAGAAAACAAACCATTAAATGGAGGCAGCTCCCAGTCGGTGTTTTCATCTGGGTACATCACTGGACTCTTCACATTTTCAAAATAATCTTTGTCAGGAAGCCACACTTTTGCACCTCTGGGGAAAAATAATAAATAAATAAATAAATAAATAAATAATAATAACAATAATAATAATAATAAAGTAAAAAATAAAAAATAGTTCTGAAATCAAATTATGAAAACTAAAATAGCAACTTTATTTATCAACTTAATGAACTTTTAAATGAAACAATAGGATCATTGTTTATAAAAGATTAAGCATTAAAATGTCATCATTTGTACCTAGCCTTGAAAGAAGATTATAAAATGGTATTAATATATTATTACAGTATAATAAATATAAAAGAAAACCTGATAATAATTATTAGTAATTAAACTGAATGAATATTACTATAATGTAAAGATTAATTCTATGCTATTAATGAAGAGAAAAGAAAGGATAATACACAAAATGAAAATAGTTAAAAGACCAATTTATAGGAAACAAGTAGGAATGTAGTTTCATGTCTTTTTTCGCATATGCACAGCATCATTAACAATGAGGTAAATTTCTAAGTAAATGTATATTTATATTACTTTTTTTTTATTAGTTTTATTATTTTATGATAAATCATTTTATTAAATGTGGTCTAAAACTTGTGGAAGTTTCCAGGTTTCACAAGACTGTGAAGCAATTTCTGTAAACATTTCTTTGCTTTCTTTGTACGTTACATTTAATTTATCTCACAGGATTATTAAGTAAACAAACAGTAAAATACAGTATGATCGAAAGATTTGACCTTGTCAGGTTGTGTACTAAAACATGCATTCGGTATAAAAGTGACAGACAGTCTTTAACTATGCAAACATTATAAATACTTTCATTCACGCAAAATATAGGGCAAAATTCACCTCGCAAAGTACAGAGGAGTCGCATTTTTAAGTACTGTTCTCTGCAGAATATTGCCGACATTTGGACCAACCCTCCGCAGTAATATCCCCAGAGCGGCCATTTTACTTCTTTCGTATTATTTCCCTCTCCAAGTTTGCTTCCATTTCGTCTCTGGTGATTTCCTCCTCATATGTGCGCCTGTCAAAGAAAAGTATAATGTTAGGTCATGCAGCATTTATTATGCTTTGTTGAGCTGTTCGTATTGAACTTCAGTTAAATGATAACATCAAACACACATCATCTGAAAGTACTGAAAATAATAATAATAATAATAATAATAATAATAATAATAATATATATTATTATTATTATTATTATTATTATTATTATTATTATTTCTTTCCCTTTTATTTTCTCTGTTGCAACGGAAATAACTCTAAAATGATGTTTAAAAAGTACTGCTTCATTAGGTTTATTAATGGATCAAAATTTTATTGCATTTCATATACGTTTTTCGAGGTCGTAGAATGTAATGTATAACTGCACAAAAATTTGTAAATCCTAGCAACATCACCGTGCTGTTTAAAATATTATTACTTTGGGGGAAAAACATCAAAAACTGAAAAAGACGGAATTCTCGATACGTGCTAAAACATTGTAACTTTTCTGTTATTTATTTATTTGTTTATTTATTTATTTGACTTCGTTCTTCTGTTTTCTACTGATATAATTTAATACAAGTGCGTAGCTGCATTCCGTTTCTCAATATCTGTGTGTGTGTTTTTGTGTGTGTGTATTTGTGTGTGTGTGTGTGTGTGTGTGTGTGTGCTGTCATCGTGTGTGTGTGTATGTGTGTGTGTATGTGTGTGTGTGTGTGTGTGTGTGTGTGTGTGTGTGTGTGTGTGTGTGTGTGTGTGTGTGCTGTCAACTCTAATTAGCGAACTGATTCTTACGATCCAGAAAAAACTAACCAGCCAACTAACTAATTAATTAACTAATTAACTAAATAACTAAATAAAATAATAATAATAATAATAATAATAATAATAATAATAATAATAATAATAATAATAATAAAGAGAAAACATAAATAAATATATTATTATTATTATTATTATTATTATTATTATTATTATTATTATTTCGAATCTGCCACTCGCGGTATAAATTATATAATTAAATTAATAAATTAAAATGACTGGATTTGATATGTTAGCGAGTCTAAATTATATTTCACGTCACATATTCATGCAGACATAAATCATAATAACACTATTGTACTATTTACAATTTTATTAGTTGTATTTATGTATTTCAAAAAATAAAACAAAGAAAAGAAAATCCCATCTCTGAAAGAAAATCCACAAATTAACTGGAGATGGTCGAAGGGGAATAACTCTATTTTACATTTGGTAACTATCTTAAATAGAGTTATTCCTAAAAAACGCATCAACACGATGAAGCATTGTTGTTATTTATTTATTTTTATTTATTATTTGTTTTCTTGATTTTTATGATATATATATATATATATATTTCAAAGAATTAAATTAAAATAAAACATTAACAATTCATTGTTGTGCAGATGCATTTGAAAGAGTAATGACAAGTTAATGATGTAAGGGGAATAACTCTATTTAAGATAAAACAGAAGAAGTAATCCACAGTTATTCCTCTTAGACCGTTAACGTGTTCTTTAAACCCCATCTACACAATAACGCTATTATTTATTTATTTAATAATTTAATAAAAAAAAAAAAAAAAAAAAAATAAAACAAAGCACAATAAAACAACAACAAAATATTGTTCTGTACGTCCGTTTTATACAGTGATAACGAGTTAACGGTCAAAGGGGAATAACTCTATTTAAGTTCACACATAAGAAGTAAACCACAGTTATTCCTCTTAGACAGTTAATTTGTACTTTAAACCGCATCTACACAATAAAGTTATTATTTATTTATTTATTTATTTATTTATTTAATAAAAAAGAAACAAAAGTAAAATAAAATAAATCGAAACAGAATAAAACAGTAACAAAATATTGTTCTGTAGATCCATTTAATGGAGTAAAAACGACTTAACGGTCTAAGGGGAACAACTCTATTTAAGATCACGCATAAGAAGTAAAACACAGTTATTCCTCTTAGACCGTTAACTTGTACTTTAAACCGCATCTACACAATAAAGCTATTATTAATTAATTAATTTATTTATTTTATAAAAAAATAAATAAATAAAATAAAATAAAACGAAAGAAAATAAAACAGTAACAAGATACTGTTCTGTAGGTCCATTTAATACAGTTATAATCAGTTAACGGTCTAAGGGGAATAACTCTGTTTAACAATTGTATATAATAATTAAACCACAGTTATTCCTCTTAGACCGTTAACTTGTACTTTAAACTGTATCTGCAGAATAATGCCTTGTTCCTATAATTTATTTATTTATTTATTTGTTTATTCATTTATTTATATATTTTATAAGAAATAGAAACAAAAATAAAATAAAATAAAACGAAACCGAATAAATCAGTAACAAGATATTGTTCAACAGATCCGTTTAATACAGTCATAACAATTTAATGTCTAAAGGGAATAACTCTATTTAAGATAATGCGCAAGAACTAAAACAGAATTTTTTCCTCTTAGACGCATCTACGCAATAATGCTTTATTTTTGTAATTTCTTTATTTATTTGTTCATTTTATAGAAACGAATAATGGAGTTATGATAAGTTAATGGTCTAAGCGGAATAACTCTATTTAAGATACTACTTAAGAACTAAAACACGTTATTCCTCTTAGACCGTTAACTTGTGTTTGTAAATAAAATTAAAAAAAAAAAAAAAACTATTTAAGGGAAATAACTCTAAGATTAAAACTTTACGTCATGGAGCATACGCCTTCTACCTAATTTTTTTTTTAAAGAGAAGTATATATATCTTTTTTTTCAATAATTTACGAAGAAAGAAAGAAAAATATACGGGTATAAATCGTAATTTTAATCTCACCCTTTGTTAGCAAGAGTTTTATTCCATAATTTGTTGTAATGTTTGTAATCAAAACAAAACTTGTTGACGGAGGCAATCTCTTTTCATTTTTAACTTTTAATGTAACATTTTGATTAGTGTTAGTTTTCTTTATATAAAATAAATAAATAACTTTTCCAAAACTAGATAGGCACTGTCCATTAGATTTCATTTTACTTGTTTCGAAATGTTTCTGAGTCTATAAATCTGTTTGGTCTCTATCTCTAAACACAATAATGGTATTGAATGAATTTTATTATTTAAATGTTTAAAAATCTATTTCAGATTGTATTTGTTTAAAATTTGTTTTTCAGATTAGGTATTTTTTCTTGGCTCAGATGTATCAAATTGCTATGGATTTACAACTGAAATGTTTCTTCATCCTTGCTATAGTAATCATATTACTGACCAAGACTGAAGGTAAGATATGAATAATACTACTACTACTACTAATATTAATAATAATGTTCTTAAGCAGGGTAAATTGTACAAATAATAACAATTTTATAAACTGTACATATATTGTGAACAATATACATTATACATGAATTTTATTAATTATACAATTATTGTTTAACATGAATTTCATAAACTGTACAAATAATGTGAACACTATAATTATACATAAATTTTATAAACTCTACAGATAATCTGTAAAATATAATTTATACACATATTTGATTAAAAGTACATATAACGTGAACAGTATAAATTATACATGAATTTATATTAATTGTACAAATAGTGTGAACAGTATAAACTATATATGGATTCCAGTGCTAACAGAAAATGTTTCATGATGTATAAAAGAATTCAGTTTGTTTTTAAACAGGTCAGACAGCATTCTTGATGATTACGGGCCCAGCTACAGTACCTCACCTGTGAACTTCACCTGTGGGCATGTCGGTGGTCAACTAGAAGACCATGTTGTTATAAATCGTCCTGATAGACACACAGTTATCGAATGTGACAATTCATCTGATTTCACCAAGTGTATAATTTTGATTTCTGGCTATTTACCTGTTGCATCGACTCCTAGCACATACACAATTAGTATCAACAGATTCAGAAAGGAGACTGACAGTGGGATGTGGGAATGTGGAGACATGGATCCTAGGTCAGTTCGAGGCACAGTATATGTAGAGGGAAAATTAGGTAACATATCTTTTGTCATTTACATAGATCACAAAAATGTGAGAAAAAAACAACTTTAAAAAACAAAATCTTTACTTCACAGAAGTAATCAAATCTATTGGACAGAGTTTTGTTTTTATATATCATTATTAGTTGTTACTCATGTGAACAGTTGCACATGCAAGAATTATTATTAGAGCATGATGTTTTTGTTCTTTTTTTTGTTCTTTTTTCAAATTTTAATAGAGACACTCCTTACTTAAGAATGGAATTTGGTTCCTATCACTAGGTCACTGAGTGAACTGCTGTGTAAGCAAGATGTCACCCCATAGTGACATTTCAAACATACTGTTAGCCATCTTTTCAGAATTATTTTAATGTGACTGGTCATATCTGCACCATCGTTCAACAGATATAGGTGATCAAGTGAGGAGTGTCTGTATAAAAATAAAGAACAAATCATTTCTTGTTGACAGTATGCAAGCAGTTATCTTCCAGTGATAACAATAACAAAAATTAAAAATGTAAATATTCCACTGGAAACACATCTATTACTGTGATTACTATGTTGTCAAAATTCTGACATGCAGAGTCATTGAAAACAAATCTGTAATACAATTATACCATAATAACTAGGTTTAAATATGATATTTTAATTTCTTATTTAATTTTATTTAATTTTTTTATTTTATTTTTTAAAATTATTTGATTATTATTTATTATTATTATTATTATTATTATTATTATTATTATTATTATTTTATTAAGAAATTTTATTATTTTTTTCTCTTTAAAACCATGTATTATTATCTTGTAAAAATTTTATGTTTTCTTTTTCATTAAAATCATGTATTATCATCTTGTAAGATTTTTTTTTCCTTTAAAACCATGTATTATCATCTGTAAGAATTTTTATTTGTTTTTCTTTAAATTTTGTTTAAAAAAAAAACAAAAAAAAACATCCCAACAAAACTAACCGTGTGCCAGTGAACTGTTCTGTGCTAACAACACACTTTACCTGGTTTTTATATTTCTCCCTTTCAGTGTCATCACTCCTTGTAGAATTAGCTAATAAAAGTCTCAGTAATGAAAACACTTTTCTTCTCTGATGTAAACTCTCTTTTGATTTGTATGCTGAAACTCAGATAGTACTGGTCTTGTTGTGTGTGTGTATGTGTGTGTGTGTGTGTGTGTGTGTGTGTGTGTGTGTGTGTGTGTGTGTGTGTGTTTGTTGCACCTTTGGCAGATAACAGTAAAATATTTAAAAAATCAAGTTATATTATGATTGTTGTAATACTGAAAAATAATCTGTTAATATTTCAGATTTTTATTGTTTTAAAGTCTGAAATAGCTTTAACATTTCTGACTAATCTGAAGAATGTTCTAAATACATTAAAGTAGTATACTAATTGAACTCATTTACAAAAAAAACAAGACCCCCCCCTCAAAACTATATAAGTAATTCTCTGTCACAGAACAAGTAATTGTGTGAACATTTTTTGGTATTTTTCAGATTCCAGTTCTCCATAGTTGTTATCTGTCAGTGCTTTACAGTTTGATGTAGAAGACACAACACAGTCAATGAACAACAAAACAAAATGTTTTACTTTGGAACTCATAGTTGTTGTACAGTTATAAAATCACTGCCTAAGACTATGTTAATATTTCCAGTATTGCTGCTGGTTTCTTTTGATGTTACATCACAAACTGTTGTTGTCTGTGTTTTGTAGTAAATCTTCAGTAAACTACTTAAGTGCAATAACACAAGGAAACATGGACCATTTTACTTTTTCTTATCACAAAGAATTTTGAAGATTTAGTTTTTACAAACTACATTCTTAATAAGTATTCATCTTAAGGCCTGTATTCTGAAAGTGACGTATGGACACTAAATTAAATGAATTCTTAAATTATATTGGGTTATTATTATTGTTGTTGTTAAGACTTATATAGTCAGCCTACATTAGGATACTGTGACCGAGTTTAGTATACATTTCCTTCCTCTAAGCTGATGAAATTCTCGAGTTTTGTGAAATATTCAATTACTTTAACACAGGATGCTTCTGTCCTCATCTTTGAAATATTCTGGCCAAATAACATGCGCATGGTGACCATATTATCTTAAGAGTGAATAAGTTCAGTAGTTTGACTGACAGTTTCCTGGTTTTGGCCTGAGAGCAGAGGAGATACTGTACTTGCAGATATTGCTGGTGAGAGTTCTAGTGAAATAGGACATGAGAATTTTAAAAAATGGTTCACTTTTTAACAGTTAAACAAATTTGAAGTGTGTACTGTTAACCCTCGATTTAAAGGACTACTATGAAGTACCAGTCCACAAAATACAAAAGTCTGGGAAATCGCAGTGTCATCTCTAAGCCTAAAATTTTACCGAAACATTGAACAAGAACAATGTTTTGAAATGTCGTACTAGTATATGAATAAAATATATAGACTAGCTTTGGTGAAGTTTGTTAGGTTGGGACGGCTGCAGGTGCAGTTGTAAAATTTACTCTTACCTTGATGGAAAGTGAGTTGAGAGAGGGTTGATTTTCATAGAGGTCAGGTTGGGAAATGGTGATAATTCAAATTATGTGAAAACAAGCATCCACAGTGTTTGAATATTTGATTTCTATGTAACATGAAGCTGTTTTGGAATCATTCAGCCACCTACAGGTCATTTTACTTCATTTTTTGTTATCAAGTCTGTAGAGACATCTCTTGATGTCTTTTGAGTCTGATATATATATATATATCATTAAAGATGAATTTAATGATATTCAGTGGTAACTGTAATGAAACTAAGTTTGCACATGCTGGTTTTGGTTACAGTTACCTCATATTCATTGTACAGCTATTTTGATATTTTGTTCAAATAATGACATGCCAGTTTATGAATATCAAAATTGTTTTATTTTCAAAAATTAAATTCAACCATCTCACTGTTAACCATGCTTTTGTTATTATTAGAAAATGTATCAGTATTTATGTCTATATAGATGTAGATATAGGTATACATACATACCTACCTACATACATACATACATACATACATACACTCATACACACACACACACACACACACATATATAGATAGAGATATAGATATAACATTCTCTTCTTTCTTTTTGCTTATGCTTAGATTAATATTGACTTGTGTCATTTCAATTTCAATTTAGTTTAGTTTAATTTTATTTTTTAATGTTACCGATATTATTCTTATTATTCTTCTTCTTATTATCATTACTATCATCTAACTTTATAGTCCCATTACTGTTTAAACTTAATTATTTTTGTCATGATTGTATGTCAGTTTTGTTAAATGTTATGTACTTCTTTGTTATTCATATTAAAAGTTTTCATTTTTACCATCCCTGTTTTCTGTTATTTGTCTTTACTAAGAAAAGTAAGACTATTTAATAAATAAATAAATAGCACAGTAAGAATATGTTGAAATTAGGGAATATGCATCCAAGTATTAATGAGGCAGTAGAAAGAAAGGGGAATTCTCACATGACTGTGAGGGGTACCATAAATGAAGATTCCAATTTACTTCCACAGTTGACTTCTGCTGAAAAAGATGTTTCATACATTTATTTTAATTTTAAATGTTTCTTTAGTTACTAATTTTTATTTTGTTTAACTATTGAGTCTAAGTATGTTTTGTCATTTGTCTCTTGTAAACTGTTTCATTATTTTCACTGCCATCCACAAAGATCCACCGAATTTACCGTTCTAACATGTGCAGTAAATTCTAGGCACAGTTAGATTGTTTGGCACCAAGGAAAATATCAATTTCAAAATTTATAAGTAAAAAAAAAAAAAAAACCCACACTACTTGATACTATTTTATTTGCAAATTTAAGATTGTTTGGCACCAAGGAAAATATCAATTTCAAAATTTATAAGAAAAAAAACAAAAAAAACAACAACACTACTTGATACTATTTTATTTGCAAATTTAAGACAAGAATAAACAAACATAAAGATAGACCCTCAATAAAATTATTTATTTTTCAAAACTGTTGTTCATTAGGAGAGTTACGCCCCTTGAAATCAGCGCCCTGGTCGGCTGCTGGTTTGCCTATATAGCAGCGCCGGCCCTGCCCATTGTCCGAACGGACCAGCAGACCGTACCCCGCCGTCTAGCGGGGCAGGGTGTGTAACCAAGGCAACCCGACGTTGGATTCATTCTGACTCGTCGTATCGACAGAAGCGAACTGGATACAAATTCGATTCGCGTTTGGCATTAGATAACCCAGACACATTTCCAGAAACTCTGTTTGGTTAACCACGCGCTTAGTGCTGATTAGTGCAACTGAAGGATGTCACCAACTTCGTTAACTTTGTCATTTCTTTGAACAGTAGTGTCTTTTCAGTAATACGGTCACTAAATACGTAAATGAAATTTTGCCTGTTCTTTTACTGATTTAATGATACTTCATTTAACATATATATTTAGGCTTTTTGCCTTTCGATCCATCTATCTGTGTGTGTGTGTGTGTGTGTGTGTGTGTGTGTGTGTGTGTGTGTGTCGAGTATTATATCGAGGTGAAAACGATATTTCTGGAGATGATTAAAAATATAGAAATTTATTTTGTCACGATATCCTGTCACTATCTGTCTATATCTATATGCTTGTATATTTCTGTCTATGCTTGTTTATTATAGATATCCAGTGATTTCTGTTATTATATCTACTTGAGTGGTTCAAGTCATTCTCACACACACACACACACACACACACTGAATAATTAAAAAGCAAATATCTGTGAATTAAAAATTAAATGCTGAAATTCTAAGTATGATATTTCTAAAGAGGAAAATACTAAAAATTAAAAATTAAAAATAAACTAATTAAAAGAAAATGTAATTCAAAGACGCGATGTAAATTTATAAACAACACGTATATCTAAATGAAAAAATTAATATCTGTAACCGATAAAATTAGAGCTAATAAATTATTTGATAATTTATAAGAATTAAAAAGTATAAGGAACAACAAGAACAACACAAACAACAACAACAACAACAACAACAACAACAACAACAACAACAACAACAACAACAACAATAATAATAATAATGTCAGTTATTCAAGATGACGTGGTATGATGCCGGTCAGTGATTACAAATATTTAAACATATATTTTTCATAATGCAATCAATTCTCATGGATTACTACACGTAGTTTGTTCAAATATATCATATAAGCAATGCCTTGTAAAAACAGGCGTCAGGTTATTGAGTACAAATTGTTGCAAAGGTTGAAATCGTTTTTTTTTTTTTTTTTTTTTTTTTTTATTTTATTTTCGTAGCTTTGACGTCATATCACATCATTTCGTACCCATTTCGTACTGTAATATTATTCATGCACCATTGGTCCATTTAAAAAAAGAAAAAGGAAAAATGTTTCTTAATTTGAAATTAATTTTATAAATTTCTGTTTTTCTCTTGCAGAAGTGATATTTATTGCCTAACAGAATTAAATGGGTGTACAGATAAACTGCGTTTTCATTCTTTCTGTGTTTGTCATGTTGCTGACAACTTCTGAAGGTAATGTAATTAAACATTTCTAAACCTTATTGAAAATAAAATTAATTTCATAACGAAATGTATGAGTAATAGTTAATTATTTAAGTAACAAAATACAATCATTTGCACACTAGGACTATTTAAGATATATAAAGCATGAGTACAATTTTTAAACAACATCAAGTGTTTTATAAAGGAAATAATGACATTTGGCTAAAATATGTCACTTGGAAATCTGCACTCAAATATTCTAGAATTATACCCAGAAAATTCTATACTGGGTCAGAGCCAAATCTCTTTCTCTAATTGAGTACATATGTACAAAAAGTGGCTCAGGATTGAATATTCAAACAGCAGAAAAATCATCTAAAACATGACAACTTACAGCTGCATTCCTGTTTGAAATTATCGAAAAACGGCAGTTTGCATATTCTAGAGAATGTGATTGTTGTACCAATCCTATTTTTGAATACAGATTATAACAATGGGTCGAACTAGTAAAATATTAACAAAAAGATGTTTATACTATTACACTCCCATAATATTTACTTTATGTATTTTTTTTAATTTTTTTAATTTATTAATATTATTATTAATATTAATCAATATTTATCTCCCACAAAAACAAACACATCATGCCACAACTAACTTAACAGATCTGTACTAATATAAAGTATGGTATATTAAATGTACAAGACAAATTCCGAGATCATATAACGAAAACTGTTAATTTGTATTATTTTTTTTTCTTTAATAGTATTTCCTTTCTTTCAGTGTCTTCATCTTTGGAGACGGTATTATTGTTATGTTTTTGTTAATGTTGTTTATTTATTTATTTATTTTATTGATTTCTGAGATCTCATTTTTTCTAACATACGGGTCACAACTTATGCGCGTAAACCGTTCGCGGTTCTGCGAAAACTCCAGCTAATTACCTTATTACCCTTCCTTTTTATTTCTACTGTGAAAGGGTATAAAAATGAGTGAAAAAGTGGGATCAAATAAGAAACCAAAAACATATCACTTGTATTGGGGATCGGAGCAGGAATTTTTTTCCACAATGTTAAATTCGAAATAAGTTTGTGTGGTGTGTCAATTTAAGATCTTTTGGACTGTTCGGAAAGAAAGTACAACACTAACTACTCTCCGAAAAGTGAGCTAAGGGAGATAATAGGAAGATACAAAAAGTATAGCTGTCTGGACAACAGTCATTTTTCTCACACCTGACTTCAACATCGAAGACAGCCACCGAAGAATCCTTCAGCGTGATTCATTCCATCATCGACCACAGCAAGCCTTACAGGATAGAGAGATGATAAGAAAAGCATTTGTTGAAGCAGCTGACTCATTGTTTCAGGAGAAACCGGAAATATTATTTTTAATCATAGCTCTCGAACTATCAAGAAGCACAGTTACATGATAAATACATACAGACACAGTCTTTTTGATTTCATTTATTAAAATCTAGCTCCAGTTCACAAAATTGCAAAAGACTTTCAAAGTCTATTGGATTTGTTAAACATTTGCTTTCACATTTGATTGGCATGGTCACCAAGGAAACCTTTCTAAACTTAAAAAAAACACGTAAGTGGATACAGCTACAGTATTCCTGGTTTCAGTGTTACACAAAGAATTTTCATAACAACAACAAAAACAAATTTTAGTTGTTTTTTTATTTTACACAGGTGCAATACAAATGAATCTTACAGGTGGAAAAGCTTTCAAAAAACGCCCTCTCAACCTCACCTGTGAGGTAGTAAGTGGCTCAGTGAGTGGTGCTCTAGAGTTTAGCAATCCTCAACAATTCGTTGTTGTCCAGTGTGATAACTCATTTGACATAAACAACTGTGACATACAGATCACAGGCTATTCAGTTATTGCATCCACCAGTAACACATACACATTATCTGTTGCAAGCTTCGATCCCAAACTTGATGAAGGAACTTGGACATGTACCGATGCAGCTGCTGATACGATTGCTGCCAGATTAAATGTTACATTGTCAGGTCAGTTTAGGCATTGTTGTCTTTCGTAGTTTGTTATCATTCTCATAATGCATTATAGCAGAAGATAAAAAACCTTTTAATTTATTATTGTTTTTGGATACTCACAATTTTTGTGCTGTAAATGTACTGAATTAATGTTACTGAAGACTTTTAAACTGCATGTTTCACTTGTAGGTAGATGCTTGGCTTAGTGGTATATAATGTGTACCTGTAACTGTGTGAAAGAATTGTCCAAAGATACATCTTTATATCAGTTACGTACAAATTGCGACTGGTTTTTCTTTATGATGCTTGTAATTTCTATAGCTCCCTATTTCAAATAGTTTAAAGATATGTACTGTATACAAATATATTATTAATTATTATAAAACAGTCCAATAGTTCCTTTCTTTAGAAGCCCCTCAAATGAGTAGCAGTGTATTGACACTTTCCGAATCCCAATCCTTTTCAAGCGATGTAGCACTTAGATCAGCGGACAGCATTTCTGAAAATTATTATTCCACTGCTAAAGTGGACTGTCATACTAATTTGGATTTGTGTTCTGTTCCATGTAATCTTTGACTTCAATAACCTGCTAGGCTCCTTAATGGTTTTTACTAAAAGCTTTAGTGAGTTTAGGTCCAAAACGGATGAACATGCTTTATTCCAAACCTTATCTAAGTTAAATTCACTTCAGTATGAATATTCATACATAGTGGACCAACCAAAAAGCAGTTTCGAGAAGCCTATGAAACTCGACAAAATATTTACTTACAAATAAATCTGTATTTATGTCTCTCAGTCACATCCAGTATAAAGATTAATTGTTTTGTAAATAAGAAATTTGAGATTTTTCAACAAATTTAAAGACGTAGTTTTCTATTTTTGAGTCAGAAGCAGTATATAGACTGATATCATTAAAAAATCAGATAATTAATGTCACAGAGTAGAGAAATTTGTGATTTTCTAAATTAATTTTTAAGCAAATTAACTTTCGTCATTTTCTGTTTATTTTAGAAGCAGCATTAACAAGCGGAAGTGATATTGAATCTTTGCCTATATTTCTTCTTATAATCACGTAATATTTTATTTATTTTTATTTTTGTTTTATTTTTTGTTGATGAATTTAGCATTGCTTTTGTGTTGTTTTATATCTGTGTTTGAATACATAAACTGATTTAAATAAATACATTAATGTATATATATTATTGTGTTTGTGCATATATTATATATGTGTGTGTTTGTAAGGTTCTACCTGACCTATCTCTGTCTTTGTTTATGTCTGTCAAAGATCGTCGTGTTTTTCTATTCTTAATTGTACTTGAAAGTTTCAGCTGCTGACTTTATTTCTTATTTTATCTTTCTTCAGATTTATCAGCTTTTTAGTAATGACTGGTTTAATGTAGATCTACACACAGCTGACAGACGATGATGGAGACGTATGAAATGGTTACAAAAAATTAAATTTTGTTCTTGTTTCTTTGGGTTTCTTTAACAAAGTGAATAGTTCTTTGGATTATCGATTCATCTCAGGGCTTTCCCAGCTTAAATTGATAAGGAAGTATTCCTGCAAACATTTCCTTCATCAATCAGATTTTAAAGAAAAATAAGATGTGTTCAGGATATTGAAACTAGCGTCTATTAAAAAGGAATTCATCGGATGTCTTTGTTCTTTCTATTTTCTAATATCTGAAATGCATTTTTCTTTTTGTTTCACCGTTAATCTGTTAATCTTAGTGAACCAGTTATCAAATATTCCAGTTATCAGACATACTATTGTAATAGAAAAGTAAACAATAAAATTTACAAACGACATAAACAGTGGAACTCGTAAAAAAACACAATAATAATAATAATAATAATAATAATAATAATAATAATAATAATAATAAATAACAAAGTGTCAACACTAACCATTTATAACCATTTGTATATCAAACAAGAAAAAAAAATTCGTAATAGCAGATGGAAAAAAGAAAGAAAGAAATAAGAAAAAAGAAAGAAAAAAAGGAATGATGCAATAAGTGAAGCTTTAAATACTGATTAAAGTGAAACTGTTAATTCTTCACATACGGATATGTGTGTCTGTGTGTGTCTGTGTGTGCGTGTCTCTCTCTCTCTCTCTCAATCTCTCTCTCTATATATGCAGAAATATAGTCATAGATACGTGTGTGTATGTCAGTATTTGAATTTGTTAGTAGTAGTAGCATAACTAATAATAATAATAATAATTAAATAAAAATGTTTTATGATTTAATTAACATGTACTGTGTTCAAAGATGAAACATAATTCTAGCTTCTAAATGTACAAGTTTTTATTTCTGTGATGCAGTCAAGTTTACTCGAAAGATATCGCAAATCAGACTATTCCTTTCGGTAATTCTAATGTTAATATTACTGCTTCGAAACTTTCCTTATTCTAACCAGAATTTTACAAAGACGCACATTATTTGCTAAATTATTTATAAAGAAAAAACCCACTATAATGATTATACAAGTAACAATAATGCATGCTTTTCTCTAGATAACAAACATTTTATCACTGCTGAGAAATAAAATAATAATAAATATACAACAGTTTTACATTCCACTTTCAAACACAATCCACTCTTTTAGTGTTTTGTAATCATATTCTATAACCAAGGTAAAATTAACAACTAGCAGACACAATAACCTCAATTAGAAATAATATATATATATATATATATATATATATATATAATTCGTTGACAGCAGTTATTCTGACATTTTCACACAATATATAATTAAGGTAATCTAAGGAAAAGTTATACAATTTCTTCTCGAAATAATTTTAACAGTAATAATAATAATAATAATAATAATAATAATAATAATAATAATAATAACAACAAAAAAAACAATAATCATAATAATAATGAATACAAAGCCCACCACAGAAACAAATATATATAATTTAGTTTGTTTAAGTGTTTGATACTTCTGATCACTAAAGTGTTGATAAACCTGAAGAAAAATAAAATAAAAATAAAAGAGCATGAAATGAAACAGAAGTACAAGTAATAACAGATAAAGAACAGTTACAAAGAGATTTAGCCAGCAACACAGATATATATATATACTCACACACACATACATACATATAGAAGAACATATATACAGAGAGAGAGAGAGAGAGAGAGAGAGAGAGAGAGAGAGAGAGAGAGAGAGAGACTCATGAACACAAATTCAAGAGTAGATAAACTAGAAAAAAATCTCAATTAGAAGATTCCTTACATGAATATAAAATGAAACATATCTGAAGATAAAGAATCACTTCCACTTATTTCTTCTAAAATACAGAAAATGTAGAGAACTATAATTATGTTCAATTTATTGAAATAATAATTTTACAAAAACACAAATTGTTTCATCTATGTCATTAATTAAATGAATTCACAAAGTTATTAATTTATATACAGCTTACGACTCAAACATAAACAGAAATTTCTCTTCAGTAAAATACAGGCATGTGGAAAATGCTTATTCGTTTTTATTAAGCGTATTAATATTTATACTGCAGTGGAAATTAGGATATAATTTACATAACTCAGCACTTATAAATAAATATTGTCAAAATCACCGTACAAATTTACAACGTTTATTCACATCACACTAGTACCTAAAACAAACGTAAATTAATGTGGTCAGGATCTACTACAGCAAGTTTCGCAGCTTTATCCTAAAATGCAATTGCAAACATATCTAGTTTATTAATGGATGCAAAAATAGTAAATGTTTTGCAGGTCCTAAATGTCATTAAAAAAACCCCTATATTTATGTTTTACAAAATACTGCACTTGAAAACCAAATAAACCATCTTTCAGACTTCAGAGGTCTGCTAAAACGTGGAGTTTACAAAACATAAATATGCCTGGAATCATGTTGAATGTCTGAACTATCAAATTGTGTGCGAAATAGCTTGAACTCGCACAGTTTAATGGTTAAGCTCATGGATACAGCATTTTGTGGGCTCTATTTAAAAATATTTCAAAAAGCTGCCACACAACAATAAAATTAATTATTTGCCAGGAAACAAATCCAAATCAGTATCACTGTCTACTTCAGTAGTGGAATAATAATTTCAGAAACTGCTGTCTGCGTCAACGTTAAGAAGGTGTCTGCTGATCTAAGGGACATTCAAAACTAATTGGGATTCATATTAATAGCTGCACATAATGATTCAAAGATTTGTGTTAGAGAACTCATTCAACATTTTAAAAGAGACATCATTTCTACTGCACTTGCTATTTAACACTTAGGCAAGGATCTGCCTGGGAGTGAAATATGCAGTTTAAATGTATACATAAACATTAACCAACTGCATTTACTATATAAATAGTGTGAACATCCTTAGAAAATAAGAAAGTATTTTTGGCTGTAAGACTTTGTGTAAATTGTAACAGAAACTATGAAAGGCAAAACTGACCTGATAACAGAACATTTACTGAGCCTTTAATTGTATCAGGAGCGAAATCGGAACACCCCCAAGTTCCCTCATCATGTTCAGGATTGAAGCTATGAATAGATAGTGTGTATGTTTTACTGGTGGATGCAGTAACTGAATATCCTTTGATCTGTGTATCACAGCTGCTGATATCAAATGATTTATCACACTGAACAACAGCGAGTTGTTGAGGATTGGTAAACTCTAGAGCACCACTCACTGAGCCACTTACTACTTCACAAGTGAGGCTGAGAGGACGTTTTCTGAAAGCTTTTCCACCTGTAAGTTTCATTTGTGTTACACCTGTAACAAATAAAAAACAAATAAAATTTGTTTTATTGTTGTAATTAAAATTCTTTGTGTAACACTGAAACCAGGAATACTGTAGCTACTTGTGTCTTTTTATTACGTTTAGAAAGGTTTCCTTAGTAACCATACCAGACACATATCAAAACAAATTGAAACTTAAAAACTGGGTCAGCATGTTTTCCTTAATGTTCCTGATAAGTGAGATGTACTGACTTCCTTTTATTGTAGATAATTTACCATTTTGTTGTGCTATTAAAAATAACAACAATAATAGTAAATGAAAAATTATTTTAAAAATAAAATGAGTAATAATTTCGTACCGAATTGTATTATGTCTAAACTTATTTTCTAATTTAAATATATTACCTTCAGCAAATATCAGTAAAATGATAAAAAGATGAAAGAAGAAGATCCAATTCAATTGTAAAGTCATTGAATATTAAATCTGAAAAGTAAAAATAAATATTTCAGTAGATATTCATAATTAATTATTAATGGAACCCTTTAGCAACTTAAAACTTGCCTCTGGAATATATGGGTGCCACACAATTCTTTGGGGGTTTTGGGTTATGAAAAAAAATAAATAAAAATAAACCACCAAAAAACAACAACAATCGGATGAAATTTGTTTTATTAACTGAAGAGTCACATAGCAATATTCAGCTTTTTGATTAGTATGATTTAATCTTATTACTGATGATTTTATGTTCGCATGTTTTACCAGATTGACATTTACAGATGTTTTCAGTATAACAATGTATGATGTACGTTGGATAAATTTCAACAAATCAGAAAGAAAAACAACTACAATTACTTTGAATGTAACAACTGTATCTATATCAATTGATAGATAAAATTACTTCAGTAGGTCAGAAGGGTTAGGCCTGAATGAAACCAACAGCAATGTGTTACTTTCTTGTTACAACTTTTTAATGATTTTTAATTCTCAGGATCTATATCCACCATCAGGCAACAACATAACGAAAGAGAAAAAGATTATTAAATTTATATTTTAAAATAATGATAATTTATGAACTACATTTATGAAAAGGGAAATTGTATACAAAAGTTGTAATTAAATCAAAGTCCATAAAGTTCACGTTAAGAAATTGTGATTAATGTTTGTTTTGCACAAGATTTGACTTTATCTGCTTTGCCTTGAAGCTTTTCCTCATTAATGCACAGCATTTGATAATTTTCACTGAGGCATTTGTCCAAACAAAATCTGAGTTAGGCGCATTGTCATCCAGATAATAGACAACTCGTCTTTTCGTGAATCATTTAAACCGTTCCAAGAAGTGATTAGAATGAAGCAAAAGTTTATGCTTACATCAAGAAACGATGCTGTTCTGTTCTATGAAAGAGGAAGGCAACAAAGAGCTTTTTCTGTAAATATGAGTTCTGGTAACAGAAGTATGATGCAGGTGATATTGATCTGATGTCCATGCAGCTAGCTGTAAGAGGATTCAAACAATACTTTGAATAGCATGGATGGCAGATTCTCTTTCCAGATTTCTGGGCAATAAACTAAGAACCAAACACAAATAAGAAATTGATATATTCATCAGATAATCATGCGGTCCATTTTAACTGTTACGATGTAAATTCGTAAGTATATGTTTTTATGCTTAAAATATAAGTTAAAGGATTTCGAAACATTATTTGCGGACGATATTTCACCCTAAATTGTCAATATTGTGCAAAACCAAATTTAAGAAAAAGTAGCGACCTCGACAATTTAACATACCGGTTTCTTAAATCTCGGACGAAGGAGGTGATCTTTTATTTGTCTCTAAATATTTTTGATATTAATCATTGATGAAATGAATTTTCGCAGTATGGAATATTTCCGTCCCTTTGTTAAAAACAAATCGATTTTCGTTTAATATCTTTATGAACGCAGTTATGTTCAGTCTTTATTTTCCCAAAGTAGTTATATCATGTTAACACTGCACTGTGTTTAATTAATAAAAAATAAATAAACAGACAGATAAATAAAAAGAGTACTGAACACAATTGGGCTGATATATTTCTGACGATTTGAAAATGATAAAAACGGCTAGAATCCAAGAGTTCAGCTACAGATTTATAATTCTTTCCATGAAAAACACCGAAAAATATATTAACAAATCTTCTCGCTCGCTCAGAAATAAAAATAAAATAATAATAATAATAATAATAATAATAATAATAATAATAATAATATCAGTAGCATTAAAAAATAAATGTTGTTTAATCCAAGTATATTTTTACAAATAATAATAAAAACAAAAAATTGGTAAAATATTTTTTATTAACGGCGTGCTATTTAAAAGCTCGAAGGATTAACTCTCGTTGAAATGAAGACAAATTCTTGTTCTTCCGAAACTCGCAGTAAAAAACAACAACAGTAACCAAAAAACAAGAACAAAGGAACAAACAAGAAGAAGACAAAGAAAGCAACAATAACGTAGTAACTACTTACAAAGTAGAATTCCGTATAGTTATGTTCAGGTTAATATTTGTGACAGCAAAATTCTTGTGATAATGTGTCAGTAATCGGCCATAGAAACATAAATGTTTTTATAATGACGCCACCTTTAACGAATTATGATTCCGAACTGCTGCTCACATTTATTTTTGTTTAAATTTTTATTATAATTTTATTTTATGTTCAATCATATATATGTTAAAGTAGTTATGTGACAATAATAATAATAATAATAAAAATAAGAATAAGAAGAATAATAATAATGAAAACAATAAAATCAATAGCAACAACAACAACAACAACAAAAAGAACAACAATAATAATTCCCGTTTTGCGAAAGTATTTTCGGGAGAAAATTAAAAATACTTCTCGAACAGAAAATGGAAACATTCCAAAGGAAAGCAATGGGGAAATGTGTACAAAGTGGATATAAATGTTTTTGTTCTGGAAATTCTAAAAGCGGAGAACTACGACAGTAGTTTTGGGGTTGGTGCACGTCAGAAGGGTACAATAAGTAAATATTATCATTCAGTAGTAACATAGATGCTTTATCCAACTTGGCTGACATAATATCTAATGAACTAAAGCCATTAGAAAACTGACAAACATTATTGCACATTTTAATTATCAAAGATATTATACTGCAGGTAATAGTGAGTAGATAATGTTCTACATTAATTACCACCCTATTTCTTTTGGAACATGGTATTCAGGACTGAACTTTTGCGATGTTGCCCATTCTGCTAGTAAGTCACTTCTTCCATTTCTCATTCTTAGCCTAAATGTTCCTGCTTCTATTTGCCTAAGGCTGGTTTGTAACAGCACTTTAGGTTGATGGTTAGTATAATGTTTTGTCATTGAAGCAACTATCTTTGTCTTCTAAGTCTGACATTGATGAATTATTTCAGTGTATAGTGCTTTTTGTTTTACACAGGACAATTTCTGACACCCTCGTGTATGCCTCCTCTTTACTTTTGTTCTTCTTTCTGAAAACATCTACACGTGCTTGGCCATTGTTTGCAGTGCAGAGGAGGCAGTACGTGGCCAATTTATAATCTCATGAAGCATTCATCTTTTCTCCTCACTTCTGCTGACCCAGTCACATGCCAGACCAGTCTGGTTTTTCTAAGTTCCTTTTCCAAATCCTTGTATATGAATGTGAATACACTGGTTTTACTCCTTTTAATATTATGCACAATATATGTATATGTATACATGCATGTAGATATATGAATGTATGTATGTATATATGTATTGGCACACTGATATATTATCTGGAGATATATTATCTGGAGTACATAGAATATAACGAATGACTATTTTGTTTTTAAACTCAACACTGTTTAATATTATTAGAGTTCTTCATGATTATATGATGAGATAGAAAAAAGAGTTTCTCCCTTTCCATGGATGGCTCATGTTTGTTAAAATAAAGACATTTATACAAGACATCTCATGTTTTGTAAAAGTATTCGAATTGAGCAATGAGAGAAATGGCAAATAACAGCACCAAGTGTGGGGTAAACCATCATAATTAAACTTGTCTGCTGATCTAAGCATACTAAGTTTATGGTCAGATTATCTTTCATTTTAAGTTTGATTTATTATTGTGTACATAATTTGAATGAAGAAACAAATAAAACAAATAGCTAACTATTACTCTAGATCAGCTAGTTTCAGATAAAATGGGAACATAAAAATAGAGTATTTTAAAATGGATGCCTAATAGGGCAAGATAATTTATCTTATTTTACATACATTTTTATTTTTTTTATTTTTTATTAATAGTATAAAATTAATAAATGAATAACATTTATGCTAATCAGTGGTATGAGCAATAATTTACTTTCATAAATATTGATTTATGATTATTATTATTAATTGGTGTGAAGCATGGTTTTTGTTTTCTTTTTTCATTTCAATTCTAATTCCTAAAACTTGAACCATTTGTGTGTGTGTGTGTGCGTGTGTCCAACTATCAATGTAACCAATGGCAAGATACAATTCAATAAATGATAAATTTATATATTTTTGATTACTAACAAAAATATAGTTATTGTAGGATAGAACAGTTTTCACTTTAATAAGGTACTTATTATTTGCATTTATGTATTTTTCAAGTTACTTATTTAGTTTAATATCTGTTCCAATTTTCAATTCTTGGGAATGGTGAGATGAGAAATAAAACAGTTAATTTCATTTAGTTTTTATATTAATTTGGATTGCAGATATACTAAATAACTGGTTACTGTTTTAAGATAACAACTTTATCCTGCTCAGATCAAAAGAACAAATCTAGTGAACATATCTTGACACTATTAATAGCGAGTACCGGATAAATGTGTCTGTGTGCGTGTGTGATATTTTTCCTTTCTGAAAATTTGCGATGGCTTTGTTTTAATTAAATCTTTGAGAACAAAAACATGGTAGCAAAAATTAATTAAATACACTAATTAAAATTTAATAAAATTGTTATATCTATTGAGATACTATAGTATCAGAGCACCTGTTTAAAGTCTTTTGATGTCTTGGTGAAATGTGGACAAATTGTTTATTTATTTATTACAGGCAAGGCAAAGTTCATTATGGTGGCTGACAGAGCTTTCAGATGACATCCTTACAATATTACATGTAGATTCGAAAGTGGCAGTATAAATACTACTTTAGACTTCAATCTTCCTGAATGAGCAAATATTATTCGATGTGGCCCGACGTTTGATGTTAATACCTGTTCAAAACTGATACCTGGTTAATCAGTTGATGCATCAACTGCAACAACATACACAATATCTGCTGATCCCTTCAATCCTGATACTGATGAGGGAATCTGGATATGTGCTGATGCAGATCCTAGTTCAGTGAAAGGCAAAGCAAACGTTACATCATCAGGTGAGTTTCTTCAACTGCATCTTTCAACTTATTACCATCGAAACATGGCACTAAAACTTAAAGTGCACACATTTATTATTACAATAAGCTGTTTACCACCTGTCTGTGAATTTCTGTGTTTTCAGCTGTGTTTTCAGTTGTTAGTAATGAACTGCCACTGATAAAGAACAACAGTCAGTCCTTAGATGTGTCAGTTGTTGGAGTCTGTACATACCAAGCAGCTCAGTGTACTTGGACTTACACAGTTGGTACATTTTGGTGAATTGATTGTAGGCTGTACAATACTAAATAATGATATTTAATACAAAATATGTTTGTTGAGAGTTCAGGAGAGATTTATAAACAAATCTAAAGAGTTTACATAATTTGACTAGTACTTGTAGATTATTTTTTTAAATTAAAATTATTCTTTATAAAATCTGATTGATATAATATGTTTATGGTTTAATGTTTCTACTCTTTTTTTATTACATTTTTTTTCTTCATAATATTATTATTTCCTTTTAATATTTAATTTAGCCAAAAATGAGTATTCTTTGTAGGTGGGTCGAATAGGCCATACCTAAATAGCTAACTAACCTTTACACTGAGGATCTATATTGTAAATTTATAAACTACACGTATGTCTAAATGAAAAATTTAATGTCTGTAGCCGATAAAATTAGAGCTGATAAATTATTCCATAATTTATAAGAATGAATAAGTATAAAGAACAACAAGAATAACACAAATAATAACAATAATAATAATAATAATAATAATAATAATAATAATAATAATGATGTCAGTTATTGCGCCTATTATTATTATTATTATTATTATTATTATTATTATTATTATTATTATTATTATAAAATTTAAAATTCCAGTGTGACGGTTTCCGAGCGTCCACGAAAATTCCCGATCAAAATTCAAGATGACGTGGTCTGATGCCGGTCAGTGATTACAAATATTTAAACATATATTTTTCATAATGCAATCAATTCTCATGGATTACTACACGTAGTTAGTTCAGATATATCATATAAGCAATGTCTTGTAAAAACAGACGTCAGGTTATTGAGTACAAATTGTTGCAGAGGTTCAAATTGTTGTGTTTTTTTTCTTATTTTATATTTTATTTTATTATATTTTTTTTCGTAGCTTTGACGTCATATCACCTCATTTGGTACCCATTTTGTACTGTAATATTATTCATGCACCACCGATCCATTTAAAAAAAATAGAAAAGAAAAATGTTTCTTAATTTGAAATTAATTTTTGAAATTTCTTTTTTCTCTTGCAGAAGTGATATTTATTGCCTAACAGAATTAAATGGGTGTACAGATAAACTGCGTTTTCATCCTTTCTGTGTTTGTCATTTTGCTGACAACTTCTGAAGGTAATGTAATTACTGGCATTAAACATTTCTAAACCTTATTGAAAATAAAATTAATTTCATAACAAAATGTATGAGTGATAGTTAATTATTATTAAAGTAACAAAATACAATCATTTGCAGACTAGGACTATTTAAGATATATAAAGTACAATTTTTAAACAACATCAAGTGTTTTATAAAGGAAATAATGACATTTGGCTAAAATATGTCACTTGGAAATCTGCACTCAAATATTCTAGAGTTATACTCAGAAAATTCTATACTGGGTCAGAGGCAAATCTCTCTCTAATTGAGTAAAAGACAGCCACGGAAGAATCCTTCAGCGTGATTCACTTCATCATCAACCACAGCAAGCCTTACAGGATAGAGAGATGATAAGAAAAGCATTTGTTGAAGCAGCTGACTCATTGTTTCAGGAGAAACCGGAAATATTCTTTTCAATCATAGCTCTCGAACTATCAAGAAGCACAGTTACATGATAAATACATGCAGACACAGTCTTTTTGATTTCATTTATTAATATCTAGCTCCAATTCACAAAATTGCAAAAGACTTTCAAAGTCTATTGGATTTGTTAAACATTTGCTTTCACATTTGATTGGCATGGTCACCAAGGAAACCTTTCTAAACTTAAACAAAACACGTAAGTGGATACAGCTACAGCATTCGTGGTTTCAGTGTTACACAAAGAATTTCCATAACAACAACAAAAACAAATTTTAATTGTTTTTTTATTTTACACAGGCGTAACACAAATGAAACTTACAGCTGGAAAAGCTTTCAATAAACGTCCTTTCAGCCTCACCTGTGAAGTAATAAGTGGCTCAGTGAGTGGTGCTCTAGAGTACACCCGTCCCGTAGGGGGGATCGTTGTCCAGTGTGATAACTCATTTAACATCAGCAACTGTGATATCCAAATCCCGGGATATTCTGTTATTGCATCCACCAGTAACACATACACATTATCTGTTGCGCGCTTCAGTCCAGAAAATGATGAAGGAACTTGGACATGTACCGATTCAGCTGCTGATACGATTACTGCGAAATTAAATGTTACATTGTCAGGTCAGTTTAGGCATTGTTGTCTTTCGTAGTTTGTTATCATTCACATAATGCATTATAGCAGAAGATATATATATATATATATTATTTATTTATTATTGTTTTGGATGCTCACTGCTTTTATGTTGTAAATGTACTAAATTAATGTTACTGAACACTTTTAAACTACATTTTTCATTTCTAGGTAGATGCTGGGTTTAGTGGTATATAATGTGCACCTGTAACTGTGTGAAAGAATTGTCCATAGATAAATCTTTATATCAATTACGTACAAAACATTTGAATGCTCCCATTTTATCCATTACAATTTTATCCATTACGATTGGTTTTTCTTTATAATGCTTGTAATTTCTAAAGCTCCCAATTTCAAATAGTGTAAAGATATGTACTGTATATAATATATTTTAATTATTACAAAACAATCCAATACTTTCTTTCTTTAGAAGCCACTCAAATGAGTAGCAGTGTATTGACACTTTCCCGCATACCAATCCTTTTCAAGCGATGTAGCACTTAGATCAGCGGACAGCATTTCTGAAAATTATTATTCCACTGCCAAAGTGGACAGTCATACTAATTTGGATTTGTGTTCTGTTCCCTGTAATCTTTGACTTAAATAACCTGCTAGGCTCCTTAATGGTTTTTACTAATAGCTTTAGTGAGTTTAGGTCCAAAACGGATGAACATGTTTTATTCCAAACCTTATCTAAGTTAAATACACTTCAGTATGAATATTCATACGTAGTGGACCAACCAAAAATCAGTTTCGAGAAGTCTATGAAACTCGACAAAATATTTCCTTACAAATAAATCTCTATTTATGTTTCTCAGTCACATGCAGTATAGAGATTAATTGTTTTGTAAATAAGAAATTTGAGATGTTTCAACAAATTTAAAGACATAGTTTTCTATTTTTGAGTCAGAAGCAGTATATAGACTGATATCATTAAAAATCAGATAATTAATGTCACAGAGTAGAGAAATTTGTGATTTTCTAAATTAATTTTTAAGCAAATTAATTTTCGTATATTTTTTGTATATTTTAGAAGCAGCATTAACAAGCGGAAGTGATATTGAATCTTTGCCTGTATTTTTCTTATAATCACGTAATATTTTATTTATTTTTATTTTTGTTTTATTTTTTGTTGATGAATTTAGCATTGCTTTTGTGTTGTTTTATATCTGTGTTTGAATACATAAACTGATTTAAATAAATACATTAATGAATATATATTATTGTGTTTGTGTATATATTATATATGTGTGTGTTTGTAAGGTTCTAGCTGACCTATCTCTGTCTTTGTTTATGTCTGTCAAAGATCGTCGTGTTTTTCTATTCTTAATTGTACTTGATAGTTTCAGCTGCTGACTTTATTTCTTATTTTATCTTTCTTCAGATTTATCAACTTTTTAGTAATGACTGGTTTAATGTAGATCTACACACAGCTGACAGATGATGATGGAGACGTATGAAATGCTTACAAAAAATTTAATTTTGTTCTTGTTTCTTTGGGTTTCTTTAACAAACTGAATAGTTCTTTGGACTATCGATTCATCTCAGAGCTTTCCCAGCTTAAATTGATAAGGAAGTATTCCTGCAAACATTTCCTTCCTCTTCGTCATCAATTAGATTTTAAAGAAAAATAAGATGTGTTCAGAATATTGAAACTAGCGTCTATTAAAAAGGAATTCATCGGATGTCTTTGTTCTTTCTATTTTCTAATATCTGAAATGCATTTTTCTTTTTGTTTCACCGTTAATCTGTTAATCTTAGTGAACCAGTTATCAAATATTCCAGTTATCAGACATACTATTGTAATAGAAAAGTAAACAATAAAATTTACAAACGACATAAACAGTGGAACTCGTAAAAAAACACAATAATAATAATAATAATAATAATAATAATAATAATAATAATAATAATAATAATAACAAAGTGTCAACACTAACCATTTATAACCATTTTAATATCAAACAAGAAAAAAAAAATCGTAATAGCAGATGGAAAAAAGAAAGAAAGAAATAAGAAAAAAAGAAAGAAAAAAAGGAATGATGCAATAAGTGAAGCTTTAAATACTGATTAAAGTGAAACTGTTAATTCTTCACATATGGATATGTGTGTCTGAGTGTGTGTGTGTGTGTGTGTGCTTGTCTCTCTCTCTCTTTCTCTCTTTCTCAATCTCTCTATATATATATATGCAGAAATATAGTCATAGATACGTGTGTGTATGTCAGTATTTGAATTTGTTAGTAGTAGTAACATAACTAATAATAATAATAATAAATAAATAAAAATGTTTTATGATTTAATTAACATGTACTGTGTTCAAAGATGAAACATAATTCTAGCTTCTAAATGTACAAGTTTTTATTTCTGTGATGCAGTCAAGTTTACTCGAAACATTATAAGTTATACAATTTCTTTTCGAAATAATCTGACCAATAATAATAATAATAGTAATAACAACAACAGCAACAACAACAATACTCATAATAATAATGAATACAAAGCCCACAACAGAAACAAAATATGTATAATTTAGTTTGTTTCAGTGTTTGATACTTCTGATGTCTTTGTGTTTATCTGTCTGTGAGGTGTGTGTAGATCTACAACAAATCAGTGATCACTAAAGTGTTGATAAACCTGAAAAAAAAAATGAAATAAAAATAAAAGGGCATGAAACAAAACAGAAGTACAAGTAATAACAATGAACAGTTACAAACAGATTTAGCCAGCAACAAAGATACATATATATATATATATAAATAAATATATATATAAACACATATATATATACATATATATATACTTATATATATATATACAACATATACAGAGAGAGAGAGAGAGAGAGAGAGAGAGAGAGAGAGAGAGAGAGAGAGAGAGAGAGAGAGAGAGAGAGAGAGAGAGAGAGAGAGAGACTCCTGAACACAAATTCGAGAGTAGATAAAATAGGAAAAAAATCTCAATTAGAAGATTCCTTACATGAATATAAGATGAAACATATCTGATGATAAAGAATCACTTCCACTTATTCCTTCTAAAATACAGAAAATATAGAGAAATATAATAATCTTTAATTTATTGAAATAATAATTTTACAAAAACACAAATTCTTTCATCTATGACATTAATTATATGAATCCATAAAGTTATTAATTTATATACAGCTTATGACTCAAACATAAACAGAAATTTCTCTTCAGTAAAATATAGGCATGTGGAAAATGCTTATTCGTTTTTATTAAGCGTATGAATATTTATACTGCAGTGGAAATAAGATATAATTTACATAACTGAGCACTTATAAATAAATATTGTCAAAATCACAGTACAAAGTTACAATCTCTATTCACACCACACTAGAACCCAAAACAAACGTAAATTATTGTGGTCAGGATCTACTACAGCAAGTTTCGCAGCTTTATCCTAAAATGCAATTGCAAACATATCTAGATTATTAATGGATGCAAAAATAGTAAATATTTTGCAGGTCCTAAATCTCATTGAAAAAAAAAAAAAAAAAAAGAAGCTCTATTTATGTTTTACAAAATACTGCACTTGAAAACCAAAAAAAACATCTTTCAGACTTCAGAGGTCTGCTAAAACGTGGAGTTTACAAAAACATAAATATGCCTGGAATCATGTTGAATGTCTGAATTATCAAACTGTGTGCGAAATAGCTTGAACTTGCACAGTTTAATGGTTAAGCTCATTTTGTGGGCTCTAGTTGACATGACAAAACAGCACTTCCACCAGTATAGGAAGTTGGTAATGTCATCTTTAAAAATATTGTAAAAAGCTGCCATACAACAATAAAATTACTTATTTTCCAGAAAACAAATCTAAATCAATATGACTGTCCACTTTAGTAGTGGAATAATAATTTCAGAAACTGCTGTCTGCGTCAACGTTAAGAAGGTGTCTGCTGATCTAAGGGACATTGAAAAATAATCGGGATCCATATTAATAGCTGCACATAATGATTCAAAGATTTGTTTATAGAACACATTCAACATTTTAAAAGAGACAACATTTCTACTGCACTTGCTATTTAACACTTAGGCAAAGGATCTGCCTGGGAGTGAAATATGCAGTTTAAATATATACATTAACATTAACCGACTGCATTTACTATATAAATAGTGTGAACATCCTTAGAAAATAAGAAATTATTTTTTTCTGTAAAACTTTATGTAAATCGTAACAGAAACTATGAAAGGCAAAACTGACCTGAAAAAGTAACATTTACTGAGCCTTTAATTGTATCAGCAACTAAATCACTACATTGCCAAATTCCCTCATCACGTTCGGGATTTAAGCTCTGAACAGATAGTGTGTATGTTTTATTGGTGGATGCAATAACTGAATATCCTGGGATGAGTGTGTCACAGCTGCTGATATCAAATGATTTACCACACTGGACAACAACGTATAGTTCAGGACTGTTAAAGCGTAAAAGACCTCTCACTGAGCCACTTATTATCTCACAGGTGAGGTTGAGAGGACGTTTTCTGAAAGCTTTTCCAGCTGTAAGATTCATTTGTGTTACACCTGTAACAAATAAAAAACAACTAAAATTTGTTTTATTGTTATAATAAAAACACTTTGTGCAACATTTAAACCACGGTTACTGTAGCTGTATGTACTTGTGTGTTTTTGTTAAATTTTGTAAGTGTTCCTTAACGTTCCTGATAAGTGACATTAAGCGTATGAATATTTATATTGGAGTGGAAATTAACATATAATTTACGTAACTGAGCACTTATAGATAAATATTGTCAAAATCACAGTACAAATTTACAATCTTTATTCACATCCACACACTATAACCCAAAACGAACGTAAATTATTGTGGTCAGGATCTCCTATAGCAAGTTTCGCAGCTTTATCCTAAAATGCAATTGCAAACATATCAAGTTTATTAATGGATGCAAAAATAGTAAATATTTTGCAGGTCCTAAATCTCATTAAAAAAAAAAAAAAAAAAAGCTATATTTATGTTTTACAAAATACTGCACTTGAAAACCAAATAAACCACCTTTCAGACTTCAGAGGTCTGCTAAAACGTGGAGTTTACAAAACATAAATATGCCTGGAATCATGTTGAATGTCTGAATTATCAAACTGTTTGCGAAATAGCTTGAACTCGCACAGTTTAATGGTTAAGCTCATGGTTACTGCATTTTGTGGGCTCTAGTTGACATGACAAAACAGCACTTCCACCAGTATAGGAAATTGGTAATGCCATCTTTAAAAATATTGTAAAAAGCTGCCATACAACAATAAAATTACTTATTTTCCAGAAAACAAATCCAAATCAATATGACTGTCCACTTTAGTAGTGGAATAATAATTTCAGAAAGTGCTGTCTGCCTCAAGGTTAAGAAGGTGTCTCCTGATCTAAGGGACTTTGAAAAATAATCGGGATTCATATTAATAGCTGCACATAATGATTCAAAGATTTGTGTTAGAGAACTCGTTCAAAATTTTAAAAGAGACAACATTTCTACTGCACTTGCTATTTAACACTTAGGCAAAGGATCTGCCTGGGAGTGAAATATGCAGTTTAAAAGTATACATTAACATTAACCGACTGCATTTACTATATAAATGGTGTGAACATCCTTAGAAAATAAGAAATTATTTTTTGCTGTAAAACTTTATGTAAATCGTAACAGAAACTATGAAAGGCAAAACTGACCTGATAACGTAACATTTACTGAGCCTTTAATTGTATTAGGAACTGAATCACTACATTCCCAAATTCCTTCATCATGTTCGGGATTGAAGCTCTGAACAGATAGTGTGTATGTTTTATTGGTGGACGCAATAACTGAATATCCTGGGATGATTGTGTCACAGCTGCTGATATCAAATGATTTACCACACTGGACAACAACGTATAGTTCAGGACTGTTAAAGAGTAAAAGGACCTCTCACTGAGCCACTTATTATCTCACAGGTGAGGTTGAGAGGATGTTTTCTTAAAGCTTTTCCAGCTGTAAGTTTCATTTGTGTTGCACCTGTAACAAATAAAAAAGAACTAAAATTTGTTTTATTGTTATAATAAAAACAGTTGGTGCAACACTTAAACCACGAATACTGTAGCTGTATGTACTTGTGTCTTTTTGTCAAATTTTTGTAAGTTTTCCTTAATGTTCCTGATAAGTGAGATGTACTGACTTCCTTTTCTTGTAGGTGATTCACCATTTTGTTGTCCAGTTAAAAATAACAACAATAATAGTAAATGAAAAATTATTTTAAAAATAAAATGAGTAATAGTTTCGTATTGTATTATTTCTAAATTCATTTTCTAATTTAAATATATTACCTTCAGCAAATATCAGTAAAATGATAAAAAGATGAAAGAAGAAGATCCAATTCAATTGTAAAGCCATTGAATATTAAATCTGAAATGTAAAAATAAATATTTCAGTAGATATTCATAATTAATTATTAATGGAACCCTTTAGCAACTTAAAACTTGCCTCTGGAATATATGGGTGCCACACAATTCTTTGGCGTTGTTACGGTATGAAAAAAAAAAAAAAAGAAAAAAGAACAGCATTGGGATGAAAAAAAAATGTATTAACTGAAGAGTCATATAGCAATATTCAGCTTTTTGATTATTATCTTTTAATATTTTTACTGATGTTTTTATGTTCGCATGTTTTACCAGATTGACATTTACGGATGTTTTCAGTATAACAGTGTATGATGTATGTTGGATACATTTTAACACATGATAACCAAATCAGAAAGAAAAACAACTACAATTATTTTGAATGTAACAACTGTATCTATATCAATTGATAGATAAAATTACTTCAGTATGTCAGAAGGGTTAGGCCTGAATGAAACCAACAGCAATGTGTTGCTTTCTTGTTTACAACGTTTTAATGATTTTTTAATTCTCAGGATCTATATCCACCATCAGGCAACAACATAACGAAAGAGAAAAAGATTATTAAATTTATATTTTAAAATAATGATACTTTATGTACATTGTGAAAAGGGAAATTGTATATAAAAGTTGTAATTAAATCAAAGTCCATAAAGTTCACGTTAAGAAATTATGATTAATGTTTGTTTTGCACAAGATTTGACTTTATCTGCTTTGCCTTGAAGCTTTTCCTCAGTAATGCACAGCAATTGATAATTGTCACTGAGGCATTTGTCCAAACAAAATCAGTTAGTCGCATTTTCATCAAGATAATAGACAAAAATCGTCTTTTCGTGAATCATTTAAACAGTTCCAAGAAGTGATTTGTATAAAGCAAAAGTTTATGTTTACATCAACAAACGATGCTGTTCTGTTCTATGAAAGAGGAAACAAACAAAGAGCTTTTTCTGTAAATATGAGTTCTGGTAACAGGAGTATGGTGCAGATGATATTGATTTGATCAGTAACATTTAAAAATAAATGTTGTTTAATCCAAGTATATTTTTACAAATAATAATAAAAAGAAAAAATTGCTAAAATATTTGTTCTTAATGGCGTGCTATATGAACGCTCGAAGGGTTACCTCTCGTTGAAATGAAAACAAATTGTTGTTCTTCCGAAACACGCAATAAACAACAACACACAAACAAAAAACAAACAAACAAACACGAACAAAACGAAAAAGCAACAATAACGTAGTAACTACTTAGAAAGTAGAATTCCGAAGAGTTGTGTTCAGGTTAATATTTGTTACAGCAAAATTCTTGCGATAAGTTGTCAGTAATCGGCCATAGAAACATAAATATTTTTGTAATGACGTCACATTTAAATAATTATGATTCCGAACTCCTGCCCAGTTTTTTTTTTTATATTTTTGTTATATTTTTATTTTATGTTCAATCATATCTATGTTAAAGTAGTTATGTGCCAATAACAATAATAAGAATAAGAATAAGAATAAGAAGAATAATAATAAAAATAAGAATAAGAATAATAATAATAAAAATAATAAACCAATAGCAACAACAACAACAACAACAACAACAAAAAGAACAACAATAATAATTCCCGTTTTGCGAAAGTATTTTCGGGAGAAAATTAAAAATACTTTTCGAACAGAAAATGGAAACATTCCAAATGAAAGCAATGGGGAAATGTGTACAAAGTGGATATAAATGTTTTTGTTCTGAAAATTGTAAAAGCGGAGAACTACGACAGTAGTTTTGGGGTTGGTGCACGTCAGAAGGGTACAATAAGTAAATATTATCATTCAGTAGTAACATAGATGCTTTATCCAACTTGGCTGACATAATATCTAATGAACTAAAGCCATTAGAAAACTGACAAACATTATTGCACATTTTAATTATCAAAGATATTATACTGCAGGTAATAGTGAGTAGATAATGTTCTACATTAATTACCACCCTATTTCTTTAGGAACATGGTATTCAGGACTGAACTTTTGCGATGTTGTCCATTCTGCTAGTAAGTCACTTCTTTCATTTCTCATTCTTAGCCTAAATGTTCCTGCTTCTATTTGCCTAAGGCTGGTTTGTAACTGCACTTTAGGTTGATGGTTAGTATAATCTTTTGTCATTGAAGCAACTATCTTTGTCTTCTGAGTCTGACATTGATGAAACATTTCAGTGTATAGTGCTTTTTGTTTTACACAGGACAATTTCTGACACCCTCGTGTATGCCTCCTCTTTACTGTTGTTCTTCTTTCTGAAAACATCTACACGTGCTTGGCCATTGTTTGCAGTGCAGAGGAGGCAGTACGTGGCCAGTTTATAATCTCATGAAGCATTCATCTTTTCTCCTCACTTCTGCTGACCCAGTCACATGCCAGACCAGTCTGGTTTTTCTAAGTTCCTTTTCCAAATCCTTGTATATGAATGTGAATACACTGGTTTTACTCCTTTTAATATTATGCACAATATATGTATATGTATACATGCATGTAGATATATGAATGTATGTATGTATATATGTATTGGCACACTGATATATTATCTGGAGATATATTATCTGGAGTACATAGAATATAACGAATGACTATTTTGTTTTCAAACTCAACACTGTTTAATATTATTAAATTTCTTCATGATTCTATGATGAGATAGGAAAAAGAGTTTCTCCCTTTCCTTGGATGGCTTATGTTTGTTAAAATAAAGACATTTATACAAGACATCTCATGTTTTGTAAAAGTATTCGAACTGAGTAATGAGAGAAATGGCAAATAACAGCACCAAATGTGGGGTAAACCATCATAATTAAGCTTGTCTGCTGATCTAAGCATACTAAGTTTATGGTCAGATTATCTTTCATTTTAAGTTTGATTTATTATTGTGTACATAATTTGAATGAAGAAATAAATAAAACAAATAGCTAACTATTACTCTAGATCAGCTAGTTTCAGATAAAATGGGAACATAAAAATATAGTATTTTAAAATGGATGGCTAATAGGGCAAGATAACTTATTTTATTTTTTACATACATTTTTATATTTTTGTTTTCTTTTATTAAAAGGATAAAATTAATAAATGAATAATATTTATGCTAATCGGTGTTATGAGGAATAATTCACTTTCATAAATATTGATTTATGATTACTGTTTAAATATTGATTTAGTATTATTAATTGGTTTGAAGCATGTTTTTTTTTCTTTTCTTTTTTCCTTTCAGTTCTAATTTCTAAAACTTGAACTATTTGTTTATGTGTGTGCATGTGTGTGCATGTGTGTGTGTGTGTGTCCAACTATCACTGTAACCAATGGCAAGATATAATTCAATAAATGATAAATTTATATATTTTTGATTACTACAAAAATGTAGTTCTTTTAGGATAGAACAGTTTTCACTTCAATAAGGTACTTATTATTTGCATTTACGTATGTTTCAAGTTATTTCTTTAGTGTTTAATAGCTGTTCCAATTTAAAATTCTTGGGAATGGAGAGATGAGAAATAAAACAGTTAATTTCATTTAGTTTTTATATTAATTTCGATTACAGATATACAAAATAACTGGTTACTGTCTTAAGATAACAACCTTATCCTGCTCAGCTCAAAAGGACAACTCTAGTGAACATATCTTGACACTATTGATAGTGATTAAACGATAAATGTGTGTGTTTGTGCGTGTGTGCGCGCGCGCGCGTGCGTGCGTGTGTGATATTTTTCCTTGTCGAAAATTTGGCACTGCTTTTTTTTAATCAAATCTATGAAAACAGAAACATGCTAGATTAAATTAATTAAATACAATAATTGAAATAACATACACAATATCTGTTAATTACTTCTATCCTGAATTTCATGAGGGAATCTGGATATGCACTGATGCAGATCCTAGTTCAGTAAAAGGCAAAGCAAACGTTACATCATCAGGTGAGTTTCTTCAACTGCATCTTTCAACTTATTACCATCGAAACATGGCACAAAAACTTAAAGTGCACACATTTATTATTACAATAAGCTGTTTGTCACCTGTCTGTGAATTTTTGTGTTTTCAGCTGTGTTTTCAGTTGTTACTAATGAACTACCACTGATAAAGAACAACAGTCAGTCCTTAGATGTGTCAGTTCTTGGAGTCTGTACATACCAAGCAGCTCAGTGTACTTGGACTTACACAGTTGGTACATTTTGGTGAATTGATTGTAGGTTGTACAATACTAAATAATGATATTAAATACAAAATATGTTTGTTGAGAGTTCAGGAGAAATTTATAAACAAATCTAAAGATTTTACATAGCCTTGATAAGTACTTGTAGATGATTTTTTTTTAATTAAAATTATTCTTTATAAAATCTGATTGATTTAATATGTTTTTGGTTTAATGTTTCTAATTTTCTTTTTTTATTTCACCTTTTTTTCACGTAATATTATTATTTCCTTTTAATATTTAATTTAGCCAAAAAAGAGTAATGTACAACCCATACCTAAAGAGCTAACTAATGTTTACACTGAGGATCTACATTGTGTACAAGGAGATGTAAAGACAACTTGCAATTTAAAGTTTAACAGAGTACCAGACAAATTTTCTGAAAAGCTTTTGAGCATTAATGTTTCAATTCGTCACATTTCACTTATTTATCCAGTTCGTCCTAAGGGCAGTCCTATGATATACTTTGGAAGTAAGAATTAATTGTTATTATTATTATTATTTTTATGATCAGATTATACAAAGTAAAATAGATGTAGAATTATGTTGCTGAATTTTGTAGGAAAATTTTGATTCATTTTGAATTTATTTATAATTACTGATTGATTTTTGGCAGAAACATGTCATTATTTTATTTAGTTCTCATTAGTGTTAACGTGAGGGAGGCTGTACAAGTACAAAAGTAGTGGGTATGTGTATGTACATATAATATATACATAAAACTAATAGCTTAGGAGAAAGATATTTTTGATTTTTCACTATTTCAACGAATTAAGAAATTAGTAAAGGTTTCTGTATTTGTATTTTGTAGCTCCTGAAACAAGCGGAAGTGATTCTGTATATTACACTATGTTTTATCTTATGATCATGTAAGTAATCATTATTTTTTATGTTTATATTATTTCATTTATTTTTTACCTTTCTGTCTGCCTGTCTGACTACTTATTCTGTGTAAATGTGTCTTGTGTGTAAAAGTATCTTACCAAACTCCACTGCCATACTCTTATCATTAAAAGATCCTTTTCCACGACCTCATTGCATATGAAATGGAACTGCCTGTATGTCTTGTCGCTTGTTTTTGTTCACACCTCATGTTTTCCTTATATATTATATTCCCGCTGAATAAAAACAACCGAATCAAAGAGACAAACTAAAGACCAGCTTGACAAATTTTAAAACTGCTATTTTATTAATAGTGACTAAACAATCATAAAATGATTACTCTATCATAAGAGTATCTGCTGTTAGTATAGAGAAAACCAAATTGAAACAGTTTCTTATGTATTTGGGTTTCAGTGTTAAAATAAATATGAAATTATCTGTTTTCATTATACTGTGTACAATAATAGTTTTGCACTGTTTTCTGTTGTTTTTCTACTTCAGAGTTTCAGTTCTCTTTTATTTTTTTCAGGTTTATCAACATTTTAGTCATCACTAATTTGCTGTTGTCAGAGCTGGCAGATAAACACAGATATGACTAAGATACTAACAAGCAACTGAACTATATTCGTCTTTCTTGCTTTGGATTATAAACTAATTATTATTATTATTATTATTATTATTATTTTATTATTTAATTAAACAATTAATTAATGTATTTGTTAATTTATTTTAAAGTATTTAATAGATAATCTTAATAAAACTGTAATTTATATGTCTGTGCATATGTGTTTGTATGTATTTATCTTTGACACAATGTATAATCTCTCTCTCTCTCTCTCTCTCTCTCTCTCTCTCTCTCTCTCTCTCTCTCTCTCTCTCTATATATATATATATATATATATAATCTGCTAATAGCAATGAGGTAAATGTTATTTTAACAATAATAATACATAATATGGTTTTGAAATATGCAACAGAGACTGCATTGATTAGATAAGAGTGCTCTTGTATCTTTACTCTGGTTTTTTTTGTTTTTTTATTGAGAGAGTGTTTACTGTGTAGAGAATATCTTGAATTATTATTACTTATGTAATTATTGTGATGTCATTCTTCTTTTATTTATAAATAACATATTTAGTAAAAAAATTATCATTTTCAAAGCATTATTACTAACAACAAATATCGCATTACATTTGAGATAATTTTTAATACTTATTATTTCAAAATGTTATTAAGAATTCAAGTTATTAAGTACATCATAAAACATTTTATTTATTTATTTATAATTATCATTGTAATTATTCTTATTATAATTATTATTATTATTATTATTATTATTATTATTATTATTATTATTATTAAGAAGTTCCAATATTTATACATATTTTTATTTTTAAGATTGTAATGACAGTAAACTTTTACTTTTATTAATATTTTCATACTTTCACAATTTATCTGTGATGTTGCAGCTTTTCTATTTATTATTTGAACTGGAATATTTCCCTGTGTAATATTTAAATTGTTACATTAATGATTTCATTAATTATTATTTTTCTTATGGCAAATTCTAGAATATATACACTTCTGAAATTTACTGTTAATATGAAGTGATTTAATGTGCATTTACTTTGACCTGGAAAATATAGGTGACTTCTGCTTGGAATCCATGTATCACATCTCTAACATGTGTGAAGCCTACAAAATTTTATGTTGCAGAAATCAGCCTGTTTTTGCACTGCCTTGAAAAATCAACACCAAAATAACATAGTGTTTCTTATCAAGGCACGGAAACAATAGTTATTCCTCTCAGTTATTCCTTTTTTAGAGTGAGATTTTATGAAATAATAATAATAATAATAATAATAATAATAATAATAATAATAATAATAATAAAAACGAACAACAGAAACTAAATATACGTTTATGATTTTTATTATTATGATATTTCTTATTTATTTGTTTGTTTATTTATTTAGTAGTAGTAGTAGTTGTTGTTTTTGTAATAAATAAACTGAAGAAACCTTCAGTGACACAATAAACAAAATATAAAAAATGGGTAGATGAAAATTCGGAATTTTGTGTGAAGAATATACAATAGTAAAATGAGCAATGAAACAAAAACAAATATTTTTTATCTGTCTCTACTTCTGTTCACTATCTCCACCTCTTCTTGTTATTTTTATTATCTTATATTTACAGACTGTGTGTGTGTGTGTGTATATATATATGTTTGTGCGTTTCTGTGTTCTTATTTGGACTGCTCAAGAGCAGAGCAATTTTGTGAGCTCTGTTGTTAAGTTACTAATTAAAGCATGTTTGCATCAAATATTGTAAAAAAAACTGTACTCACTTACATGTGATACTGATCAAATATGCACACACACACACAATATCGGACAACAAAACCAATAAAAATTCCTATAAATATATGTATATATGTATGTATGAAATTGTGTTTTTTGTTTATGACTTTATTTATTTATAGCAGGCCCAGATTAAGATCTTAGAAGCCCTAAGGCTAAATGCTTATATATATTATCCCTGGACCATGTTGCAGTTAATTTCATCTAACTTTATTGATGCCTAAATCCAAGATGTAAGTTTATTATTAACCTCTGTTACTAATATTTTTCATTTATTTTATTATTACTGATTAAATAAAAAGTGTGTTTGTGTAAGACAGAAAAACAAACAGGAAAAGACATCATTAACAACCATTAAACAGTGTAATCAACATTACCCCCCTCTCCCTCTCCCTCCCTCCCTCCCTCCCTCCCTCCCTCCCTCCCTCTCTCTCTCTCTCTCTCTCTCTCTCTCTCTCTCTCTCTCTCTCTCTTATAAAACCAAAGACCACTGTAAATGAGAAAGCTTTTAAAGACAATTATCAAAGGATAATAAAATTAACTGTAACAGATTAATAATCAAATATGAATAAAACATTTTGTTTTTAATATTAATACAAAAAAAAAAAATAACAAAACAAACTAAAGGAGAAAGGAATATGGTAATTTCTTAATTGAAATCTGAAACTATTTAAAAACATGTTAAGGAAAAAACACTATTCATATTGTTATATTCAACAGTCATGTAGAAAATCATTGCTTAATTATATTTCAATCACATCTCAGTGTTACTCCATATGCAACGTGTATGTAGATCTACAGCAAACCAGTGATCACTAAAGTGTTGAAGAACCTGAAGAAAAATAAAATAATAGAAGATGAATTGAAACTCTCAAGTAGAAATAGTAACAGACATCAGAGAAATGGACAGAGAGAGAGAGAGAGAAAGAGAGATACATTTGATGGTTAGATGTATTTGTGTGTGTGTGTGTGTGTGTGTGTGTGGAGAGAAAGACAGAGAGAATGAATACAAATTAACAATAAATAAAACATTCAATAAAAATTGAACAATTAGAAGACTACTTACAAAATTAATAGATAAAACATATCCAAAGTTTCACAATTACTTCCACTTGTTTTTTTCTCTGAAATATACAAAAATGTACACAGGATTAAACCAGTGTTAATGTGTATCTTCAGTATTTTCTCTTTCTAATCATATTTCTAAGATGTTATACACAGGATTAAACCAGTGTTAATGTGTATCTTCAGTATATTCTCTTTCTAATCATATTTCTAAGATGTGTTTGGTCAAGAATATGCAGAACATTATTTTCATACATGCTCTATTTAAAGTTCAGGCTAATGAGGAGAAATAAAAACTTTTAGAAGAATGTTTCATGTTATTATTTTTTATATTCTTTTATTTTTTATTTATTTTTTTTCTTCCTTTTTTTAAATTTTTTTTCGTCCTTTTTTTTTTTTTTTTTTTTTTTTTTGTGCTATTAAAAATCATTTGGAAGAATGAATTGCTAATGAATACACATTCTCCAATACAGAACAAATTTATAAAAATTTTGGATCACTGTTTTCAGAGTTTATTGAGACCGATGACTGCTCTGTGAAATTAGTTTGTTAGTATGCATTATTCAGTATGCATCTTCATAAATCAAATAAATCAATATTATTCAGATATATCACTCATTAGTGAATAAACACTGATGATGTCGTTAGACAAATTCTGCTGTTATATGCAAAACCAATAAGGTAAAAATTACTAATGTGTAAAGGAATTTAGTAACGAACAAGTAAGAGGTCTGAACAGGCTGAAATATAAGAAATACAATGGGTTTTCAGTAAGATATGATATTATTTTTCACGTATGTCAACATAAAAGAAAGAAAAAAGTACATTTATATATACAGAAATATATACAGAGCATATTTATCTGAGAAAGATACAAACCAACGTAAAGTGTAATATTTATTGAGCCAAGAACTGATCCAGAATCTCCATCACCACACTTCCATACTCCACAATCAGCACTAGGATCAAATTTTTCAACAGTTATTGTGTATGAATCTACTGTGGATCCAGTAGCTGAGTATCCAGGGTAAGACGATACGCATTTTGTGAAGTCGAAAGAATCATCACACTGAACAACACCAGATGAATCCGGTCGATTAAACTCAAAAGGACCAACTATACCTCCACCCACTAACCGACAGGTGATGCTCAGAGGAAGTCCTTTGAAAGCATTTCCACTAGACATTGTTGTTGTTGTCCTACCTATTTGTAATAAACAGAAACAGTCCCATTTGAAAATCAAAACCTAAACACTTTATAAATAAGGTAAACAAATTTTGATATTAATGAATGTGTGCAGTGGCCCAGGGGTAAATGAGTTGTGACATTAAATCTTAATTTTTTTTTAAAGATTATGTGTTGAATATATTTAAAAAAATTATACGATTGAAAATTAAAAGATAGAATTAGTAATGAACAGTTAGGCCTCCTGCCCCAGATATTAAAAAAAGAAAAAAAAAAAGAAAGAAGTGTTCATTTATTTATTTATTTAAATTATTTTTTTATTTTCACACTGTCCAAGATATAGCCCTTTAATTTTATAGTCTTCTTGATAGTTTATTTCCAAATGTTATTCAGAAGCCTTCTCACAACTTCTAAATTATGTGAGCCTTATCAAGCACCTGGTTGATAGACAACCTCTTTGGTAGTCCTATGATTTTTGAACAGAAAGGTTGAAAGCTTTTGGACATACTTTAATCAAATGTCATTATTTCCTTAATAAAACACTTGATGCTTAAAACTTGTACACATTATTTACATATCTTAAACAGTCCTAGTAAGAAAATGAATTGATTTTGTTATTTTAATAATTAACTATCACTTATACATTTTGTCTTGAAATTAATCTTATTTTCAAAAAGGTTTAGAAATGTTTAATGCCAGTAATTACATTACCTTCAGAAGTTGTCAGCAAAATGACAAACACAGAAAGGATGAAAACGCAGTTTATCTGTACACCCATTTAATTCTGATAGGCAATAAATATCACTTCTGGAAGAGAAAAATAGAAATTTTAAAAATTAATTTCTAATTAAGAAACATTGTTTCCAAATAAAAAATTATTAAAAAAATAAAACATTAAAAACTGATATATAAAAAAAAAAATTAAAAATGATGTGTGAGATATAACCTATTATGTGACACAAACAGGATACAGAAGTAAGTTGGAATACTAAGCTATTTCTATATTCACCAGAAACACACACTACTTCTGTTTGGCTGTGAATACTTTTAGATGCAGGTTTTTATTTGTTAGGTTATTTTATTAACATTGAGTGTTCAGATGATTCCTGATGTTTGCATAAAACCAAATAATCTTTTTTCAGATTACAGTAATTCATCTTCACTATACCAAACAATTCAAAATTTTATTTCAAACATTTAATGATAATTGTATACATATCTATTTATAAATTTGAAACTAGAGTGAATTTAACATGTACTTGACAAAGTATAAAGAAATATGATGTTACTGTGTATTTGGCAGACTGATTATTGTAATGTTTTCCGACAACACTAGAAAAGAAAATTAGCCAGCCCTATATGCAATGACTTTCCAAACACAGGAAACAAAGATATTTTTTAAAATGTATTAATCTGTGTTATGCTTTCTTAGTAATAAAAGCTGTGTCATGAAATATACCTTTAAGTATAAAAGCCCTGTGTCATAGTACTTTCAAGTACTGAAATTCATGGCTGTCATTGTAAGAAATTCAACCTGTAAATATGTTTTCATAATTTGTTTGGACTAGTTATTAAATTACAATTTTTATTTGATTGTAACTCAAATTGTTAACAACTTCTTCCTTTTCTGAGTGTTTTCCTGTGTGAATCTATTAAAACTTTGCAGGGTACATTGAAAAAAAATAAATAAAATTAAATTAATTAATTAATTAAAAAACAATAAAAAATAAAAAATTTGTACTATGCATAAATACATAAATTTTAGCTATCATTTATTTTACTTCAGTGCTGAATTACTTGAAAAAAGAGAGAAAAAACCACATGTTGGGCTGCTATTATGACCATTTGAATTAATAAAGTACTACTAAATTATTCCAATTAAATCATCATTAATTAGAAAATTTCTCTTTGTTCTGTCAGAAAAAGATAAAAGAAGTAAAATAAAAGATAAAATAATAAATAATAATATTAATAGAAAGACTGATTGATAGGTGCATTTAACCTTTAATTTTTAATTTTATGCAGCATTAATGAAACAAAGAATATTTACATATGTATCTAAATTTTCAATAAGTGTTGAGATCATACAGACACACACACACACACACCACTTGAAACAAGACCATTTTTACTATCACTAGTACTACCTCTTAATTTATCTGTGTTAATAAATAAAATAAATTATATTAAAAAAATAACATCACCTTGTATTGAATTTGTAATGGATTAATGCTTTTCAGCATTCTGCACATGTACTGATATTTACTACTCTCTAAAGTGTGCATACTCTGACTGAATAATGTATATGAGCACTTTGCATGACGCAGGCTGTTGATAAATTACACCTCCAATATGCATTAAACAATTTTCAGCATGTGCAAAACAGGTTTTTGTGTAGACGTTTATTTTGATTCTGTATTATTGAATTATATAATATTATAGTTCTAGTGTTATATATGCATATATTTATATATATATACACACACACACACACGCACACATAGAGAGAGAGAGAGAGAGAGAGAGAGAGAGAGAGAGAGAGAGAGAGAGAGAGAGAGAGAGAGAGAGAATTACTAATACCAGACTAAAGATCATTTGACAAAATAATATTTCTAAAACAGTTTGTCCAAATAAGGTAATATTTGATATTTTGGCTTTTGAGAAGAACACTAAATTTGAACAAACACTGAGTCAGTCAAATAGGTGAATTAACAATGAATGACAGTCAGGATGATGGACAAACATTAGTGATAGAGTCAACAAGAATGAAATTAAATGGACAAACATGCAAAATGAAAAAATATAATAAAATAATGTACATATATTATTATTTCTTTCATAATGGCTCCACAAAAGCCAGACCAAACTTTTATGGCATAGCCCCATCAAACTAATCCCTCTGGAGCAATATCTAGAGGGGATAGGAATTATCTCATTTTATATTATTACTTTTCTTTCTTTTCTTTTTTTTAGTCTGTTAATTTTTTTTTTTTTTTTTTCAAATGAGTTGACATAAACTGAGGTGCTATAAAATGCTATTTCATAATCAGTCCAGCTTAGGTTAGCAAAACACAGCTCACTAGTAATAAAAGAGACACAACTGTTGTATAATGGCCAATGTAACTAAACACAATTAAACATTTTTCTTTTAATTTATTATTATTTTTTATTGTTTGTTTTTATTTATTATTTATTTATTTATTTGAATATTTTTTTTTTTTTTAAATTTTCTTTGATTTGTAAAAAAACATAAAAAATATAAATAAATAAAAAATGTTAATACTTTATACACTGATGTGTTTAAATGATATAAATAATATTATCATTTTATACAGCATTTAGTTTCACATAAATATAGGCCAAACTCGCCCGTTGAGAAATTCACTTTACATCGTCCTGGAAAAAATCGACTTCGGACGAGATCGTCAGAAGACTCAGATTAGATACCATTTTGTTTTCATGCCTGCACTACTGCTTCTCTTCAAAGGGCTGTTTTCGTTTTTTTACGTTGTTTTTTTTTTTTTTTTTTTTTTTTCGCCACCGTTCAGTTATCATTTTTACATATTAATTTGTTTCGCTTTATTTTCAGATTCTTAGTTACGTCCATAAACGAAATTTCCCTGAAAAATACACTGTTTTTAAATATACTGTAAATTAGCGTACTATTTTGAGTTTGAGAATTCGGCATTTTTGTAAAAAACAAAAAAGTGATGGCAAACGCCAGCAGCAGTCGTTAGTATCGTTACTTTGGCCGCTAAAGCTGGTTTGGTTATCATTTTCTAAAACGTTTGTAAGACAACCCAAATAAATAAAATACATTATTAAATTTTAGAAAGGAAAACCTACCTCTTTTTTTTTCTTTTTTTCTGTTTTTGTTTGATCCCGTGTCTTATTAATAAAACTGTTATAAACTTACAGCTTGATCGCTTAAAGACCACATTATGACGTCACCATGTTTAATTTCCGGCAACGAAAAAACACAATTTCGCCAGATAACAATGGGTATGCTCACAGCACAATAACAGCAACAAATTAATAATAATAATAATAATGAAAAATAAATAATAGAAATTGTGCTAAATTCATAATGACATGCAGAAAACGAGGGGAAACAAAAGCAAAATGTTTTTATTTTTAAAGAAAATAAAAATATTTGTAGGTGCTGGCAGTTATCGGAACATCCATCAAAAACGAAAAATAATCATTTAGTTCAGTATAGCCTGTAGAACTGTCACTATTAACCTAAACAGTTTAATACACTTTTAAAGCAGGGTTGTTTGATCTTTATTATGACGTCAATAAAAATTCGTAAAATATAGAATACGCTGAACTGTCACTAGCAAGCTGCGTTTCTGCTAGTCTTTCGGACATGATAAAAATTAAATTAAGATAAACTGAAACAATAACCTACAATGAGTGGATCACCTGTATGCAACAACACTCACTTGAAATGGAAACTAAAATGAAGCACGCCTATGTCGAAAGTAGCCATTTAAAATAATAATAATAATAATAATAATAATAATAATAATAATAATAATAATAATAATAAATACCCGGTTTTCTGGATTTTCCGGATTTCTTAAAGCCTGATAAATTGTTTGGTATCTATATTCGATATTAATCAACAATTGTACAATATTAAAACTGAGAAGAATACAACAGATGTACAACAGAATAAATCGATATGATAAATGTGATAAAAAAAAAAAAATAATAATAATAAAACAAATAAAAATTCGGTAACGGAGTTGCTATAGCAACATTCTTCACGGTTACAAACACCATATTTCTTAAATAAAAAACAATAAAAAAAATCTCTATATTTCAGAAACTTGTGTGCTTTATTTTATAATTAAAGTCTATATATTTAATATCTTAGAAGTTTAATCCATTTATTCAAACTGGAAACTAATTATTTGAAAGAACTGACGTGCGATAAATTGTTCCCTAAAGTTATCGCTATTTCACGGTGGCAAGCATTGCTTGCTGTGTTTATTTCTGTAAGACGTAAACGACATTTTCATTTGTAATTTTCAGAAATCTGTTTTAACCAGAAGTTTTTATTTTATCTCATACATCTTCTTTGATTGAACATCAAGTAGTATCATAACTGGGTAAAAGTAAGTGGATTTTTTTGTTTATCTGTTGTTATTTTTTTATTATTATTATTATTATTTTTTTTTTTTTGGGGTTTGGGTTTTTTTTTTTTTTTGCGGGGGGGGATGGTGTTTCCGACTGTTTAATATTGAATTCAATAGATAAGGTATGTTCGCCTGTTCCATTTTGTAGGTAATGTAGATTTATATATTATATTTTACTATATAAATAAATTTTGCGTTTTCGAACATACTGAACTAATGTTTTGTGTGTTAACTATATAATAAAATATATAATATAATAATAATTATGACGATTGAGAAAGCATGTAATATATTTTCAAATAAAATTACTATTATTACAATGAAATCACGTTCAACGTTATCATCAACATCATCGTCATTATTATTATAACGTAGTGGATATTTTAAAATAACTTTGTATTGTTCAACTTTCGGCAGTTATAGGAATATGAATCAACTCAGACGTTTTGGCACTAGAACAAATATAATAAATGCTATATAAAATAAAATAGGTAATTTTTGGCTTGTCCGTTGAAACAGTTTCTTTATATATGCACACATATGCTACATGTTTGGTCATTTTTAACTTAACAGAAATAAACTGGAACTATTTTTGAAGACCGCATGTATTCTTGTTTTTAATTTTTTATGAACGGAAATTTATAACAGAAATGTATAAAAACATAGCTTTTAGTGCCAGTTAATTTGTTGTGTGCGCATTTTATAGGTGAAATTAGACATCAACAAAATGGACTCACACGTTTTCCTGCGTATCTCTCTTCATTTAGTTTCAGAAGAACGAATCGCAGCAACTTTCTGCGAAGTATTTCTTCTTTGAAATTCTGAACATCTTGAAAATTTCTCTTTATTCTAATTATTAGTATTATTATTCCTGAAAAAAATGTTTAGGAACAATGATTTCGTTATCTGTTTGGGACTAAAGGCATTTTTTTTGGTGTTAAACTGTTTATCTCAATTATTAAAATATTTGTTAATTCAGTTGTTTCACCCATATCAACCAAATTATACAGCTGCTCGAAAATCTCAGGTCTTTGAAGAATAACTCCTCCCCCATTGTCTAGTTTCATAAATTTTGAAAATATACCACCTCCAAATTGTTTCTAGCATAAATTTGGAAAATGACCACACTAAACCTTTATTATGAATTTCTCTTGTAAATGTTTATTTATTTATTTATTTTTATTTTTATTTTTATTATTTTTTTTTTTGTCTTTCAGATTGAAATTCTGTGTCTGGTCAACTTTACATTTCAATGGCTTTTAATTTAAACTGGGCATTTATCTCTGCTGTTTTTATTATGTCACTGAGATCATATGAAGGTAACGTAATTATTAAAAATGATTAACTGAAGTTAAAGAAAAAAACAATTTTTTAAAAAATCATGTTGTCACGGTGATTAGTCTGAGTGGTATTAATACCTAGAATTTTTGGCTCGTCCTGTCTAAAGGGTAGCAGACTATAATAGCTTAACGTGAAAAAGTGTTAATTATCTGAGACAGCTTAACCTACTAAATGACTATTTTGTATCCACTAGAGAACGTGTCGCTAGAAGGCGCATCGATCAAAAGATCTCGTTTAAAACGCTCGTCGAATATTATAGACATCGCGCGGACGTCAGTAAACGCGACTGCAGACAGCCTTTCTGAATTTACTTTGCAACTTAAATGCCAGTTTTGAGTTTTGTTAATCCCAGTGTTTCTTAGTTTATAAGATAACGGAACTTCCCCTAATTATATATATATATATATATTGACACAGTTTAAGTTAATCAGTGAATTTTCACTGACTATTGCATTGAAATGGTGAGACCCAATTCAGATGAGATCGTTATTCTATAGTAATCTTATAGTCCTTGATTGTTTTATTTATTTATTTATTTATTTATTTTTTGAATTTATATTTTTATTTTTATTATTATTTACTTTTTAATCATTTAATTTATGCTTCAGTGAATTTTGCCTCACCTTGATAACCTACATCTTATAAGATTCTCTTATGGAACTCTGTTGATCTATTTAAATGCGAAGGGGACAGGTAGCTTATAGAGCAGCAGTGGAGAAATGTAGTCTGTAATGTATATATTTATGTCAGTTCACTTTTATTACTTTTCGCTGGATAGGAGTAGTGTTCTGACTTCATAATGATCCAGTTTAATGACGAATTGTGCTCAGTATTCATTTCAAATGTTTCAAGATTTAGTTTGCATATTTTGTGGTGATAAAAAGTATTGTATCAACCAAGGACAGAGAACAAATCACACAACATGTAAATCATTGTTAATTTGTTAATTTATTCATTTCTCGGTCCAGTTTGTTTTCATTCTTTTATTCTTTTTTTTTCTTTCCTTGCTTTTCCCGAATTTTGAAAGCAGTTGACACCTCAGTGTGATACACTGCAATCACTATTATTATTATTATTATTATTATTATTATTATTATTTTTTGCATATTTGAATTAATATTTATTAAAAATATTTATTTATTTTACTATAACAATGATTTCCTAATTAGAGGAAATGAAATATGATTTGAGGAACGGTTCACTGTGTCATCAGTAACATTACAAATAATATATCTCTTTCATTCCTGCCAAATACCTCTAGGCGAGTATGCGCACATGATCAGAGATGCGTCAGTCACGTGATACATCCACCTTAATAGAATATGTTAACAGAATATGTTAAAGATTGAATTAGTCTTCCCTTGCAGGACTCGCACATCTCAAATTGACGACTGGCAGACCTGCCAAAGGACGTCCTCTCAACATCACCTGCAAGTTGTTGAGTGGGAGCATAGATGGTTCTTTGGATTTTACTCGTGCTGATACTGCGCTTATTGCTCAGTGTGGCAATTCATTCAAAGCTGAGGACTGTTTTATGCAGGTACACGATGGATACTCAATTATTGCGTCCACTAGTGATACATACACACTGTCTGTTTTTAAGTTCAATCCTGATGTTGATCAAGGACTATGGCAGTGTACCGATGTAGATCCTGATTCAACTAGAGGCGAATTAAATATTACCTTAGCAAGTCAGTATCCGCATACCATGTTTCTATAATAATATTAGGTCTATGTTTTTATGTTCCAGCCCGTTCGCTCTCGAAATGTTAAATTACATATCAGACAGCTCTTTTAAAAATATCTAGTTTACCTGCTGAAACTGATTGCCAGTATAATTACAGTTAAGTCGTGTTCTATGGATCCCACTGCGTATAAACATTTGGCAAATATCCAGTAATATTACAAATGATCTTCTGATTAATAAGTTGATCCATCAGTATAAATTTTAGTTAGTTTTCGAGGTTAAGTTTATCCTAACCCACATGACACCTATAAGAAAGAAATAATTTTGTGGCTAAATTAAATAATAACAACAACAACCAAATAACAACAGTAAATGAAAAATAATAATAATTTTTAAAACGGAAAATCACATAAAAAATAGATAACTCAATTTCTATAAACAATACTTTTAACGATGAAATAAAACAGTTGTCTCATTACTACTAGTAATAATCAGGGCTGTGGAACTGATTTTTTAAATTATTATTATTGTTATTATTTTATATATTTTATTTTACTTTTGTTTATTATTTTATTTTTTATTTATTTATTCTTTTTTTTAAACAATTTTTTTATTTATTTTATTTTATTTTTTTTTATTTTTTATTTCTTTTGTTATTGTTATTTTTACTGTTACTATTATAATTTTTATTATTTTTTATTGATTTATTTATTAAAAACATTTTTTTTTAACTATGTAAAAACAAAGTAATTAATAAAAACATTTTAAAATTCTCTTGGTAGTAGTTTCGAATATTTGTATATAAAAAGGAAATAACATTTTTCTTGGTTTTCTATTTAGGCATGAGAACAAGCGGAAGTGATTCTCGATTTTGTGACATGTTTTATCTTATAATCATGTAAGAATTTGTGTAATTGTGTCATTTCATTTATTTATTTATTGTTTATTGTTCAATTTAGTCTCTCTCTCTCTCTCTCTCTCTCTCTCTCTCTCTCTCTCTCTCTCTCTCTCTCTCTCTCTCTCTCTCTCTCTCTCTCTCTCTCTGTATGTGTATGTTTCGTGTGTGTCTGTTTTCACTTGATCACCATTAATCAGTACTTCATATCGACTCGAGCAGTATTATGTAGACAATAAACTTTGAACGAACAAATTATAGTATCATACAATTTTAATATAATAATAATAATAATAATAGTAATAATAATAATAATCAAATAAAAATACCGTTGGCAAAGATTAGCGTAAAAAAATGATGTACCAATCTCTAGCAGAGAGGCAGCGTTATCCATCCATATGTCCATCTGAGCTCTTCTCCACCAGAGGACGCTTTGACTAATTGCTTTCCATAATCCCGTCAGCTGCTAATGTTATGCGTTTTCTTACTTTGCTCGATGTTTTAGATACGCACGACTGTTATCTGACCTGTGACTAAATCACAAGTCGACTATACTTACGATGATTTTTGGACAAATGTGGTTTTATATTCTCAGTATAACGGTACGGCATTGTTCACATTTAACTTTTCATATATTATATTTATCTCAACAGAATATAAATTCAACCAGACAAATTTTACACTGTAGGAGTTCGACTCTTCGTGTGTGTGTGTGTGTGTGTGTGCGTGTGCGTGTGCGTGTGCGTGTGCGTGTGTGGATTCACACACACACGCACGCACCTATCAATCCAGTATGTAAGATTTTGTTTTTCTTTCAGGTTTTTCAACGTTTCAGTCATCGTTGGTTTGCTGTAGATCTGCATACTCCTCAGAGATAGATAAACACTGAGAGAAACTAAATTATATTATTGTTTCCTTTTTTATACTCATTATATATTATTATTATTATTATTAGTAGTAGTAGTAGTAGTAGTAGTATTTATTTATTCATTTATTGTTAATTTAATTATTATTATTAGTGGTATTATTATTATTATTATTTTAATTTTTTTTTTATTTAATTATTATTATTAAAGTTTTTCTTTTATCAGACTAATTATATTTTGTATTGTATCTTACTAAGTTAAGTCTAATACATTTTTATGCTTATATAATCTAATTTATATGAAAATATAACCTTTCAGTAAGTATGAGATATCGACGTAAGAGTACCTGATACATGTTATCTTTATTATAATTATATAGAATATAGCTGTAAAATAGGAGAGAATGTATTATGTTTAGATAATGCAATATAATACTTCAAAAATTAGCTGATAATAAATTTATTTTCTGGCACTGATAGAAAGTTTGTTATGCTAAGTAGAGTTGTAATTTTTCACGAAATAATAAAGAATTGTTTCTTTATCGTTTGCTTCTAAGTGAATGGTGAACTAATGTATGTCTGTGAATGCTGGTTAGAATGATAAATCAGAATTAATTGTTTTAAATAAATTTGACTTTATCTCAGAAAAGATTACTTACTTTACTGAAATTTATAAAGTTTCTGATATTCATTGTTAAGTGTGAACTGTCTTAATATACAGGGTGTCCCAAAAGTAACCGAACCGCACACTTAAATAAAATTAGATATTAAAAACAACAAATTTAAGCTGTATATTTAGTATTTACAAATGTTCAAAATGTCTACTTTGAACTTCAATACAATCACTGGTTTTGGACGACCTTTCTTAGGAGCATTTAACACACTTCCAGTTACTTCAAATTTGGATACAAGATTGAACATTGTCGATTTACTCGGTACAAGTGTTCTAGAGTTTACTTCCCATCTTTCTTCAACATGCTTGTTGCTAGTCATTGCATAGTAATTCTTAATAACGAAGATACGTTCATTTAAATCTAAAGTTCTTCGCTGCATTTGTAAGAGTGAGGGTACCATTTCAAGTCAAACCATGGAGAGTCCAGTAGCGCGCGCTAAAACAGAAGTCTCGATCACGAAGAACACTACAGTCAGGTAACAAAAATCATTCCAAAGACTACTACGGACAGAAATAAATGAATAGTACAAAAGATAATATAAAATGACATAAAAGATGGAATTGAATTTGTTATTTTTAATATCTAATTTTATTTAAGTTTGCGGTTCGGTTTACTTTCGGGACACACTTTACATTTACTTTGTTCCATATTTAAATAGTTTCACATTTTCAACTATGATGTAGCCTCATTTCGTTTTACTTTTACAAAAAAAAAAAAAAATTAACTTTCTTTTTTAGACATGATACAAATGTTCGTTGTTATGCTGTTTTAAAAAAGTACTCATTGTAATGTGTTGCACAATAAAGAGTTTCATTTCCTGTTTCCAATCTACTGTTTCTTTTTATTTTGATGAAAGTGTGCAGTTTTTTTGTTTGTTTGTTCTTTTAACAATCATGCCAATTCGTGCACTCAGCTAAGCGTACTTTCCTTCCCCCACCCCCAAGACACGAACTTAGCTATCTACGTTCTCACAAGTGAATCGGAATGAAAATGCATATATTTTCATCTAGCTGAAGAAAAAAAACAAGGACATGATAAATTGACACGTGTTGAAAGTTGTCAGAAACTGGATATTCTTAAAGAATTGATAATGTTCTTGACAAATGCATCTGACATATACTTTGTTTAGTGAACTCATAAGACCTCTGAGCTGAACGTCTAGCTCTGCAGATGACCTTAGCTATTTGACATTACCATGTTTGTCGTTTGAAGTATGTCTTGTAACATCGTTTTTCACAGGTGCGTTCGTTCAAAACAAAATGCTGTTTTAATTATAAGAATCGGATTAACATTGTGCAGTTTATTGCATGTTAAAATACTTAGAGATCATTCTGTAGCTTACGAGCTTTATAGGGGAGCCACTAAATGAGATTTCAGCTTTGAATGAATCTGGGGAAAAATGAATAGTGTGTCCACGTGTTAAATGCTTAAAGGCTGCATTTCTTTTTATATTATTATTATTATTTTATGTGTTTTTATTTTACTTCTTTTTTCTTTTTTTTTATTTTTTTATAATGACATTGTGTAATACTGTATTCTAGTTAAAATACCTTAGAATGTGCGCTCTGAGACGGTGCAGTGTTACAGAATCTAATCATGAGTACAGCGAGTAAGTTTCGCGTAAAAATATCCAAGTTTCATGTTTTCATATTAAATTAGCAAACAGATTAACATGACGCATAGACTATTATTTTCAAGTTTTCAGTAGCGTGAACAGATATTGCATAAGTGAAAATGCAGAATGACACCGTATTGCAAAAGTTTTAATTTGTAGATATTTAATTTCATTACATTGCTTTAGTGATAGGAACAGTTCTTAACATTCTTCTGTTGCTTCCTTGTGATGATGATTCAGCTCTGTCATTGTATGAATGTTAAGCTGTACTGTGAAAAATGTGTTAAATCTCAAACGGAAGTTCCTTGGGTAAAATCGCAGCGAAAAAAAAAACCCAAATTAATTAAAAGAACATCTTTTGTTATAAATATGAGTCAGTCTTTTATTTCCCGCTTTTGAATACCTACTTTAAATAATTACGTTGTACTAAGAGGAAGAGTTCGCACGTATCAGTCTATTCTTATTTATTTATTACTACGCGTGCGCGCGCACCTGTCTCTTATTCAAGCGAAACAGTTTGGCTTAACAATGTTTATTAATTTTAATATGTAAGATCATCAAACCTTTCAATTTCTGTTTGTATTCTTTCACTGGAAATTAAAAAAACAATATATATATATTTATATATGTAACGCAGTTTTAATAATAAAATATATTACTTAAAATTTATCAAGCTCGATGTGTTATGAAATAAAACAAAATAACAACAAACTATATTTGTATTTCAACGTGCGACCTTGTTTATATCTGCTAAACTGTGTCCTAACTGGGCGCAAGCGAGGCAAGCGAATTTTAAAACACAACAACATTGATTTCAACTGCAGCATCCTAGCTCGAACTGTCGCGCCGCTAGCCATACTGCAAGCGTTCATTTAATTGGCTGCGTTGTCAGGATCAAGGTTTTTGGAGCTGTAGTGAAAACGGTGTCGGAAAGAAACGAGTATAATTGTTTACAGGACTCCTGGATGTTGCATTTAGAGAACGTTTTCTGTGTAAACTAGACTATATTCACACATATTTTCGGCGTTTTACGGCCGAGATAATATAAATTATAATTATTTTCCAAAAGGAAATAACTATTTCAGCTGTGGAAACGTCCGCAGTCACTACGTAAGCAATGTTCGGTCATATATTTCATTAATATATATATAATACAAAATTAAAAAGGAAAAAGTAATTTTAATTCAAATTTTTTTAATATAATTTGAAACCAGAATAAATCCTTTTAATTTTATTACTGTGCTGTTGTTATTAATAACTATTCATTTCACAGTTATATCCGAAAAAAAAAATTAATAATAATAATAATAATAATAATAATAATAATAATAATAATAATAATAATAAAATAACCTCAAAATTGAATAAATATTTGAAGTTCAAAATGTTAATAAAGTTTCTGTTAATTAACAATGTCTTAACAGCTCGTAGGCCTAGGCAGAGTGAGATGCGACGTAACCAACGTCGTTCATTTTCCCTTTCATGGATTACAGCCCCAGTGGATGGCTCATCATCGATTTCTAAAATCAAACGACATAGAAAAATATAGCATAATATATTTTATTAATCCAGTCATGTAGGCCTATAAGTCAGTGTCTGCATTCAATCGCTGGTCGATCACTACCACTAAAGAACGAGACATTTCTATTATTTTTAAGGCGAAAACTGCCCAAACTGACTTGTGCAACTGACTCTTCAGTAAGTTTGTGTAGGCATTTGTTTATAATATTGTTTTTCGTTTGCACAGAATTCTGTGGCACCCTTATATTCCTGTTTGGGATTGTGTTGCCTAGACGTACTATATCCAGGTAAATGAAAATGCAATATTTGATGAACTCTAAGTAACTCCTCAGTCACTTCACCGCAGTAAATTAAGACTTGGTTCAATATTTTATTTTATTTTTTTCTTATACAAGTTAAACTTCTGTTAATAATAAGGAAAGTTTAAAAAAAACTTCTAATTTTTTTAACAGTGTTAAATTTTGAGTTTTTTTCTTTCGTTTTTTTTATTAAATACTTTGGCTACTATTTCGAATTGGATTTATTTCAAGTCAAAGATTAAGAATATTTGATACAGTAGAAATATTTATCCAGTTTCTCTCTCACTGATAATGAACCAGAAGCAAAACAGAACGTAAAACTTCTTATGTGTCATTTGATAAAAAATATTCTACCTATAAAAAAGTAGGGGGAGGTAATGTTTAAGTTGTTAAATGGTTCCATTAATAATTAATGATGAAAATCTATTGAAAATATTTATTTTTACATTTTAGATTTAATATTCAATGGCTTTACAATTGAACTGGATCTTTCATTTTTTTATCATTTTACTGAGATCTGCTGAAGGTAATATATTTAAATTAGAAAATGAGTTTTATAGATAATACATTTTATATATGAAACTATTCACCCTTCAATCATTTCATTTTTAAAATCATTTTCCTGTTCTTATTATTGTTGTTGTTGTTGTTGCTGCTATTTGGACAACAAAATGTTGAACAGGAATTATCTCGAGTAAAAGGAATCAATACATCTCACTTACTATTTATTAATTTTAAAAAAATAATTCAATAATTATAGGATTAGAAAGTGCAAACAAAAAATTAAAGAAATAAAATTATTTTTCTTGAATATTAATTTTCACAAATTTGTATTCATTCAGTGTAATTCGCAGATTCTGTAGCATATAAATGTTTCTCCACAGAAATATTTTGTCATGTTTCCATTTTAATTTTTAAAAATAAGGAATATTTTGGTGTGTAGTTATTCCTTATGATTATTATTTCTGTAACTAGAATTTACTTTCATAATAAAATATTCAAGTTCTGTAGAAAGTGTAAGAAGGAAAACATGAAAGTAGTAATAACAATTAAATCTTTCAACAAAATCTTTTTTTTTTTTTTTTTTTTTTTTTTTTTAATTTTGTTTTGATATGTGTCTGGTATATGGTCACCAAGGAAACCTTATAAATCTTAACAAAAGCACACAAGTACATACAGCTACAGCATTCCTGGTTTTCGTGTTGTACAAAATATATTATTTATAACAATAAAACAAATTTTAGTTGTTTTTTATTTTACACAGGCGTAACACAAATGAATCTTACAGCTGGAAAAGCTTTCAATAAACGTCCTTTCAGCCTCACCTGTGAAGTAATAAGTGGCTCAGTGAGTGGTGCTCTAGAGTACACCCGTCCCGTAGGGGGGGTCGTTGTCCAGTGTGATAACTCATTTGATATCAGCAGCTGTGATACCCAGATCCCAGGATATTCTGTTATTGCATCCACCAGTAACACATACACACTAAATGTTGCCAGCTTGAATCCCAAAAATGATGAGGGAACTTGGACATGTACCGATTCAGCAGCTGATACGATTGCTGGCAAGTTAAATGTTACAATATCAGGTCAGTTTTGTCTTTCATAGTTCCTGTTACCATTTACATAAAATAAATAAAAAGTTAATTTCTTAGTTTGTGTGGATGGTCACAGCATTTGTATTGTGTATGCAGTAGTTTAATTATACTGAACACTTCCATTCCCAGGTAGATCCTTGTCTAAATGTTAAAAATCATGTGCAGTAGAAATAATGTCTCTTTAAAGAGTTGAATGAGTTGTCTACAAAATATCTTTATATCAGTTACGTCCAGCCATTAATAAGAAAGTATTAAAAAATAATAATGTTGTTACAAAACATTTGAATGCTGCCATTCTATCCCTTTACAAATTGTGTTTTTTTTTTCTTCTTTTTTTATATGATGCTTGTAATTTCCATAGCTCTCCATTTTTATGTTTTGTATGGTTTAAAGATAAGTACTGTATACAGATATATAATTAATTATATGAAAACCACTGTACAGTAGTACATCCCTATAACAGCCCCACCCCTGGATGAGCACACGCCTACTGAACACTGACTCAGACAGCATTTTCTGAAATTATTATTCCACTGCTGAAGTGGACAGATATTGATTTGGATTTGTTTTCTCGAAAATAAATAATTTTATTGTTGTGTGGCAGCTTTCTGAAATATTTTTAACGATGATATCACATGTTTCATGTACTGCTGACAGTACTGTTTTTGTCGTGTCAACTAGACCCCACAAAATGCAGTCACCTTGAGCTGAACCATTAAACTGTGCGAGTTCAAGCTATTTCGCACACAGTTTGATAATTCAGACATTCAACATGATTCCAGGCATATTTATGTTTTGTAAACTCCACGTTTTAGCAGACCTCTGAAGTCTGAAAGATGGTTTATTTGGTTTTCAAGTGCAGTATTTTGTAAAACATAAATATAGCTCTTTTTTTTATGAGATTTAGGACCTGCAAAACATTTACTATTTTTGCATCCTTCAATAAACTAGATATGTCTGCAATTGCATTTTAGGATAAAGCTTCGAAGCTTGCTGTGGTAGATCCTGACCACAATAATTTACGTTTGATTTGCGTTCTAGTGTGGTGGATGTGATTAAAGATTGTAAATTTATACTGTGATTTTGAAAATATATATTTATAAGTGCTCAGTTATGTAAATCATATTGTTAATTTCCACTGCAGTATAAATATTCATACACTTAATAAAAACGAATAAGCATTTTCCACATGCCTATAAGGCTGAAAAGAATATTTTATTCAAGAGAAATTTCTGTTTATGTTTGAGTCATAAGTTGTATATAAATTAATAACTTTATGATTTCATATAATTAATGTCATACTATAAAAGAATTTGTGTTTTTGTAAAATTATTATTTCAATAAATTAAAGATTATTATAGTTTTCTATATTTTCTGTATTTTAGAAGGAACAAGTGTATCTTCTGATATGTTTCATCTTATGTTCATGTAAGGAATCTTCTAATTGAGATTTTGTTTCTATTTTGTCTACTCTTGAATTTGTGTTCAGGAGTCTCTCTCTCTCTCTCTCTCTCTCTCTCTCTCTCTCTCTCTCTCTCTCTCTCTCTCTCTCTCTCTCTCTCTCTCTCTCTCTCTCTCTCTCTGTTTCTGGCTAAGTATGTTTGTAGCAGTTCTTTGTTATTATTTGTACTTCTGTTTCATTTCATGCTCTTTTATCTTTATTTTTTATTTTTTCAGGTTTATCAACACTTTAGTGATCACTGATTTGCTGTAGATCTACACACACCTCACAGACAGATAAACACAAAGACATCAGAAGTATCAAACACTGAAACAAACTAAATTATACATATTTGTTTGTGTTGTGGGCTTTGTATTCATTATTATTATTATTATTATTATTATTTCATTTTTTTAAATATTCCTCAGATTATCTTAATTATATATTGTATGAAATTGTCAGAATAACTGCAGTCAACGAATTATATATATATATATATATATATATATATATATATATATATTATTTCTAATTGAGGTTATTGTGTCTGCTAGATGTTAATTTTACAGTGATTACAAAACATGATTACAAAATACTAAAAGAGTGGATTGTGTTTGAAAGTGGAATGTAAAACTGTTGTATATTTTTTATTATTTTATTTCTCAGCAGTGATAAAATATTTGTTATCTAGAGAATACCATGAATTATTGTTACTTGTATAATCATTATAGTGGGTTTTTTCTTTATAAATAATTTAGCAAATAATGTGTGTGTTTTTGTAAAATTGTGGTTAGAATAAGGAAAGTTTCGAAGCAGTAATATTAACATTAGAATTACCGAAAGGAATTGTCTGATTTGCGATATGTTTCTAGTAAACTTGACTGCATCACAGAAATAAAAACTTGTACATTTAGAAGCTAGAATTATGTTTCATCTTTGAACACAGTACATGTTAATTAAATCATACATTAAGAGAGATGGGTGTAAATTTCAGGGCCATTTTAAGTCTATGTGCACTGGGTAGGTGTATTAAACTTTGTAAAATATTCAAATAAATTACTAAGAATGAAAAAGATAGCTATGAATCTAATAAACCAGAAATAAGTGTCTGCTTCAGAAGATGGATCTTTCTAGGGCAAGAAAATATTAAAATGTAAATGTGTATGTATGTATATATATTTTATTATATTATTATTATTATTATTATTATTATTATTATTATTATTTTTATTATTATGAATCAGAGTGTAGGAAAATGGGTGCCATACATTTGAGTCTTCTCGGCAGCAGGGATGCAGTTTGTGAGATCATGATTGTATTGCATCCTCCTGTGCTAACACATTCACGAATATTGTCTATATATATATATATTCAAAGATACATATCTATATAAAAACATACACAGACAAAAGATACATGGTATTACCTAATTATATACTTCTGTACATAACCATGCATAAAAGAACAAAAAGAAGACAGTTTATGAGATTACTGGCATTATTATAAGATAAACATGGAAGAAGATACAGAATCACTTCTGCTTATATCTTCTAAAATATACAAAAATGAAGAAAATCAGTAACCAGTTATATCCATTATATAAGGTTTTTTTTAAATATTTTATTGTTGCTTGTTTTTTACTACAATAAATTAAAACAGTAATAATAGTGTTTTTGATGAAGATGATGCTCATGATAATTCTCACATTTAAAACAAATGAACCATCAAAAAATGTCCAGTGAATATTATGCTGGTGCTAAATAAAAATGGATCACATTAGACACAGCTTTCTGTGAATCTGACCCACCTTATTCCTATAGTAACTGTGTTGTATTTAACTCAGTTGTATTCCTTGCTTTCAAATGAAACCAAATAGCCACCTTTATTTTTTTCTGCTGCAGTACTGTTAAGCAAACATACAAACAGTTGTATTTAACCTCAGGCTTTTCTGTTCATTGGTTCACTAAATATCATTATAATAATACGTCGTAGACGACGATGTGAGTGAAACGTTCCGTTCACTTCATTAAAGAAACAAAGCACAAATGTCAAAAATAATAGCTTTATTTGTTTTATTATTATTATTTCTTTTAAATATGAAATGAACTAATTAATGAAACAATAATAGAGAAAAGGTATTTTCTTGAAAACGTTTCTAAAACAGAAGAGAAGAGAAGATAGCAGGCAATTGGGAACATTGTTTTTTATTCATGACGGTGAAAATCAAGTTGTCTGCAATTTGTAAGAATCTATCTGTGAACTTTTTATTTTTATTTTTATTTTTTTTTATATATCATACTTCACAGACATGTAGACAGATACGTATATTTTAACTTTATTATATTTGATGAAACGTTGTTTTTGGGGGAAATTATTTTTTTATATATGTAAAATGAACTTCACATTTACGATTCAGATTTTCAAAAGCAGATTGTGTGCTCTTCAGTTGATAGCATTAATAAGATTATAAAACAAGACTGCAGACGACATGGACTATATTTTCTTTCTTAACATGCTGCAGACAGATTTCATGACGTCATCACTTACATTACGTAAAATTTATAAATTTTTTGTCTTTTCTTGTTTCTTTCTTTACATTCACATGCAAAATTTTATACACTCACTTTTATATATCATAGCAAATATAATCAGTTAAAAATCGATCAAAGGGAATAACTATAAAGAAGACATGTAACACAATAGCTGAAATTTGAAACACATACATCGATCAGACAGATTAAAACATTTCACACTTTACAAAAACATTTCTATAATTTTATGACGTTGTGGACATTTCAAAATCCACAAAAGTTTAATAACATTTTCAAAAAGGAAATATAGCACTAAGCAATTTGAAATTCAACAAGTTATTGCGTAAATAATAATAATAATTAAACTCTATTATATATGTAAATAAATAAATAAATAAATACTAGTAAGTGAATAAGTAAGTAAGTAATAATAATAATAATAATAACTGATGATGATGGTGATGATATCGTCTGCAATAGTTCCCGTCAAAGAAAAGAAGTTGTATATGAACTGGAAACTAGGAAGTATATTTGTGTTGATAAAAAGTCCGAAACAAATGTAATCAATGCTTCAAGGGGGATAATTCTGTTCTGACACTGATACAAATACAATTATAAGACCGTCAGACATACTAGAAAAGTAAACAGTGAAACTCGTTAAAAAAACACGCACAATAATAATAATAATAATAATAATAATAAGCATGAGTAGTACAAAATAAAGACAGAAACAAGACTACAGTTTAGTTTGATGTCAGTGTTTGATACATCTCATATCTCCGTGTTTGTCTACCTGTCACGATTATGTAGATCTAGAGCCAACCAGTGATGACAAAAATGTTGATAACCCTGAAAAAAAAAAAAAAAAAAAAAAAAAAAAAAAATAAAAATAAAAAGGGCCTGAACTGAAACAAATAACAAGAAAATTATCCAAAGGAAAACATTTACAAAGACATAAACAGAAAATACGCAAAAACACGCAGACACGCTTACACAAAAACACAGATATATAGATACAGAGATAAATAGCTAGTAGACAGAAACATATATAGATACGTACATACATGTACAAAGTGCAAGTTTATAAACATATGTATGTTTGTGCGTGATTTGTGTGTCTGTAGGTGTGAGTTAATTGTGCATAGATAGATAGACAGAAGTGTAGATAAAATGAATACTAAACTGAACAGTAAAAGAACTAATGAAATAAAAATAAAGGTCACGAACAGAACGCTAAAATATATAATGAGAGAAAGCAGCAGAGATCTCTAGCTGGAATCACATAAACTGAGAGACACACAGTCACGCACAGGAACACAGATACATTTGATAGATACAAAGACACACGTACACACAAATAGCAGTACATTGATCAATAGCTGAAAAGAAAGACAGATGATTCGATGGATGGATGGATGGAAGGATGGACAGGCATACGTAAATTTAGACCATGCTATACGGAAAAATAAAACAAGTAACAAAAAGAAAGCAGTTACAAGATTACTTACGTGATTACTATGTAAACCGCGAAAGAAGACAGAGATTCACTTGCGGACGTCATAGCTGAAACAGACGTACTATAAATGTTTTAACCAGTTAGGCACAAAAGTTTAAAACTGTCATATATACCATAATAAATTAAATTCACAAGTAATAATAATGATAATGATGATGATGATGATGATGATATAAACGATGCTTATGATGGTGTTTGTGATGACGATGATCATCACGATTATGATGATAGTAATTCTTACATTTGAAATATAGATAAGGACTGGGTTCAGGAAAAAGCGGAGCAGCAAGAGAACTGTGAGTAATTTTGAGTTTGAGCCTCAGCGTATATCCAATAAATTTTTGAGTAGTGTAATACAATGAGCAGGTGGTCTCTACCTCCCCCGGCGGACACGGTTTTGTGTTAGTACTAAACCTGATTAGCTGTTTAGGCACAGGTTTATCTTCCTTGTCCTTCGGCTACAAAGAAGAAATAATTTCTGGTTAAATTAAATTAATTAAAAACAACAACAACAACAACAACAATAATAATAATAATAGTAATAATAATAATAATAATAATAATAATAATGATGATGATGATGATACTACTACTACTACTACTACTACTACTAATAATAATAATAAAAAACGGCAAAAACAATGTCAATAAGAATAATAATAATATTAAACGAGTAAACGTTAGAAACATTTGAATAAGAAAATGTAATCTCATTAGCATTAGTACTTATTGGGGCTTTGAATTTTGTACCAAAAAAATCTTTAATTTATTGGTAAAATTTATTATGTTGTTAAATATAGACATAAAAATCTTAAATTTATAAACAACGTGTTCTCTAAAAAATAAAAAATAAAAAAAAAAAAATGACATTGTAGAGCCTTCTACAAAGAAATGTTTAAATCTGATTCAGTTGTTTTTCTCTCACACAAATAAAAGCTAAAACAAAAACTTCTCAAACAAAAACTTTAATTTTTATCTATTTATTTATGTATTTGTTATGTTTCTTTACTTAACCTAAAGTGAAACTCAGAATCAGTTTTACAGTATCACTGTTTTACTAATAAAAGTATTCTATACGATTATTTCATATTATACAATCAGTTCACATAGACGCTAACTTCATATGTCCAAAAGCATTCTGCCTCTTTATATGTACACCTTCCTATCACAGACACGTGTTTTATGTGTGGTTTATTGCTGAGCAATGGCAGGCCATTGAAAGCTACGGAAAACACATCTGAAAAGCAAGAATTCACGTAACGAGTTTAGCAAAGGCTGATTTAAATATCGTAAATGTTATATTAAACAAATATAAATACCATTTTAGTATAAAGATAAACTATTCGAAAAATGAAAAAAGAACAATTAAAGTGGATTTCATCTGACTGGACATATCCGTACGTTTACTTTATTATGACGTATTACATATATAATTAATAAGAAAACATCTGTATTCTATGGAAAATGCGAAAGATTCTGTGATAATCTTATGAATTAATTATATGTCTATAAATGTCATAAAACATAAACTAATTAAAAGATATATGTGTCCCATTTTCTTCTAAGCAGACCTACAAGAGGAATACAGTGATATGCTAGTCTGTGTGTCTTTGTGTATAATGTCACGTGTGTGGGTGTGTCTGTGTGTTCGTGTGTATGTAAACTGACCTGATGATTCAATCTTTAGTGTGCCTAGAACTGAATCAGGTTCGGAATCACCACATTTCCAAGTGCCTTCGTCGTTGTCCCGACTGAAGCTGTCAATAGAGAGTGTGTACGAATTCGAAGATGCCGCAGTAACTGAATAGCCAGACAGTAGTTGTAAGCACTTCTTGATGTCAAATGAGTCGTCACACTGAGCAACAACTGCTCCTTCAGGGCGGTTGAAACCAAGAGCACCTGTTATTTCACCACTTACTAATTCACAGGTGATGGTGAAAGGATGTTCTCTGAAAGCTCTTTCGTTAGCTGATGTCAGTTTTGTTTCTAACTTACCTACGAGAATGAAAACAAAAAGTAAATAAATAAATAAAAAATAAAATATAACGTTTTATTATTGTTGTTAGATTTGCTAAATTATATGATTACTTGTATCACATGAAATAAGCAACAGTAAACATATATAAACATATCAGAATTACATTTTCTTATCGTTTTTAGATAGTGTGACATAATCGAAACAAATCTATTTATAGATATATACGTAGACAGTACTGATCACGTCTGTTCCGTTGTTTATCAATAATAAAGGAAGAAGAGCGCGCGCTTTTTGGGGTATATAAATTTCGTTTCGTAATTGTGAAAAAAACGATAAGAATATGGACCTTTGAGTGTCAGCACTTTAAAAACAATCAATGACGAATGAAGAAGGATGGCGCTTTTTGAACCATGTAAAGTATATATTTTGGGGGTGCAGAGACTGAATTGCTGTATTGCTAGAGTAACTGCAACAGTGAACAGTCTGCCGTGTTCTTACGCTTTACCGTGGTACACGAGAGAAACAGCAAGAGTCACGTTACCTTCAGATCTGACTGTCAAGAAAATCTACTCAAAACAAACAACCCTCACCGTCATAATAATAAAGTTACATAAAAAATAGAAAAATAAAAAAATAATAAAGAAATAAAGAAAGAAGAAGAAGAAAAAAAAATATATAGAAAAACATACTTAAAGACCTAAACAAAATAACAAAGAAAAAATAAATAATGATAATATTTGCATACTATTAATAGTCTTAATTGTTACATAGCTATTCATATTTTTGTTATTGTAATAGAAATAAAACATGGTTACCATGTTGATTCATTGTAACACTGTAAGGCAGTAACATACACAGCGTGTCATAAAAATAGTGTATTAGTTAGTGTAGGCGCATTTTCTTTACTTATCAACAACGTTATTTTTATTTTGTTTCAACATTCAGTGCTAAGTTAATTAACCGTTATAGTGATCCTGTAAAGTGTAAAAGTTAAAGGCGAGATTCAAATCTTAGTGACTTTCACGTCAGGCTTAGTTAGGTTTATGTTTGTGTGTGTGTGCCTCTCTCTCTCTCTCTCTCTCTCTCTCTCTCTCTCTCTCTCTCTCTCTCTCTCTCTCTCTCTCTCTCTCTCTCTCTCTCTCTCTCTGTGTGTGTGTGTGTGTGTGTGTGTGCGCGCGCGTGTGTTATTTTTCAGTTTATAATTATTTAATTTATAAACCTTCCTTGCTGCTAAACTAAATATCACCAGTAGTCACATAATGATTATGTTCAGTAATGAAACTTAATAATCATTAATATTAAAAAGTATTCTTGTTACATATCATTGATCGTAAGTTCTAGAGGTCATACAAATCTATAGCTTTCAGTAATACTAATAGAAATTATAAAGAAAAGTATTTTTCTGCTATATTATCCTGTTGTCAGCAATGTATTACCTTCACTGAATGTAAATGAAGACAGACAGACAGCAAGCACGAATATGCATTTCAGTTGAAAATCCATTGAAATTAAATCTATATCAAGAACGAAGTACCAAATCTGAAAAACAAAAAGAAGAAGAAGAAAAAGGATATTATTTTTATAATAACCAATAAAAATATTTGTTTTGTTTTAACAACAATTATCGTACAATGCATTTGTTTATAATAATAATAATAATAATAATAATAATAATAATAATAATAATAATAATAATAATAAAAATAATAATAATAATAATAAAAATAATAATAATAATGTCAGTTATTGCGCCGATTATTATTATTATTATTATTATTATTATTATTATTATTATTATTATTATAAATTTAAAATTCCAGTGTGCCGGTTTCCGAGCGTCCACGAAAATTCCCGATCGAAATTCAAGATGACGTGGTCTGATGCCGGTCAGTGATTACAAATATTTAAACATATATTTTTCATAATGCAATCAATTCTCATGGATTACTACACGTAGTTAGTTCAGATATATCATATAAGCAATGTCTTGTAAAAACAGACGTCAGGTTATTGAGTACAAATTGTTGCAGAGGTTCAAATTGTTGTGTTTCTTTGTTATTTTATTTGTTATTATTATTTTTTTTTTTTCGTTGCTTTGACGTCATATCACCTCATTTGGTACCCATTTCGTACACCACCGTTCCATTTAAAAAATATAGAAAAGAAAAATGTTTCTTAATTTGAAATTAATTTTTGAAATTTCTATTTTTCTCTTGCAGAAGTGATATTTATTGCCTAACAGAATTAAATGGGTGTACAGATAAACTGCGTTTTCATCCTTTCTGTGTTTGTCATTTTGCTGACAACTTCTGAAGGTAATGTAATTACTGGCATTAAACATTTCTAAACCTTATTGAAAATAAAATTAATTTCATAACAAAATGTATGAGTGATAGTTAATTATTATTAAAGTAATAAAATACAATCATTTGCAGACTAGGACTATTTAAGATATATAAAGCATGAGTACAATTTTTAAACAACATCAAGTGTTTTATAAAGGAAATAATGACATTTGGCTAAAATATGTCACTTGGAAATCTGCACTCAAATATTCTAGAGTTATACTCAGAAAATTCTATACTGGGTCAGAGCCAAATCTCTCTCTAATTGAGTATATGTACTAAAAGTGGCTCAGGATTGAATATTCAAACAGCAGAAAAATCATCTAAAACATGACAACTTACAGCTTCCTTCCTCTTTGAAATTATCGAAAACGGCAGCTTGCATATTCTAGAGGATGTGATTGTTGTACCAATACTATTTTTGAATACAGACTATAGCAATAGGTGGAACTTGTAAACTATGCACAAAAAGATGTTTATACTATTACTTTCCCATTATATTTACTTTATTTATTTATTTATTTTTATTTATTTGTTAATATTATTATTAATATTAATCAATATTTATCTCCCACAAAAACAAACACACCATGCCAGAACTAACTTAACAGATCTGTACGTATATAAAGTATGGTATATTAAATGTACAAGACAAATTCTGAGATCATATAACGAAAACTGTTAATTTGTATTATTTTTTTTTTCTTTAATAGTATTTCCTTTCTTTCAGTGTCTTCATCTTTGGAGACAGTATTATTGTTATGTTTTTATTAACGTTGTTTATTTATTTATTTATTTATTTTATTGATTTCTGAGATCTCATCTTTTCACAACCCGTGCGCGTAAACCGTTCGGGGTTCTGCGAAAACTCCAGCTAATTACCTTGTTACCCTTCCTTTTTATTTCTACTGTGAAAGGGTATAAAAATGAGTGAAAAAGTGGGATCAAATAAGAAACCAAAAACATATCACTTGTATTGGGAATGGGAGCAGGAGTTTTTTTCCACAATGTTAAATTCGAAATAAGTTTGTGTGGTGTGTCAATTTAAGATCTTTTGGACTGTTCGGAAAGAAAGTACAACACTAACTACTCTCCGAAAAGTGAGCTAAGGAAGATAAATAGGAAGATACAAAAATTATAGCTGTCTGGACAACAGTCATTTTTCTCACACCTGACTTCAAAATCGAAGACAGCCACCGAAGAATCCTTCAGCGTGATTCATTCCATCATCGACCACAGCAAGCCTTACAGGATAGAGAGATGATAAGAAAGGCATTTGTTGAAGTAGCTGACTCATTGTTTCAGGAGAAACCGGAAATATTATTTTCAATCATAGCTCTCGAACTATCAAGAAGCACAGTTACATGATAAATACATGCAGACACAGTCTTTTTGATTTCATTTATTAAAATCTAGCTCCAATTCACAAAATTGCAAAAGACTTTCAAAGTCTATTGGATTTGTTAAACATTTGCTTTCACATTTGATTGGCATGGTCACCAAGGAAACCTTTCTAAACTTAAACAAAACACGTAAGTGGATACAGCTACAGCATTCGTGGTTTCAGTGTTACACAAAGAATTTCCATAACAACAACAAAAACAAATTTTAGTTGTTTTTTATTTTACACAGGCGTAACACAAATGAAACTTACAGCTGGAAAAGCTTTCAATAAACGTCCTTTCAGCCTCACTTGTGAAGTTCAGTGAGAAGTAATCCCGTAGGGGGATCGTGGCTCAGTGAGTGGTGCTCTAGAGTACACCTGTTGCAAGTCCCCCAAACTTGTAAGGGGGATCGTTGTCCAGTGTGATAACTCATTTGATATCAGCAGCTGTGATAACAACAACAAAAAAAATTTAATTGTTTTTTTTTATTTTACCCAGATCCCAGGATATTCTGTTATTGCATCCACCAGTAACACATACACATTATCTGTTGCAAGCTTCGATCCCAAACTTGATGACGGAACTTGGACATGTACCGATTCAGCAGCTGCTACGATTGCTGGCAAACTTGTACATGTAGAAGCTAGAATTATGTTTCTTCTTTGAACACATTAAATGTTAATTAAATCATACATTAAGAGAGATGGGTGTAAATTTCAGGGCCATTTTAAGTCTATGTGCACTGGGTAAGTGTATTAAACTTTGTAAAATATTCAAATAAATTACTAAGAATGAAAAAGATGGCTATGAATCTAATAAACCAGAAATAAGTGTCTGCTTCAGAAGATGGATCTTTCTAGGGCAAGAAAATAATAAAATGTAAATGTGTATGTATGTATATATATTTTATTATATTATTATTATTATTATTATTATTATGAATCAGAGTGTAGGAAAATGGGTGCCATACATTTGAGTCTTCTCGGCAGCAGGGATGCAGTTTGTGAGATCATGATTGTATTGCATCCTCCTGTCCTAACACATTCACGAATATTGTCTATATATATATATATTCAAAGATACATATCTATATAAAAACATACACAGACAAAAGATACATGGTATTACCTAATTATATACTTCTGTACATAACCATGCATAAAAGAACAAAAAGAAGACAGTTTATGAGATTACTGGCATTATTATAAGATAAACATGGAAGAAGATACAGAATCACTTCTGCTTATTTCTTCTAAAATATACAAAATTGAAGAAAATCAGTAACCAGTTATATCCATTATATAAGGGTTTTTTTAAATATTTTATTGTTGCTTGTTTTTTACTACAATAAATTAAAACAGTAATAATAGTGTTTTTGATGAAGATGATGCTCATGATAATTCTCACATTTAAAACAAATGAACCATCAAAAAATGTCCAGTGAATATTATGCTGGTGCTAAATAAAAATGGATCACATTAGACACAGCTTTCTGTGAATCTGACCCACCTTATTCCTATAGTAACTGTGTTGTATTTAACTCAGTTGTATTCCTTGCTTTCAAATGAAACCAAATAGCCACCTTTATTTTTTTTTCTGCTGCAGTACTGTTAAGCAAACATACAAACAGTTGTATTTAACCTCAGGCTTTTCTGTTCATTGGTTCACTAAATATCATTATAATAATACGTCGTAGACGACGATGTGAGTGAAACGTTCCGTTCACTTCATTAAAGAAACAAAGCACAAATGTAAAAAATAATAGCTTTATTTGTTTTATTATTATTATTTCTTTTAAATATGAAATGAACTAATTAATGAAACAATAATAGAGAAAAAGGTATTTTCTTGAAAACGTTTCTAAAACAGAAGAGAAGAGAAGATAGCAGGCAATTGGGAACATTGTTTTTCTTCATGACGGTGAAAAATCAAGTTGTCTGCAATTTGTAAGAATCTATCTGTGAACTTTTTATTTTTATTTTTATTTTTTTTATATATCATACTTCACAGACATGTAGACAGATACGTATATTTTAACTTTATTATATTTGATAAAACGTTGTTTTTGGGGGAAATTATTTTTTTATATATGTAAAATGAACTTCACATTTACGATTCAGATTTTCAAAAGCAGATTGTGTGCTCTTCAGTTGATAGCATTAATAAGATTATAAAACAAGACTGCAGACGACATGGACTATATTTTCTTTCTTAACATGCTGCAGACAGATTTCATGACGTCATCACTTACATTACGTAAAATTTATAAATTTTTTGTCTTTTCTTGTTTCTTTCTTTACATTCACATGCAAAATCTTATACAATCACTTTTATATATCATAGCAAATATAATCAGTTAAAAATCGTTCAAAGGGAATAACTATAAAGAAGACATGTAACACAATAGCTGAAATTTGAAACACATACATCGATCAGACAGATTAAAACATTTCACACTTTACAAAAACATTTCTATAATTTTATCACGTTGTGGACATTTCAAAATCCACAAAAGTTTAATAACATTTTCAAAAAGGAAATATAGCACTAAGCAAATTGAAATTCAACAAGTTATTGCGTAAATAATAATAATAATTAAACTCTATTATATATGTAAATAAATAAATAAATAAATACTAGTAAGTGAATAAGTAAGTAAGTAATAATAATAATAATAATAACTGATGATGATGGTGATGATATCGTCTGCAATAGTTCCCGTCAAAGAAAAGAAGTTGTATATGAAACTGGAAACTAGGAAGTATATTTGTGTTGATAAAAAGCCCTAAACAAATGTAATCAATGCTTCAAGGGGGATAATTCTGTTCTGACACTGATACAAATACAATTATAAGACCGTCAGACATACTAGAAAAGTAAACGGTGAAACTCGTTAAAGAAACACGCACAATAATAATAATAATAATAATAATAAGCATGAGTAGTACAAAATAAAGACAGAAACAAGACTACAGTTTAGTTTGATGTCAGTGTTTGATACATCTCATATCTCCGTGTTTGTCTACCTGTCACGATTATGTAGATCTAGAGCCAACCAGTGATGACAAAAATGTTGATAACCCTGAAAAAAAAAAAAAAAAAAAAAAAAAAAATAAAAAAAATAAAAAGGGCCTGAACTGAAACAAATAACAAGAAAATTATCCAAAGGAAAACATTTACAAAGACATAAACAGAAAATACGCAAAAACACGCAGACACGCTTACACAAAAACACAGATATATAGATACAGAGATAAATAGCTCAGTAGACAGAAACATATATAGATACGTACATACATGTACAAAGTGCAAGTTTATAAACATATGTATGTTTGTGCGTGATTTATGTATGTGTAGGTGTGAGTTAATTGTGCGTAGATAGATAGACAGAAGTGTAGATAAAATGAATACTAAACTGAACAGTAAAAGAACTAATGAAATAAAAATAAAGGGCACGAACAGAACGCTAAAATATATAATGAGAGAAAGCAGCGGAGATCTCTAGCTGGAACCACATAAACTGAGAGACACACAGTCATGCACAGGAACACAGATACGTTGATAGATACAAAGACACACGTACACACAAATAGCAGTACATTGATCAATAGGTGAAAAGAAAGACAGATGATTCGATGGATGGATGGATGGAAGGATGGACAGGCATACGTAAATTTAGACCATGCTACACTGAAAAATAAAACAAGTAACAAAAAGAAAGCAGTTACAAGATTACTTACGTGATTATTATGTAAACCGCGAAAGAAGACAGAGATTCACTTGCGGACGTCATAGCTGAAACAGACGTACTATAAATGTTTTAACCAGTTAGGCACAAAATTTTAAAACTGTCATATATACCATAATAAATTAAATTCACAAGTAATAATGATGATAATGATGATGATGATGATGATGATATAAACGATGCTTATGATGGTGTTTGTGATGACGATGATCATCACGATTATGATAATAGTAATTCTTACATTTGAAATATAGATAAGGACTGGATTCAGGAAAAAGCGGTGCAGCAAGAGAAATGTGAGTAATTTTGAGTTTGAGCCTCAGCGTATATCCAATAAATTTTTGAGTAGTGTAATACAATGAGCAGGTGGTCTCTACCTCCCCCGGCGGACACGGTTTTGTGTTAGTACTAAACCTGATTAGCTGTTTAGGCACAGGTTTATCTTCCTTGTCCTTCGGCTACAAAGAAGAAATAATTTCTGGTTAAATTAAATTAATTAAAAAACAACAACAACAACAACAACAACAACAACAATAATAATAATGATGATGATGATGATGATGATGATACTACTACTACTATTACTACTACTACTACTACTACTACTACTAATAATAATAATATTAAACGAGTAAACGTTAGAAACATTTGAATAAGAAAATGTAATCTCATTAGCATTAGTAAAAAAATCTTTAATTTATTGGTAAAATTTATTATGTTGTTAAATATAGACATAAAAATCTTAAATTTATAAACAGCGTGTTCTAAGAAAAAAAAAAATGAAACTGTAGAGCCTTCTACAAAGAAATGTTTAAATCTGATTCAGTTGTTTTTCTCTCACACAAATAAAAGCTAAAACAAAAACTTCTCAAACAAAAACTTTTATTTTTATCTATTTATTTATGTATTTGTTATGTTTCTTTACTTAACCTAAAGTGAAACTCAGAATCAGTTTTACAGTATCACTGTTTTACTAATAAAAGTATTCTATACGATTATTTCATATTATACAATCAGTTCACATAGACGCTAACTTCATATGTCCAAAAGCATTCTGCCTCTTTATATGTACACCTTCCTATCACAGACACGTGTTTTATGTGTGGTTTATTGCTGAGCAATGGCAGGCCATTGAAAGCTACGGAAAACACATCTGAAAAGCAAGAATTCACGTAACGAGTTTAGCAAAGGCTGATTTAAATATCGTAAATGTTATATTAAACAAATATAAATACCATTTTAGTATAAAGATAAACTATTCCAAAAATGAAAAAAGAACAATTAAAGTGGATTTCATCTGACTGGACATATCCGTACGTTTACTTTATTATGACGTATTACATATATAATTAATAAGAAAACATCTGTATTCTATGGAAAATGCGAAAGATTCTGTGATAATCTTATGAATTAATTATATGTCTATAAATGTCATAAAACATAAACTAAATAAAAGATAAACGTGTCCCACTTTCTTCCAAGCTGACCTACAAGAGGAATACAGTGATATGCTAGTCTGTGTGTGTTTGTGTATAATGTCACGTGTGTGGGTGTGTCTGTGTGTTCGTGTGTATGTAAACTGACCTGATGATTCAATCTTTAGTGTGCCTAGAACTGAATCAGGTTCGGAATCACCACATTTCCAAGTGCCTTCGTCGTTGTCCCGACTGAAGCTGTCAATAGAGAGTGTGTACGAATTCGAAGATGCCGCAGTAACTGAATAGCCAGACAGTAGTTGTAAGCACTTCTTGATGTCAAATGAGTCGTCACACTGAGCAACAACTGCTGCTCCTTCAGGGCGGTTGAAACCAAGAGCACCTGTTATTTCACCACTTACTAATTCACAGGTGATGGTGAAAGGATGTTCTCTGAAAGCTCTTTCGTTAGCTGATGTCAGTTTTGTTTCTAACTTACCTACGAGAATGAAAACAAAAAGTAAATAAATAAATAAAAAATAAAATATAACGTTTTATTATTGTTGTTAGATTTGCTAAATTATATGATTACTTGTATCACATGAAATAAGCAACAGTAAACATATATAAACATATCAGAATTACATTTTCTTATCGTTTTTAGATAGTGTGACATAATCGAAACAAATCTATTTATAGATATATACGTAGACAGTACTGATCACGTCTGTTCCGTTGTTTATCAATAATAAAGGAAGAAGAGCGCGCGCTTTTTGGGGTATATAAATTTCGTTTCATAATTGTGAAAAAACGATAAGAATATGTAACTTTGAGTGTCAGCACTTTAAAAACAATCAATGACGAAAGAAGAAGGATGGCGCTTTTTGAACCATGTAAAGTATATATTTTGGGGGTGCAGAGACTGAATTGCTGTATTGCTAGAGTAACTGCAACAGTGAACAGTCTGCCGTGTTCTTACGCTTTACCGTGGTACACGAGAGAAACAGCAAGAGTCACGTTACCTTCACATCTGACTGTCAAGAAAATCTACTCAAAACAAACAAACAACCCTCACCGTCATAATAATAAAGTTACATAAAAAATAGAAAAATAAAAAAATAATAAAGAAATAAAGAAAGAAGAAGAAGAAAAAAAAATATATAGAAAAACATACTTAAAGACCTAAACAAAATAACAAAGAAAAAATAAATAATGATAATATTTGCATACTATTAATAGTCTTAATTGTTACATAGCTATTCATATTTTTGTTATTGTAATAGAAATAAAACATGGTTACCATGTTGATTCATTGTAACACTGTAAGGCAGTAACATACACAGCGTGTCATAAAAATACTGTATTAGTTAGTGTAGGCGCATTGTCTTTACTTATCTACAACGTTATTTTTATTTTGTTTCAACATTCATAGCTAAGGTAATTAACCGTTATAGTTATCATGTAAAGTGTTTAAAAAAGTTAAAGCCAGTGTGAGATTCAAATCTTAGTTACTTTCACGTCACGCTTAGCTAGGTTTACGTTTGTGTGTGTGTGCGTCTCTCTCTCTCTCTCTCTCTCTCTCTCTCTCTCTCTCTCTCTCTCTCTCTCTCTCTCTCTCTCTCTCTCTCTGTGTGTGTGTGTGTGTGCGCGCGCGCGTGTGTGTTATTTTTCAGTTTATAATTATTTAATTTATAAACCTTCCTTGCTGCTAAACTAAATATCACCAGTAGTCACATAATGATTATGTTCAGTAATGAAACTTAATAATCATTAATATTAAAAAGTATTCTTGTTACATATCATTGATCGTAAGTTCTAGATGTCATACAAATCTATAGCTTTCAGTAATACTAATAGAAATTATAAAGAAAAGTATTTTTCTGCTATATTATCCTGTTGTCAGCAATGTATTACCTTCACTGAATGTAAATGAAGACAGACAGACAGCAAGCACGAATATGCATTTCAGTTGAAAATCCATTGAAATTAAATCTATATCAAGAACGAAGTACCAAATCTGAAAAACAAAAGAAGAAGAAGAAAAAGGATATTATTTTTATAATAACCAATAAAAATATTTGTTTTGTTTTAACAACAATTATCGTACAATGCATTTGTTTATAATAATAATAATAATAATAATAATAATAATAATAACAATAATAATAATAATAATAATAAAAATAATAATAATAATAAAATAATAATTTAAAAAAAAAGAGTTGAAATATCTCAAAGAAAACAAAGAAAACTGAAATATTAAAATAATTAATATTAACATATTAGGAGGGCCATACCATAAATAATAATAATAATAATAATAATAATAATAATAATAATAATAACAAAAATAATTTAAAAAAAGAAAAACACCACACTAAACCAACACGAAGAAAAAAAAGAAGAAAAAAACAACAACAAAAACCACTAACGAAAAGGTTAATGATGAAAAACAATAGTCCTAAACAATGCCAACAAAACACCAGAACCAGTGAAAATTAAAAGGGTCTGCTGCTGTCTTTAGAGACCGTTTGAAAACGTCACAATCTGACGTCAGGAGGGATTACGTCTTCATATTATGGATATAGTAATTTTAAATGCACTTTACATAGGTTAAATCTGTACTCTGTTCAGATATGCTTTTGGTTAAAATAAGTGATTTTTTTTTCTTTCTTTCTTGATATTTTTTTTTTTACTTTTTTTTTTTCTTTTTTCTAGTTCTTCTTTGTTTTTGTTTTTATAAAATAATAAAAATAAAAAATTTAAAAAGCTGTGAAACGGACAGGCCATTTGTTTACAGGGCTTTAACCACACACACCCACACACCCACACACACCCATACACCCGCCACACCCCCACACCCACACACAGACACACACACCCACACACACAGACACCCACACACACCCACACACGCACACACACACAAAACACACACACACCCAACACACACACACAGACACAGACACACAGACACACCCACACACCCACACCCACACACACACACCCACACCCACACACACCCTTTAAGAGGTACCTTTCATAAATTCATAAATTGTTGTACATTTTCAGTCACAATCGCAAAGCTTCTCACAGAAGTTCGATTCTGTTTTCGTTTAAATAAACCTATTTAACAATTTATATATTTTAATTATTAATGTTGTGGTCGTGGTTTGGTATTTCAACACCAGAAAAAAAGAATAGTAAAATATATATAAAATAATAATAATTAAAAGAAAAAAAAAAGCCGAATAATTAATTTGGCGTATGTTAATTCATTTTGAAATTTTATTTTTTCGAGAAAAAGCAGTCCGGAAGAAATTTATAAATACTTTTTAGCGTAATTGATGACGTCAACATCCGTAACAGGTCGACTAAAGTAAGTAAGTAATAATTAAAAATAAAATAAAGATTTCGAGTTTTTCTGGTATTACTCGTTATCTTCTTTAATGATGTTCCCATTATTTTGCAGCTAAATATGTATTTTGTCAGTGCAGCTTTTTCGAAACACACACACACACACACACACACACACACACATCGTCGTACATTATGTAAATAATATTTAATTAACTACTGAAAATGTTTATCTTTCTTTCCTTGTAATAATAATAATAATAATAATAATAATAATAATAATAATAATAATAATAATCTATCAGTCAATGAAAATGTAATAAATAACAAAATAAAGTAGGAAATAAAATGTGACAGGGTAACAAGAACATTTTAAAATATGTTTATTAAATCTTATTTCAAAACGGTCACGTTACTGAGTTATTTAATCTAATTATTATTTCTAAAAACAGTCCAGAAACAACAACAACGACAATAATAATAATAATAATAATAATAATAATAATAATAATAATAATAATAATAATATATTAAATATGCAATATGTCGTTCGAAACGAACTGCTGTTTTTCAGCAGAGCGGTAACAAATAAAAATAGTAAAATCGGCTACAAATGTTCTCTGTTGTTTACAAATGTTCTCTGCACGTGATCGACCCGGTTATTTATAGATCACTTAGACCTTTTAACGATAGCGGATAAAAATAGAACTGTAGTAGTAACCCATATTTATTCTTAGCAGATTTGTTCTCGTGGAATATATAACAATGTGACAGCAGCTATAACTCGAAATATAATAAAAGACATACTTACAGTAATTGTTTTTATCTGTTTACGATTCATTTTAACAAATGCAGCAGAAAAACTCGTTATCGCCAGAGATATTTGTGCAGTAATACAAAAACAATGCCTAGAGCTCGCGGATTTAACGATGTCACTTAATTTCAGTTCTGCTGGCTTTCATTTCTCTCAGACATGAATTCTTTTGATGATTTAATCATTTTATTCGCACATTAATCTACATATGATTAGTAAAATTAATTGCACAAATCAACAACTTTATACCTTAATAAGGCCTCTTTCTATGCTTTTTTTTGTTTGTTTTGAAGCTGTCTAAATAACTCCTAGTCATGTGACACAATTTCTTTTGCACACAGGTTTTAGTCATTTACTGTCTCAGACTATACATTAAATTTAACTTTGTCACAAACATCTCTCTTGACAAGAACATTATTACGAATACAAAGTGTGTTTCACGGGGTATTTTTTTTTTGCTTTTTGAGGATAACTACATCATGGAATTGGAAGCGAGGCACATTTTGGTGTGTGCTGTTCTCTTTACAGCTACTTCAAGTGAGTTCATTTAAACACGAATAATAAATAGTAGTTTCAAATAATGTTTATGAATGAAAAAAAAAGTATATATATATATATATATATATATTACATTTTTATTTTATTTTTTACAGTGAAAATGTTATGATATTTATTTTGTTTTTATACAATATTTTCATTTATAAATACAATTTTCTAATTTAAAAAAAAACGTTACAAAAAGTCGGGGTGGTTTTTGGGGGGCCTGGAACGGATAAATGGTATTTCAGTTAATTTCAGGTGGGAAAATTGATTTGATGTACGAGCAAACTGAGATACGAGTTTGGTCACGGAACGAATTAAACTCATAAGTCAAGGTACCACGGTATTTATTTTTGTTTTTATTAATTTTTTTTTTTTTTTTTTTTTTTTTTTTTTTACTTATATTAATGTAAGATGAGAATTTTAAGTAAATGTAATTATCACATACTTTTCAGACGCGTATTTCCTCAAAAAGTCAGGAAACGCAGTTGAGGTTGGATTATCTTTCACACTCACGTGTCACACGCGTCGCAGAGTGGCAGGGATAGGCTGGACGCGCGGGACCTTGACCATGAATGTTCACCAAGGTCACGGGTCAAACTGCAGTGGATATCTGCCAAGAAAATACAAGTTCAAATGTAACGAGGGAACTGTATTCACACTAACAATACCCAAAGTCTTTTTCAGCGAAGATGAAGTGAAATGGTTCTGTTCAGATCTAGATGGAAAACACAAAAGCAATGTCGTAGTTATACATGTCATGGGCGCTTGTAGGTTTTGCTCGTAAACTATAAATATAATGATAATGAGAGCCGTGTGTATGTAACGGTGTGTTTAACACATTCAGACAAATGTTCTTGCGTACAAAACATAAAGAAATAACTAAAAGTTTCTAACGTGTGTAAAATGTACAATTCTATTACCTCTCACTTGTAGACTAATTTTTACAGAATAGTTAACTAATTTGTTTTTCTTCCTTTTTATTGTTGTTGTAGTTATTTTTATGACAATCCCATTGAGAAACTCCCAATGTAACAGAGCTGTAACTAGATAATATCCCATAATACTTTAGTTTTGTCTCGACTTTCGAACAGAATCCCAAGTTTCGACTGCCAAACGATACGTTCCAATGTTAAAAGGTCTCGTTACGTCAGCACACAAAACACAAATACACAAAAGTATGTTTATCAATTATGAAACAGCTAACTGTAAGGAATAACCATTGATCATTTTCCTGTAATTAGCAAAAAAAATTGGTCATTAATAGATAAACTTGAATTGAGTTTTGATATCGTGGATTTAACACTGAAAGATGTTTAAAAGATTTTCACAGTTTTCTAAATTTTGTATTGTTTAGCTATGGCGAAGAGTGGAAGCGAGTCTCTATCTTCAGCTACGTTTTGTCTGATAACCGTGTAAGTAATCTTTATTTCTAACGTTTCTTTTATTTATTTCATTGTCTCACTGCTTAGTCTATTTCTCCACCAGTTTATCTTTGTATATCTAGTTTTCACTGTTTTCTGTGTTTAACTGTACTTGAGTCGTTCAGTTCATGATCTATTACTTTTTTCTTTCTTTTTTATTATTATTATTATTATTATTATTATTATTATTATTATTATTATTATTATTATTATTATTATTATTATTATTATTATTATTTTCTTTTTTTAGATTTATCAACACTTTAGCGATCACTGGTTTGCTGTAGATCTACACCCACCTCACAGAGAGATAAACCCTGAGATATGACAGATCTATCAAATTCTTACAACAGACTAAATTATAACTTCTACGACCGCTATCATTGTTACTATAACTACTACCCTTCTTCTTGTTGTTGTATTTTACTATTATTTAATAGTAGATACCTTCAATGTTTTCATCTTATCAGACTAATTATATTATATATTAATGTAAAACGTGTAAGTATTTAGACTCTAATTTCCTAGTAAAATATATTTTAAAATAAATATGAGATGCTGATTTAACAATAGTCTGGCAACTATATTAACATTAATTATATAGAATATCAAAATATAGTGGATGACGTTTTGATATTGGACTAGACCACTCCCATTATGTCTTCTGACAATGAATTTATTGTTTCGACAGTTATGTAGATTAGACAGTTCATTATTATTATTTATGAAATAATTTTAAAAAATTATCTTTATCGTTTCTTTATAAATAAACGGTGAATTAATTTGTGTCTCTAAAATACTGGAGACGAAAAGGACAAGTTCAAATCAGTAACTTTTAACATTATGATAATCAAAAATATTTGTTTATTTAGAAATCTGGAACTTTTTTAATAAAAACAACTTTATTTTTAAAAATTATTAATGAAAATCTTTCAGATTTGGAAGTTACGATAGTTTGTCTTCTATGAAAACAGTTAAAATTATATAAGTTGCAAAGCATTTTATTAATTATTAACTATTTTCTTCTATATTTTTCTTCTTTTTATTTCCCCCACTGAATTAAAAAATTCATAAGATTACTGAAATTCAGTGTTAAATTGAAGTATTTCAGTGCGCATTCACTTTAAACTATATTTAAACAGTCTTAGATTTCTGGTTCTATTACTGTAATTAAATCGTTTCCCTGTTTGAATCTGTAACAATGTTAATATGGCGTATTCTTTTGAAAAAAGTCACTAAATGTTTTATTTATAAAAACCTTAGAGAGAGAGAGAGAGAGAGAGAGAGAGAGAGAGAGAGAGAGAGAGAGAGAGAGAGAGAGAGAGAGAGAGAGAGAGAGAGAGTCTATGTGTTATGGAGAAGCTTTAACACGTTTTACTGAACTGGGTTTCATCAAGGTCAGGGTAACACTTGTGATTTATAAAACTACATTTCAGTTTTATTTCTGTTTGTTGGGTCTGTTCTTGGTCATGTTAATAAATGTAATAACATTTTCACTGCACATATATTTACACTATACTATTACAATCAGAAAAAATTTGCTTTGACTGAAAAATTTAAGATTTTAGCAGGTCTGACGTGATTTGAGTCTCCTGCGGATCAAACTGTACAGTGTTAGGAAAGTTTCTGCCTGGCTAAATCTGTAAAATATGCATAGAAAAGAGAGAAGTTATTACTCCTGCTCCGTTCTGACAATCGAATCACAAATACAGGTCGAACAAGTATTTTATCAAATGTTGCACATTTTTGCTATTTTTACTTCATAATACATGTATAGTTTTGTGATTTCGATAAAGAAATATTTTCATATTATACTAAGCATTTTATCATAATTAATAAGACTGAATTTGCCCATTGTCAACATTTTATCAAATAAGCGAGAAATATTAGGAGATTATCGTTATAAAATAACTTTAGATTAATATTAGTTCTGTTATTGTTGTTATATGAGAAATAAAATCATTTCTATATTTATAATTATAATAATAATAAAAAATAATAAAAACATGAAAGACAAAATATAACGTCCTCATCAAGAATAGTAAATGTACGGTCTAAAATAAAAGTTTAAGAATCGCAGTTGTAATTGTTGTTGTTGTTGTTGTGGTTGTTGTTGTTGTTGTTAATATTATTATTATTTTATGGGAAATAAAAATATCTCTGAATTTCTGAAGACGTAAAATAACAAGCTGTTAAATATGTGCAGGAATAATAATAATAATAATAATAATAATAATAATAATAATAATAATAAATAATAATAATAATTGGAAAATAAAACGCAAAGCATAATGTCGTTTATCAAGAACTTAAATTTACGGTCTAAGGGGTATAACTCTAATTTAAAGTCTGGAATCGCCATCTACTAATAATATCGTTAATTTAAATTCCTTTAAATTTGCCTCTACTTCCTTTTCGAATAAGTGTTATATTTATTATCTATTTATTTACTTTTAATTTAAGTTAAAAATAGTGTGTTTTTGGAAACCTAATATACTGACTTTTGGATATTTCCGTTTCGATTAGCCCGGTTATACTAAAATAGAGTTATTCCCCTTAGACCGTTGTTTTTACGCTAAACACTAATCTTCACAATGTTTGATTGTATATCCTTATTTCTCGTTTTTCTGTGATGATTTAATTATTATTTTTATTGCTCTTACTGTTGTATGATGCTGAGTTTTATTATTATTATTATTATTATTATTATTATTATTATTATTATTATTATTATTAGTAGTAGATTTCATTAATTATTATTATTCTTTTAATAATTTATCACAAAATAATTAAACACTTTTTAATATTAATTTACTATATTTTAATCATTATTCTTTTGGATTATTTAATTTTAATGGAGGCATATGTAAAATTTGTTTTCTGTTTATAATGATTAAATGGCCCATGTTCTTGTTCTATAGTTTTCTAGTTAGTATTTGTGAAACAACAGTGCAGTTTCACACCTACTAATATTTCTACTAGATTTGTATAGATTTGCTAAAACTAGCTTTCTAATATTTGTATAGTGGCAAACATATTAAATATATTTCTTATTACAACACTCTTATACTTAGATGTATGGAACATTTATTTTTAAATGTTTAATGTTTGAAAATAAGAAACATATTTAAAATAATAAAACTGATATTCGATGGGAGTAAAACCTATGTTTGAAATTAGTTTTCTTTCCCTTTATTTATATTAGAATATAAAATCTTATCTACATTTTTCAGTTTAATACTTTATGAAATAACTAAAACCAGTACTGCTGTATCTGACCGTGTTAGTATCTAGTATTTCAAAATCTTATTACACAGAAAGTAAAATTTAAACAAATTAAATGTACATAATTCTTCTAACAGTTTAACATAAATGTAAATTAAAATTAATTAGAACAATAGTTCTAACAATATCATTTGAAAGGGTAACAAAAAAAAAAAAAATTTGCCAAACCAAAAATAAAATATTTAGGCAGAGAATTTACAAATCTTTGCTTTTATTTTGTTTATTCATTTCTGTTAAATAGGTTTTCTTTATGCTAACTTTGTAGAAATTTAAATTTTACTGGCATATATGACTTTGTAGTCAATACTACTATCATCATCATTATCACCATCATCGTCATCATCATCATCATCATTATAAAAAAGAAATACAGAGTAAGTGCTGTTAGTATCAGAAACTGCTTTTGGAAATGCTTGGTTTTAGGCCATCAGCCACTTTTAAAAGTAAATGAACAGGCAAATTAGTTTCACTTTAAGTAAATGAACAGGCAAATTAGTTTCACTTTAAGTAAATTTCATGTCATTTACATTTGTGTAATATATGTTATAATTTGTTTAATAAAATTAAGAGGAAATGTTTTGGACATAATGTTTTAAAAGGCTAATATAGCTAAGTAAAATGACAGACATTTCATTATTGGCTTGTTGGCTTTTATATTCTTTTTATTATTATTATTGTAATGATAATTCTATTACAACTACTACTGTGAATAATAAAGCAACAACTTTAGAAAATAATTATATTCCTTATTTTATTAGACAAATTTTATAATTCTATTATTATTTATTGGTTTATTGTTTTTGGATGGTTTTGGATGTGGGGTCTGTCTGTGTTGTTTTTTTATTACTTATTTTATTAATTTTTATAATTCTATTATTATTTATTGGTTTATTGTTTTTGGATGGTTTTGGATGTGGGGTCTGTCTGTGTTGTTTTTTTATTAAATTTATTTATTTATTTATTTTATTTATTTATAATAATAATAATAATAATAATAAAAGAATGTCATTAAAAAAAAATGGCACAAACAGAATAATTCTACAGAAACAAAACAAAAAATAATAAAGGTAAATTTAATAAATTAATAAAGGTTATAAAAACACTTACTAAACACACAATGGATGTAAAACTAGGTTTGACACTACAATGAATTTGCTACTATCTATTTATGGCCTATAGTGGATACAGCCTAAGGGATTCCTAGAGATCAAGTTATAATTATCTACATTATAAAGAAGTATATGAAGTGCATATTAGTATGTTAATTAATTAACCAAATTGGAAATCTTTCTTATGTAATAATAAGACATGACAAATGTATCACAGAAGCTAAAAAATGTGAAAAAGATGGTGATAGCTAATGAAATAAAATAAAAAAGAAATGTAAAAAAACAAACTAATTTTATTTTTATATTTATTCCAATAAAATAAAATAAATAAATAAAGGAAATCAGCGAGTATAACAAGTTATACTTCTGTTATCATATGAGCTGAAAACTGTTTGCATAAACTGTGTATAAAATATAAATAGAATTTGTATTTAGACTTAGATCCTACTCTCAGGCTACCTCTTTATATCCTAAACTCTTTAAAATCTGAAATTGAGGATTCTCAACCTGCAACTTAAAATTAATTTAATTTATTATGATTATTATTATTATTATTATTATTATTATTATTACATATGGAACCAAAATGCCATTTTTTTTTTTAATAACCTCCTTAAAATGTTTATTAAATTTAAATTGTAATAATAAAATTAAAAATATTAAAAATTAAAAAAAAAAAAACAGGAAGTTAGTCCTTTGATTGAATTTTAGTATATCAATTTAAAATTCAAATAAAGAAATAATAAATAAGCATGGAATAAGAGTTATAAAATAAACAAAATAAGACAAAATGTATAAGTAATATTTCTCTCATCATAATAACGGAAAATTGCAAAAGCTTAATCATATTTGGTGTTAATAACTGAAAAATACTTAATTCATTTCTTTATTTATCATCATCATCATCATTATTATTATTATTATTATTATTATTATTATTATTATTATTATTAATAACTCTAAGACAAAGGTGCCGATTAAGCCCGTTATAGTTTTCCCCCTTACGCCATAGTTTGTTTATTTTCGATTTTGTACTGAATTTGAAGGAACGTATACAACAATAAATAAATAAATAAATAATTCTTTTTTCTTTCTTTTTCGTGGTTTAATTTATAGCTGAATTATCTCCCTAGATTAAATCTAAAATTAAAACTTATTTTTATCTATATCTTAGAAAATATTATCAAGAAAAGTGAATTTACGGTCTAAGGGGAATAACTCCAATTTGGAATTTACATAATTTATTCCATCTGGTCAATGTGTTGATTAACTTTTAATATATCAGTTTATAATTTGAATAAAGAAATAAGAAATAAAAACGACGAAAGAGTTATAAAATAAATAAATGAAATAAAAATTTTAAGTGATATGTCTGTGATCATAATAGGTGAAAATAAAATGATGATGATGATGATAATAGTAATAATAATAATAATAATAATAATAATAATAAATAATAATAATAATTAATAAATAAATAAATAAATAAAATGAAAAATTAAATTAAATAAGTAAATTTAAGGTCTAAAGGGAATAACTCTAATATAAAGTTTTGCAAGAAGAATTTATTGATGTTATAGTAAATGTAAATAAGATTTGATTTGTATTTATTCTCTAATACTAAATAAATGTAAATAGTTGTTGTCGTTTTTCCTTTATTTATTTACTTATTATTATTATTATTATTATTATTATTATTATTATTATTTATTTATTTATTTGTTTATTTTTATTTATTTATTTATTTATTTATATATTTTGTATATTATATTATATATTATATATATATATATAAAGAATAACAAACGTAGATAACGGAAATAGGTAAGTTGAAACATCATTTTAGAGTTGTTTCCCTTACACCATAATTTTACTTGTTTTCGATTTAATGCAGTGTATAATTAATTATGGATTAAAAAAGAAAGACAAAAATGAAATCGCTTCAAATAATTAATATAAAATAAAAAAAAAATACATATTTTTAATAAGGGAAAGACAAAGAAAAAAAAAGAAAAAAAAAAACCTATTCCGAATTCAAGCACGGTAAGCAATTTTAAAAATCATTTACGATATGGGGGGAAAGATAAAACAACTGATTTGTGACTTTTTTTTCTCTTTTTTTGTTATGTTTTTTTTTTTTTTTTTTTTTAAGTTTAAATATATTTATTTGTTGTTAAGTGCGAATTTCCAATTAGATCACGATACTAAAATAGAGTTGTTCCCCTTAGACCGCTATGATGAATATCTCGATATTTTATTTTTATTTATTTTTATTTATTTATTTATTTTTTTAAGATTAAAATTTAATTCAAATTCTTTATTTCAAGTTTTTCTAATTGTCTATCATATACTTTATTATCATTGGTAGTAGTTCAACAGAGTAGTAGTAGAAGCACTAGCCTTTCGTTATTTTAATTCTTTTTCTCATTTTATTTTTCTGTTACTGAATTAACATTTTTGTTTGTTGTTGTGGGGTTTTGTTTGGTGTTTTTTTTTAAGGTATCATAAAACTGTTATACTCTTCTGACCATGAATTCACTGTGACTTTATGTTACGAGAATTATAACTATTTTAAATGTATCAGAGAACTATTTAAATTTAATATCTTCTATTAATGATTTGTTAAAATATGTATAGCATCTATTTTTCTTTGCAGTTTTCTAAACAAGATCTGTGCAAACAGCAACAATCACTTCACCCCTCGCCCACTGGTGATTTTCTATATGTGTGCTGATAACAGTTTTCTAATGAATATAAACTTTTCAAACTTTTTGACTTGCGGACCCCTTTATATTTCAGGCTTTACCCTAGGGACCCCCTTATAAACGCTTATGAAATTTATAATAAATATTTGCTTAAAATAACATATATAAAATCAAACTGCCCATAAAAAGTATTCGCTGTCCACAGACCCCCTGTCTTGTACTTGCGGACCCCCTGTGGTCCACAGACCACAGTTTGAAAACCTCTGTTCTAATGAATATAAACTGGTGAAATCTTTATATATGTGTGTTATTACAGCTGTAATTACTTTATTAGATACAGGTATATATGGCGACTCACTTTCAATGAACATTTTGTTTCAACTGAACAGTTCATTTCATTATTATTATTATTATTATTAGTAGTAGTAGTATTTATTTATTTATTTATTTATTTTATTTTATTTTATTTTATTTTATTTTATTTTATTTTTTATATTTTATTTTATTGGGGGTTTTTTTAACAAAGAAATTATTTAAATTAATTAGACTAAAACTACTAAGGTTTTTTTTACACATTTATTTACATTAAAATGTAGAATCTTGCAAAATAGATACTCGACATTACTCAGTTTAATAATTTATGAAATAACTAAATCCAGTATTAGTATATCTGAAAATCTATCACATCTAGTGTATTTTAGAATTATTTTACATAGAAAATAAAAAATATACGTAAATGTAAACTAATATTAATTTCAGTTTTGAACAATATCTCTTGAAAGTTTACCTAACACTAGTTATCCGAAATATTTAACACAGATTTCAAAATTTCATTTTAATTTTGTCTTTAAGTTTCAGTTTTTATCCTAATTTTGTACACATCTACTGTATTAATATTTCACTTACACCACATAGTACTTGGCAGTCAGTACTACAGGAATACATTATTATTATTATTGTTATTATTATTATTATTATTATTATTATTATTATTATTATTATTATTATTTGTTATGTTTGTGAATCAGAACCAAAATAAAAAATGAATGATCATGACAGTTATCTTGCTTTCAGCAGGGAGGTAACTCTAACAAATATCAATGCTGCTTATAATGTGGATCAAACTGAGAAAAATAAAATGAAAACAACATCAAAGTGTTTAATTATCAACATCATTTATTTGTTTTAAACCGAATAGCTGCTGATGTCCGTAATATCTCAAAAATAAAATCTACCCTAGCAAATAAATAAATAGTTTTAAAGAGAAAGTGGCTTAGACAGAACAAATGCACTTTAATAAAGAAAGAAAGACAGAAATTTTATTAAATACATGTATATGTGAAGAAAAAAAAAAAAAAAAACTATCATTTTAAGAATTGTACATATTGTTCATCATGTTTTATATTAAAAGTTAAAACTGATATCAAACCCAAATCCTGACAATGCTGGCCTAGGCCTAGACTCTCGTTGTAAAAGTCTGAAAAATAAATAAATACAATTGAAAAAAATGAGAAAAAGGTCAGTTTCAATTAAAATTAATTAATAATAATTTTATCAATTAGTATGTTTTATGAAATGTGTGTTGAGATGAGTTTGTTCCTAACCTTGATAACACTGGTCCTAAACCTCTTGTAAACAAAGCCTTTGATTTACAGAATTAAAGATAACTTTAATTTTAATTTTCATTGTTTTTTATTTATTTATTTATTTATTATTATTATTATTATTATTATTATTATTATTATTATTATTATTATTATTATTATTATAACAAGCAGCAGCTCTATCTGGGGACTTATAAACCAAACTTTAACATTCATTTTTCTTATATTTCTTCTTGCACTCATTGACTTGGTCCAGTGTTTCTACCTGGAAAATGTGTAGGCCTGAAAGAAACATGTATGATCTTGTGATAGGCCTACACTTCATTAATAAGGAATCGAGGATGTCTGTTATCTATTAAAAGAAACTGTTCCATCAAAGAAATCTGATTTTTTATCCCTCTTTATTTCCTCATTTTTAAAAAATATGTATTTATTATTATTTATTTGTTTTAATTATTTCTGAGACAACTGAAGATCAGAAGCTAAAAAAAGAATAAAAATAAATAAATAATGAATAATAGTAAAAGGTAAAATAAATAGAATAATAAGAAAATTAATAATAATAATAATAATGATAATGATAATGATAATAATAATAAGAAGAAGAAGAAGAAGAAGAAGAAGAAGAAGAAGAAGAAGAAGAAGAAGAAGAAGATGATGATGATGATGATGATGATGATGAAAAAGAAGAAGTAGAAGAAACATTAATTAATGTTTTAAATAAAAAAGACATGTAAAGAACAAATGCACATTACTTTTATATTTATTCCATAAAGAAATCATAGCTTTAATTATATTTAACAAAAACACAATTAAATCAGTAGATAGGTAACAAGCAAAAAATGAAGAAAGCAGTTCAAAAATAACAAAAATAGAATCACATATAAAGAACTAATGATAATAACAGAATTACATGTTTTTAATAATATTGTTAAGAACAATTTGAAAATAAAAATTGTATGAAATAATAAATAAAAATGTAATTGATATATATAGCACAGAAGAAGAATTTACTCATTTTAAATTATTCTAGGAATATCTTACATTTTTGTAATATAGAAATCAACTACAGCCATATATAAATCAGTTTGTTGAATTCAAGAAAGTAATATAACAAAAATTGTTTTTAGAACCTAATTTTATTTCATTGTTTAAAATATATTTAATTGATCTTCCTATATTAGTTTTTAATTCATAAATACTTGATCAATTTTGTTCTGTAGGGTTTTTAAAATAAATTTTATTTTATTTATTAATCTCTTTTGATTGTTTTGAGTCAGGTTAGATAGCTTCATATTAAAAGTTAGACGAATGATCAAAATTGGTCTTTTGTTTCAAATAATGAAAAAAGTAAATCACTGATTAATCAGGTTTGTTTCCTGTAAAATAATAACTTGATTTCCTATTGGAAAAATGTGATTTCTAGTTAGTGCTCCTCTTATGATGGTAACTTTTACACACAGCAACAACAACAACAAAATTATATTTGATTGATTATTTTATATAATCAGTAATAAATAAGATGGACAATTTGTTCATTTTCTTCTTATTATTATTTTCTTCTGTTATTAGAAATATTAATTAAGGTTTACGTCAGTGCACCTATTGTTTACAATTTTTGCAAACTCGGATAAACGCATTACAACAGTTCGGCGAAACTGAGAGGGCGTTGTTTAATTTACTTCCATGTTGAAGTTTTTAATGGATGTTATTACTGATTTTGATCTGAATTATTATACGATGATGTATTAATAAAATGACCTTTGTCAGTAATCAAAATATCATATATGACAAGTAGTATTTTATCTATTTTTTTTTATTTTTTTATTTTTTTCCATGTAGGTGTCTAGATGAAGAAAACCGGACATTTTTGTTTTCTGGTCGCAAAATACTGACCAATAATTAATTGATTTATTATAGCATTATTGTTTGTAGTCTTTTTTTTTTTTTTGTGTTTATTTCTTTCTTTAAAAATAATATTTTTAATTAACAATAAAGATTTTATGAATAAATATTTTGAAAGTTCTATATCTAAAATCAGCTGTTTTTCTTTTGTCTTAGAATAACAATAAATTAATAATAATAATAATAATAATAACGTGCTAATTATCAGAAAAACGAAAATGTGGGCTAAATCAAACAGTTTATAATATCTCTATTTCTTTAATTATTTTGTTTTACTTTACTTATTTTACTTTATTTTGTCTTAATGTAATGTAATTTTATTTTATTTTATTTTTTTTTTTTTTTTTTTTTTATTATTATTATTATTATTATTATTATTATTATTATTATTATTATTATCATTATTTCATTTCATTTCTTTTTTTATTGTTATTTTTATAAAAATTAAAGTTTACACCGGTGCAACAATTATGGTGGATCTTTACAAAATACACACAAGATGTCCACAGTTCGGCGAAATTGAGGGAGTGGCTTTATATGTTACAGTTGATGTTTGTAGGTGATTTCTATTAACATTATAATTATAATGAGAAAAAAAAAGTAAATCACTGATTAATCGGGTTTGTTTCCTGTAAAATAATAACTTGATTTCCTATAGGAAAAATGTGATTTTTGAGTTCGTGTTTCTAGTTAGTGCTCCTCTTATGATGGTAACTTTTACACATAGCAACAACAACAACAAAATAATAAATTATTGATTATTTTATATAATCAGTAATAAATAAGATGGACAATTTGTTCATTTTCTTATTATTATTTTTTCTTCTGTTTTTAGAAATATTAATTAATGTTTACATCAGTGCACCTATTGTTTACAATTTTTGCAAACTCGGATAAACGCATTACAACAGTTCGGCGAAACTGAGAGGACGTTGTTTAATTGACTTCCATGTTGAAGTTTTTAATGAATGTTATTACTTATTTTGATCTGAATTATTATATGATGATGTATTAATAAAATGACCTTTGTCAGTAATCAAAATATCATATATGACAAGTAGTATTTTACTTATTTTTGATTATTTGTCTTTCCATGAAGGTGTCTAGATGAAGAAAACCGGACATTTTTGTTTCCTGGTCGCGAAATACTGACCAATAATTAATTGATTTATTATAGCATTATTGTTTGTAGTCTTTTTTTTTTCTGTGTTTATTTCTTTCTTTAAAAATAATATTTTTAATTAACAATAAAAATTTTGTAAATAAATATTTTGAAAGTTCTATATCTAAAATCAGCTGTTTTTCTTTTGTCTTAGAATAACAATAAATTATTAATAATAATAATAATAATAATAATAATAATAACGTGCTAATTATCAGAAAAACGAAAATGTGGGCTAAATCAAACAGTTTATAATATATCTGTTTCTTTAATTTTTTTGTTTTACTTTACTTATTTTATTTTATTTTGTTTTAATGTAATTTTATTTTATTTTATTTTATTTTATTTTATTTTATTTTATTTTATTTTATTATTATTATTATTATTATTATTATTATTATTATTTTATTTCATTTCTTTTCTTTTTTTATTGTTATTTTGTTTTAAAATTAAGGTTTACACCGGTGCAACAATTATGGTGGATCTTTACAAAATACACACAAGATGGCAACAGTTCGGCGAAATCGAGGGAGTGGCTTTATATCAGTTACATTGGAAATGATGTTTGTAGATGAGTGTAACTTTTATTAATATTATAATTATAATCAGAACAGAGATGTGTTAATAAGACAAATTTTCCGGTTATTATAATATTATTTAAGTTGTAATATATTCTTCCTTTTTCCTCAGTCAACCTTTGGCCTTTGTCCCGGTTTTACGCGTTACTTAGGTAATCAAAGTCCGTTAGTTCGGCGATTTCCTGCCTGGACCAGTTGAAATATTTCGTTTACTTCCTTGTTTGTTGTTTCTATAGTATTGTTATCGAACAAAGCTATTTTTGTTGTTTCTATACGCGCGTTATCCTTCTTTATCAGTTTACATCCTGTACACGTTTATCTAAATAGGTCAAACTACAACACGCCAGGTTTCCAGTGTTTAATAATTAAATTTTATTTATTTATTTATTTATTTATTTATTTATTTATTGTAAAAGCTAAAAAAAAAAAAAAAAAAATAAAAACATAAAAATATTGCAGCTACTGAAGAATAATCTCTCTCTCTCTCTCTCTCTCTCTCTCTCTCTCTCTCTCTCTCTCTCTCTCTCTCTCTCTCTCTCTCTCTCTCTCTCATAAATGTCTTGAACAATGAAAAATATTGTAATGTAATGTAATATAATATGTTGATAATGACACGGACTGAACTTTTTCTGCTTGATGTGCGCAACTAACAATGACAACAACAACGACGACGACGACAACAACAGCAATAATAATAATAATAATAATAATAATAATAATAATAATGAAAAGCACTGAAAAAGAACATAATCATGAAAATGGTATTAATGCCTTGAACAATTCATATAATTACTGTTGAAAGATAATATAATATAATATAATATAATAGCATATTTTGATAATGACATGAACTGGATTTGTTCTGCTTGATGTGCGCTGTCATCAGTGACAGGCACTAAAAATATTTTGTTCCTGGTCCGTCACTATGTAAGTTTAATCTCCGGGATTCAAATATCAAAAAAGTGGAAAACTAGGTGTTTCCCCGGTCTATATCCAACCAATCAGCCTGTCTGTGTGTGTGATAGCAACTAGGAAGTTTTTATCTCTTTGTTTGCCCCACAAGGTGACCTGAATTTTTCTTTTCTTTTTTTTTATTTTCCCCACTTATCTCTCTGTCTCTGCCCCCCCTCCCCCGGCCTCTTTCTATTTCATCGTGAAGTATTCCTCTTCACTTAATCATGCCTTGTCATGTTTGTTATAAATAATATTTATTTTGTCAAGTGGTGCATTACAATACTGTTCCCGTTTTACAAAAAAATAAATGAATAAATAAATAAATAAATAAATACTTGTGATACTGAATAGTAGATAGTAATTCCATCTTAACATGATTTGTTGTGAGAAAATATGAGAAAAATAAAATTATGTTTCTTAACTCCAGACTTATTTTTTTTTTTGTATTTATATTTATTATTGTTGTTTTCGTTTTAAAGTCGTGACATAATATTAATTTAACAATTAAGTTTAATTTGCTAACAGCAGTCACCTGAGATCTCAGTGGGAAAATTTACATTCGGTTTACGAGGCCACAAATGTTCGACAGATACAGTATTTTATTTTATCAGTTCATGAGAAACAGAAGTTTGATGTTTTAAAAATATGACAGGGCGCAGTCACGTTATGTACCATCTGCTCATACTGAAATGATAACATATGTTTGTATGAGTCATTGTGTCAGACTGTGTGTGTGTGAGTGTGTGCACGCGCGTTGCGAGAGAGAGACGGAGAGTGAGTGCTTGATCAATCATCCAATTTCCCGTTCCAGTCAGTGGTATGTTGATCCTGTCTGTGAAAACCGCGTTGTTGTTAATCAAATAACTTATTTTAGTCGTCGCCACATTTTCTCTGTCAGTCTGAAACTTAACAGCACAAGATGACTGACAGAAACTGGTAAAATAAATTTCTTCTTGTTAACATGTGAACTGTCGTCTGCTGCGTTATCACTCTATAGTAATAAATAAATAAATAAATACATAACAAATAAACAAGTCAACAAAGAAACAAAGGAAGAGAAAGAAGGAAAAAGATAAAAATAAGGAAAGAAAAAGCATAAATAGCACAACTATTTTTCCTCTCTTTCTTAACTGATTTCGTGTTTCATCCGCTCGAAAACGACGGAAAACCATTGTAATTATAATTTCCTTTGTTGTTACAAACTGTCACGTCATTTCTTTTTATATCATCTTTTTTGTTTGTCTGAAATAATGTTATACCAAGATCCTGGTCTGTTTGTGCCATGAATGCATTGATCGTTTTTTTAATTTTTATTTTTAACTCTTACCATATCATTCGAAATGCGTCCTGTTCGATACAGGGAAGTTCTTTTATTGAAGGAATAAAAAATATATAAAAATGATTTTGGTATTGATTTAGGTGCGTTTAGGGACATAAATATATCTTTATGTCATATGCAACATTTCTGTGAAGTCATGTAGTTTCAACAGACAGAGATGCTATTTTAAAACATGACCCACAAAATTAGTCATAGTATTATTATTAATGGATTATACTCCAGACTCTATTGACAAGTTTTTATTCATACTGAATTGCGTTATTTGAAGTAATTGTTATACAAAATACAGCAGTAACACTGTATGCTGGGCGTAGTCTTTTTACTTTTCACTATACTAATTGAACTATATAACGTGCAGCAGTCAGTGCTTGAAGCTTTTCTGTCCAACATTTTAAAAAGCCTTCAGTTTGCAATTATACTCATTTGACATTAAACTCACTGGAACACTTTAATAGTGGTGGGGCGGTAACATAGGTGGAGGGGAGTTGCTGTATCTTCCATATGATCTCCACTAGCACCCAACATAATTTCCACTTTTAATTTTAATACACTAATTACTTTTGTTAACCGTTCGTCTGCACAACTGCATATCTATCTATCTATCTATCTATCTATCTATCTATCTATCCGTATGAAGAAACCAATGCACACACGCAAACACTCATACATAAACAAACACACGTATGCATGTATGCACACATATACAAACACACATACACGTACATGCATATAGATGCACATGTATTTAGATATATTATATATGCATATAAAAATACACAGAAATACACGCGCACACAGAAACACACCACCACGATTTAAATGTCAGCCCCTCCTATCAGAAATGATGGAACTGCCGTTGTTAGAGATTCGTACAAGGAAAATTATTGTAATGTTGTTCCTGGTTATACAATCACCTAGGCTGTTACAGTGAATATGACAAAGCAGTATTTGTCAGCGTTTTATTTTTAGTTCAGTTTTTACTTCCTTTTTCTTAACTCTCTCTCTCTCTCTCTCTCTCTCTCTCTCTCTCTCTCTCTCTCTCTCTCTCTCACACACACACACACACACACACACACACACACACACACACACACACAACACAAACATACACACACAATTAACTGTTCTTTAAAACATAAACATAAACAGCTGCACTGATGTCTGTATTTTTCATCTGTGACAACCTTCATGAAATCAATAGCGTGCACTTTGTGTAGAAAGCTGTGATCAATACGTACACTCAGTCTGAAACTCGTATGTCAGTGTGACTCGTTGTTGCCTGGACAAACTCAAACATTCATGAGAAATGTAACACTCTCCTTGCTTTTCGTTGTGATCTTGACTGAATGCATGAACAACACGCAAAACACAAAGGAGAAACAGGGATCTGGAGTTAACTGAATAAAATGTAGCAACACCGAGTTGAAAATTAAACAAAATAAAAATAACAAAATAAAAAATAAATTTAACTCTTTTTTTCTAAATGAAACTGATACTACTTCATTATTAACTTCCATTAACAAAATTCACATAAATGTAAAATAAATAAATAAATAAATAAAGTAAAAACACATTTATGTTTCATAATACAAATAAAGCCAGATTGTGATCAATAAAGTGACTCATTAATCCCCTAATTTCCATGGCAACAAATACTGAATGAAATTGAGGACAGCTGTTAACGTAGCTGTCATGTTACAGAGAGCAGTGAGTAATAATACTGCTTGTCTGACTGCGTACAGGAAAAAACATTGTGAAATATGAAACTCAGAGAAAAAAATCAGCAGAAAAACCCTCACTAGAGTTAAAAAGAAGTTACATAACAGAAACATTAAACTGTTAGCTAGTTATTTTTTGTCAACTGAAGACTGTAGCTGATTTTACAAGCTCAAAATAAAATTAACTGTTCTTAACACACACACACACACACACACACACACACACACACACACACACACCCTTTTTAATAAGAAAAGAAAAAAATATATATCTTTAATAAAATTTATTACATATGTAAATACTATAGCAGTCATTTAACTAATAACGAAATCACAGGTATAATAGGACTATAAAGATGTAATATGGCACATATTTTAACAACAGAGACAATGGAATCGGGAAATGAAGCAAATTTTTACTTTTAAGTTCACGTTTGCTTTTATATATTCATAAAATACTTTAATAAATTCTGAAATTAAAATATTGTACAACATATACAAACAATTTTTGTAAATACATTTGCATTATGTAAATAAATACCATTACATAATATATGTGTTTCCATGGTCTCTGTTAGAATATTATACATATGAACAATTCTTAAAAATGTAATAAATACTGTGATAGTAAAAATGAACTGAATCATCATGAATCAGTTTTACATTTGAAAGAAATAATAAATTTAAAACTGATCTGAAACCTATTTTAAAAGATAATTAGATACAAAAACTGCATCATTTTAATATTTATATAAAATAGAACAATATTAAATGAAATTACAGATTTTACATTATGACTGATAATGAATTTAAAATTGTTCAAAATAGATGAGGTTTAAAATAAAAATAAATGAAACAAAATATAATTTATATTTAACATTTACAAACATTAATGATTTCAGTATAAACATTTGTATGTAAATTTCAAAAATATAAAAAACTCAAATCCATATAAAATAATCAAAGTTACAAATGTAAAGTATAACATATTTATTCTTTATATCCAGTAAAAAAGAACCTTGAAAATATAAATTATATAAATGATTTTAATATGTAAACAGAAAAACCCCAAATAATAAGTAAAAAAAAACAAAAAAAAAAAAAAGCAAACACAAAAAAATATTTAGAGAGTAAAAAAAATAAAACCCCATAAAAAAAACCTGCAATAAAACCAAGACAGAAAAACAACAACAACATTATATAGTGGAAATCTATAACACTGCATCCAATAAATGTAGTAAAAGATTATGTAAAATTATGTCAGTTATTAAATTAAAAAACTTGAAAATATAAATTATCTAAATTATTATAATATGTAAACAGAAAAACCCCAAATAATAAGTAAAAAAAAAAAAAAAAAATAATAATAACCAACAAAAAACTCAAAAGAAAAACCACAAAAAAAAAAAAAAAAAATATGTTGAGTAAAAAAAATAAAAAAAATAAAAACCCATAAAAAAACCTGCAATAAAACCAAGACAGAAAAACAACAACAACCTTATATAGTGCAAATCTATAAATGTAAGTAAAAGGTTATGTAAAATTATGTCAGTTATTAAATAAATTTCCCCTGTGCCCAAAACATTTCAACTTGTTAGGAACCACAACAAAAACATCACTAACTGTTTTAGTGAAAACAACAGATACAATGTGAGTAAAAACTTATTAAAAACACCATTTAAAAAAAAGATTTTTTAATAATAATAATAATAATGTTTCTAAACATGACAGATATTTTTTAGGTTTGTATTTATTTTACTATTTAATGTAATCAAGAAATGTAAATTAATTTCTATATGTGAGCAATACCTTCTAGATTTGAATATTATTTAGATTTGCATATTTTCTAAATTTGTTATAAATCAGAAAAATGTGTTCTAGAAATGTAACATAACACAAAAGTGGCAACATTCTAAATGTGTAATTTTTGTCTAGACTTGCTTTAAGTTCTAAATGTGAATAATGTGTTACAGAAATGTGTAACAAACTCTAGTACAATTAAGATATTCAACATTTATGTAATGTTCACAAATCTGTGAAGGAAAAATAGCACATAATACAAATGCTGATGAACTTCTAACAAACTTAGATGACTAATATTATGTAACTGTTAAAACAAATATAAACTGAGTATTGACAACATTAAAATGTGTAAATATGTGTGCATAATAATTTAGTTAGGAAAGGTGTACATATTTAAAAAACATCTGTCTATTTTATTTCTGAATTAAATCCACATAAACACTGTGTGATGTAAAATAGATGGGTAATGTATCACAGATGAGTAGCAATGCACATGCATGCATGTAAACCATACACATGCACATACATAGACACATATAAACACATGTATTTAGTTATTCAAACTCTCTCTCTCACACACACACACACACACACACACACACACACACACAGGGGAGAATCAAGTAGATTTAACCTTACACTGACAAAGTGAACAAAAAACTATTTTAAATGTTGTTCTCTGATTTCAGAAATGTTAGAAGAAATCAGTAAGTGGGAAATACCACACCTGCATGATCTTGTTATCTAATTTCTTATTTCTGTTGGGATAGCTGTCATATATCAGTTTTGTGTTCTAAATATAAAATAAAAAATAATAATGTAGATGAATTTAATTAATTAAAAAGGCTTCTGTTATTTCAATAATACTAACAGTAATGAAACTTGTAACAGCACAATGGAGTTGTTGTTTATAGTAAATAACAGGATATTTTTCCAAAGATGCACACACTTGAAGAAGAAATAATTATAATAAAAAATAAACAGTTTTCACTTGAATTATAAATCTGTAAAATTGTGATATATAATAATAAATTATTATTTTTTTTAAATCTTAAATTTAGCATTCAATAATTTAAATGTTATAATTCTTTTTTCTTTTTAAAATCAGTACTGTAATTTGTAAAAATTGTAAAATTCAAGTTGCCTCATGTAGAGTTAAGACAGACAAATAGGTGATATAAAGATAAAGACATTCTGTGCAGGAGGTGATCACAGGTCAAACACGAGAAAGACAGCAGAGACAAAGATTAGAAACTTGACACAGAGTCTCTTGTGTTCTACTTCTCAGATAACACAACTCTGCTTAACATGAACAGTGAACTTTGACCTGTGTTGTTTAACCCACACAGCTTAGATTTAATCTCTGCCCAGATAACAACAACTACAGATATTAAACTGGTGACATTATAGTACTTTAGATAGTATTAGAAAAATTAAATAAAATAAAAATGTATTAGTAACTTCTGAGTTAAATTATTATAACATTTAAAGCTCAAAATTTTCAGGTAGCAGAAAACAAACAAAAACCTAAAAATGTTAACTGACAAGAAACAGCTTTGTTTTGCATTACCATAAACTAATTGAAAAAAAAATGATGATTTATTTGACATATTTAGGACATTTTATATTATATTTTTGTTTAAGATGACAATCATTTTTTTTTTTTTTAAAGTTAGTTTTCATTTAGTATTAACATTTTAACAGGAATATTGCTTCCAGTCAACAAAGTAAATTACAAGCCTTGGTTGCCTTAACAACATGATTTTACTGAGAAATCAAAATAAAATATCTTTTAAAATTTATAACATTAATCTATTTACTAACTGAAAATAAGTTTAAAAGATTAATGTTGATCAGTCTCTGATCATAAGTAACTAACAGTTTAAAGTTTCTGATTTTCTGTTGTGTCCGATTCTTTAGATTTTTATTCTCTCTGGTTATCATCATTTCCTTCTTCTGAATCCTCTCTCTTTTCCCTGTGATCCTCCGCCTTTTTCGATTTCTTTTTCTTCTTCTTTTTCTTTGGTTTTTCAGTTTCTGTTTCAGTCATTTCAAGCGGTGGCAGCCTGCTTGGTGTTTTCATCACATCATCCTGTGTTTCGTTGTTCACGTCTGTGTCAATCTGCGATGCACTGGTCACTGTGGGTGACACGTTACCACTGGGTGCGGGAAGTGGACGAGGTTTTTTACCCTCATCACCAGCAACATTGCCGGAGTCTGGAGGAAGTTGGCGAGATGAGCTGACTGTGGTTGTAGCTGTTGGTGGCACAGACTGAGGTGATTTTTTTTCATCCTTGATCATAACAGTTTCTGCTTGACCTTCAGGTGGTGGACGCTTCTTTCCTTCTGAAGCTCTGAAATGACAAAATAATCGCGAATCATTCACAAACAAAAGAAAAACAAAATCATGTGTATCTGTGTGTGTATGTGGCATCTGTTTGGTCAGTGTGTGTGTGTGTGTGTGTGTGTGTTTGTGTGTGTGTTTGGTTTGTCTATCTCAGTGTGTGTGTGATTGTGCGTGTGTGTGTGTGTGTGTGTGTTTATGTTTGGTTTGTCTGTATCTATGTATGTGTCTGGGCTGTCTCTGCCTTATATGTGTGTGTGTGTGTGTGTGTGTGTGTGTGTGTGTGTGTTTGTCTGTCTGTGATTTATACATTTAGTCACACACTTACACATTTAATGTTCCACTTGAGGGTTTCCGAATAACTGAAAATTGTAAAATGAAAAGGATTACAAAATTCTAATATTTAAAATATTTAAAAATAAATTAAACTTATAAGGAAGCTTTTTTTTCTCTTTTTAAATTTTTGTTATGTATCTTTTTTAAAATGCCAAAGCAATTTAAACAAAGCAGATCAACTTACCTTCACAAACTATAATTAAAATGTTTTTTTAAACAAAAGCGTGACTAGTTTAAGAAGTTTTGAAATGTGAATGACTAATACAAAGTAATCAAAGCAGATGAGGCAGGGTGTATAAATATGAAATATTTGACTTATGCAAGTGTCAGTATTATAGACATGATGTGTAATACAAAAAGTAACATTTATAATACAAGCAAATGTCTATAACTGATAATTATTATAATTACAATAAATATATTTAAAATAATAACTCATTTGTTTGTAAGTAATATTTTTACAAGAAATTTTTAAACTTGTGAAAAAAACCCATAAACAAAACATCTACATCAACATATGAATATCATAATTTAGTATAAAGTAACAAAATGATCAGTTTATACATAAACACAGAAATATCAAATTCTGTTTTTTTAATTATTATGTTTTTAAATATAAAAAAAAGAAATAAATGTATTTGCACAATGAACATAAAATAGTGTTATTTTGGGATCCACTTAAATCAGAACAAAGTGTGTGATTATTTTACAACACACGTTCAGCAGTGAATGTAATTACACACCCACTTGTTTAACATTTGTGTAATAGTAGACTAAGTAACAAAACAAAATGCTTTATAGATTTTATCACATGTATTGTACACAAACACAGAGTGTATGTACATGTATTTAGATATATTAATTATATATATACAAACATTCAGTTAAGTATAGAATGTATATATATATATAGATACACATACACACAAACATTCAATTGTTTTTAAAATATATACTCTTAGTACACAGATTGTGTGTGTGTGTGTGTGTGTACATACATACATACATACATACAGACAGACACCCCTCCCTTATCATTCTTTTCAGTTTATCATTGTTCTATAGCAATGATCTTCTGAATTATATTCACATCTCTCTAACATGTCTCATATTACAACATAGCAAATTCAGTTATAAATCTGGTTTAAACTCTAAGTTATTTACACATTCTCTGTCAGATGTGAAATATTTCAACACAGTACAAATACACTGTTATTCAGTACATGGAAATACAAGTGAAAACATAAATCAAAATGTTCCATATGTTTTCTTTTAAGTATATGATCATTGCTATTATTATTATTGTTGTTGTTGTTGTTATGATTTCTCATTCATTAATTTACATGAATTTGTGATAAATAACACTTATTATGTTATACATATATAATAAGAAAAAAAACCTGAAGCAATTACAAAGAAAAATGACTAAATTAAAAAAAAATAAAAAATAAAATAATCTCAGAAACAATTAATTAAAAATATATTATTTATTATTACTGGTGGGTTTTTTTTTCTTTGCCTACATTGCTAACAAAATGCACTCTTAGTAACTGTATCATATTTCTGTTCAACACACACACAAAATCAATTCTAGTCAAGGATGAATGTAACTGATATGTTTGTTGTGTATTTGTAACAATGGGTAACAGGTTTATGTTGCTGGGTGTAACAGAAAAGACAGGTGTGATAAGAATAAGACCAGGTTCTGACTTGTAAACTTTGTCAACTATTTTCTTCCTTGTCGCTGTTCTTTATTTCACACAAAATATTATTATCAGACCTACAAGGAAGTCTTCCTTGTTCTACTAACCAGATTTTTTACCCCACTTAGTGCGTGTTGTATTTTATTCAGAACAGTAAGACGCTTTATCAAGCATGAGAACCAGCACATATCTGGCCACGTCTATTTATTTTTAAAAAATATTATTACTCTTTGAGTTTTGATATTAAAATATCTATGTGTCCTTTATCATTATTTAATAATTTAACATTTTATGAAATGCATAACAGAATTCAAACAAAAAAAATTATATATATAAACTGAAACATGCAGAAACAGGATTAATAAACTGAATAAAATAACACATTTGAAAATGAAAAAATAAATTTTTATTCAGACTTAAATGATATTTATATCGTTCAAGACATGAACAAATATATATTAAAATAGTTGTTTTTCTAAAGAGACCTGGTTGCATTCTTTTTTCTGTGCTTAAATATATAAAATATTTCTCTATATTTAAAAGGGCACCAATACTGAAAGTGTAGAGTGAGAAAACTCAAAATGAGTAAAATATTACTCTGTAATCTGAAGTGTGTTGCACAAAATTTAATGACCAGATCTCTTTAAGATAAAAACAAATTAAAAAATTGGTTATAATAAATTTTTAAAAACTATATCAAATTTAGTGTAAAATGGTAAAAACAAACACAGGATATATACTGACAGTTAAGCTGAAAATGAAAACTGGTAAACAACAATATAAATATTATAACTTTACATAGGCTTATTGAGTAATCTCTCCAAATCTCCTATGAATATTTGAAACTTTAGTGTTTTAATATACATATATAGTGAACTATTCAAATCTGATGTGAATGTTTGAAATTTTAATATTGTAATATTACACATACAGTGAACTCTCCAAATCTCAAATTTACAGGGTCTTGCAAACAAGTTTGAAATATCCTTACATTCGAGATAATTAAAAACACAAAAGGGAAGAAAAAAAAAGTCATTGTTTGCAGTAACATACAACTTCTATTTAAGAACTCATTTGCTCCATATTCTGTCCAGTGATGTCATAATCTAAAGCACAACATACTTTGCTGGTAATGATAACAAGACATTCAGTCTACAATAACTTTGATGAAAGAGAAGAACACTATTCAAAAACCTTTTTCTCTTGGCATTTTGAAATCTTATTAAGAGTTTTTTTGTGAATGTATATACTAATCAAAACAGTTTAAGGGTCAGCCATATTTTCTGAATGTCTGTTATGAATCCTGGTTTGGTCTCCAGTTCAGTGATGGTCAGACATCAGTGGCTGGATGGAGGCAGCAGTAAGGACACACCTCTAGCTGTCACAACACGCCTGTCTGTGTGATGTGTTGCAATCTGACGACAACAAGATCATCCAGTCCTGCTGCAGACTGGAGGTGGGGCAGTTCTGAATACCACACCCAATCGAGTCAGGGTGGTGATGACTTTCTCAAGCAGCGAGTGTCAGCAGGGTGGACTGGACTGCTATTTCACCTGACATCTCTTTAAGTGCATGAGACAAAGAATGTCTTGTCTTCTAGAGGTGCATGAGACAAAGAATGTATTGTCTTCTAGAGGTGCATGAGACAAAGAATGTATTGTCTTCTAGAGGAGCATTCACATGCTGTTAATCAAATGAGCTGATGTGTAAAATCTATGTTTGACCTCCTCCAGGTCAGGAAACTAACTTGTGAAATGTTTCATTTATTAATGAAATTAGGACGTAGTTTACATCATCAATCTAATTCACACAGAAACTCATTTGATTATTATTGTTTGACCCTTAAATTATTTTGACTAGTATATGAAATATTCCATTTGGTATAACGTGTATTTTAATTTGAGGTTTGAAATACACATATAAATTATTACATGTTCATACAGAGAAACAGTGGGACCCATGTCAAGATATCTTGACATTTGAGATTGAGAGTTTACTGCACGTTTGAAAATTAATATCAATGTGAAAATAACCTAGGTATTTATGTTAATTATCTTTAACTTTGGAAACAAGCTACGTGGTTATGTTAATTATTTGTAACTGAGCTCCACAACCTCGATGTCAGTTTCTCTTGTACCATTGTTCAGAATTTGTAAAGTTAAAACTTTACACTGGAAATTAAACTTTAATATTAAATATCATTTACATTTGATCCATTAACATTAATCAGACATTATAAAGTTTGAAAGTGGGACACACACAGACAAACAAAAAAGTTACCAAGCACCGATCTATAACTAAAAAATAAACAAGGTGGTTATAATTCAAGCATTACCCTGACAAACTGCAGATTATTTCAGTAGATCTGCACTTTCATCATATCTTATAAAACAAAACAGTCACTATTGTGTTGAAGTAACCTGTTCCAATCTGAAATAACCTAACTTTATATAAATCTATCTGAACTAATCATGTCTCCGTTGTATGCAGCTGAAAGAAACTCAAAGAAGTAATTAAACAATTTAAACATATCTCTTCACCTCCCTGACAGTCAGCACAGAGAGTGTGGACAGTGATAACCACACAGAAACTGATGACCATGACTTTGGTCACTCGGAATCAAGGGAAGAATATGAAAAATATCTCAAAATACAAAATTTAAAACTTCTTAAACAGAAGTTTTTAATGTGGTGATAAAAGAAAATCTTTGTCCCTGACAGTTGATACAAATGTAAATTACTAAACAGTTTGTACGGTCACGTATTACTAGCAGTAGGTGTACTGTTTTCAGTCAACTTTGTTTTGAGACTGAATACATTAAGTAAACATTACATTCCAAAAGTGAAAAATGACTGAACTGACATGTATAGTTTTCTAAAACATAAGGTAAATTTTGTACACAGACATGAAAAGCATGTATAAACATGATAGTAACAGCGAATTTCAAATGCCATAAGTGAAATAACAATACATATTATTGTGATAAAAGTTTTAACTCTTAAATATTGTTCTATAGCCATATAATGTATCTGTTGCACATTTTGACTGATGAAATGTATTAACAGTTTCAGATTTGTAACACTCTAGTGCAGTGTTTTGTGTGATGGGAAATAATGAAGTGTAGTGCAACATCAATTACAGACGTTCAACTACTGTAAAACACTGTATTCCAGTATGAATGTACAACAGTGTATGTATGACTGTCAATTTAAAGAAATGTATAACACTTGTAAAGCAGTGTATGATGACTGTCAGTTTAAAAATGTATAACATTGTTATATGACAATTAGAAATGTACAACATTGTAACACAGTATATGACTGTCAGAAATGAACAACATTTTAGAAATGTAAACACTAACACTGTATATGACTTTTAACATTGTTATTGTCAGTTACACACCTAAGATTTGGAGAGATTACTTCACACACCAAGACATTAAACAGATAAATACACTAACTATAAAAACACATACACCATTGTAATATATAGATATGTTATTGAATGAACACTAGTGTAAAATTAATGCTGATTAGGAAATATAGCACTATAAACAAAAACGATTATTTGTCCAAAAGAAATTATACATGTTAAGACAGCTAATAATTTGAGACAGTTGTGTATGATACACAAAATGGTATAAAATACATAGAGAAATGAACTGTTAAACTCACAATCATTACTTCACAATTAATTATTATTTTTCTAATGTGAAAAATGTCTCTAAGTCAGACTCATAATTTATTTCAATTTTCTATCTTTTCAGTTCTCTAATAAACTGTTTTCAACATTCAAAATTTTTTAATTTAATAATTATTTTTTAATTTGTTAAATTATTATTTAATATAAATGTGTAAAATTCTAACATATCACTTGTGTAATAAATAAATTTACCTACTTCACTCATGATAATTTGTATAATTTGAAATGTTTATATTATCTAATACAATTCAAAGATTTTAATTTATCAGGACATTTACAACTTTAAATTTTTTTTTTTTTTTTTTTTAAATTTTTTTAAAATGAACAAACAAAAACATTAAAAGAAAAACAAATGGATTTCCATCCCAAAACTAAAATAATACATTTCCATGAAACATAAAACAGAAATTTTATCATGCATGATACTTTATACCGACTCATTTTATAGAAAATCATCTGCCGCATTAACCTTCAAATTCGTAGTTGATTTTTCGAATCTAAAAAAAGAAAAGTCAGATGACTTTTTCTTGACTTATGAATGTTACATTTATTATTTAACTTTCATACAAGAACTAACACTGGGTGTAGTCTTCAAATAGTTTGAATATAAAGGAAACATGCAATTTTATTACTTTGAGAACATCATGCTTGAAACTAAATTGTAATTTTGTAATAAAATGCTGAAAGCAGTGAAAATATTCATGCATGAAATGATTTTAGAAATATAATTTGAACAGGCCACTTTTTAATGTACCTATAAACAAACAAATGAATAAAAAAAAAGGATTTTTCTTGAAACAACCAATAGGAGATAATATATCACTACATTAATATAAAATAAAACCCCATAGTAACCAGAAACTGCTTAAATGTACTTCACCAAATGTAATTTACCACTAAACCGTTACCATACACTAGAGAAAAAAAAAATCATAATAATAAAAAAAAAAAATAAAATAAATGAATTAAATGAACTGAATTAGAAAAGAATACTTAAGAGACAAAACTGAATACAAATTACTGAAACTAGTTATCCATGCAGTATGATGATCACAACTGATTTGGTTTACTGCAAGATGACTATTAATTAACAGAGAATATATTTTAAAATAAACAACTAAAAAATAAAATGAAGAAAAAAAAAAAAATAAAATGACATGAAATTAAAATAATAAAAAAATAAAAAAATTAAACATTAAAAAAGATATGTACAGAATTCAACATCACAGCTCATGCTTACATGCTATATTATTTCAAAACAAGTAACAATAAACAGAAACAATATTAAAAATGTCAGGGTAGTAGTAATAATAATACTTTAAGGTAGTTAACAGATAATCACAGTAATAATAATAATAATAATATTTGAAGGTAGTTAACATATAATCACAGTAAATGCTGTTTTTTTAGTTTTTTGTTAACATAAAAATATAAACTTCAATATATATATATATATATATAAAACTATGAAATACTGATATATAAAGCAGATTAAAACCTGAGGTGAGAACTGAATTAGGACAGAGATAACGAGTTTTTGATCACAAAAGAAAATGGAGGGCAATATAAAATGAGACAGCTTTTTCCATGCATCACTGAAACATGATGACAGACTTCAATAAAACTGCATGCTTCAGTTAACTGCTGCTTGTGTTTGACATAGAATAGATATTCTAGAAGAATTATAAAGTGGATTATAAGTAGATGTTTTTATTCATATTCCTGATGAGATACCTGATTAAAATAATCAAACTTTAATACAAAACAGTACTTTTCATAAGCTTATTTATTTATTTATTTATAATATTATTTATGTTCTTTTTTTCCTTTTAAAAAAAATAAAATAAAAAAAAAAAAAAAAAAAAAAAGTTAAAACTATTCAGATTATTCAGACATTGTATTTCAAAGTAGCTCTGCCTCAGTTACCATACACCTTCTATAATTAAAACTTTCAAATTTGAAACTGACTACTCAAAAAATCTGTTTCCTTTCTTGTCACAGTTATCCTCTTTATATATATTCATTTCAATTTTGAAAATTTATGAATTTTAAAAAGTATTTTATTATGTTGTTTTTTTTTTTGTTTTTTTCACAGTTTTAGATTGAAGCAGGCTGAATCTTATTATGTTGTAGTTGAGTTTTATTTCACTCTTGTTCACTCTTCTTTACAAATCCAGCTAATGGAAAGATCCTCTGTATGTGATCTGAAGATAACATTTCATTTTCAAACAAAAAGTACTCTACAGAAGTATCTCTGCTAATCACTACATTTTCTTACACTAAAGGCAAAGTGATTGATGAAAAAACAGTTAGGGTCCTAGTGATCAGTGAAAGTACTATAACCATCCTTTATGAATTCAGTTCCAGTCTAAGTATAAAATTATCAAAAATTGTTTTATTTTCATTAAATGTCTTCAGTCATTTTCTTTTATTCACCAAAAATAAAAAGTAAAATAATGTTGAAATTAGAAAAAACAAAAACAAAAAAAAACATTATTAATTGCAGAACTTATTATTATTATTATTACAATTATTATTATAAAGAATGGTTTCTAATATTTCTCTAAGAAGGTGAAACATGCAAATAAAGCAGAAAAAGCATTAACAAAATAATAATTAAAAAAAAGAAGCTCAATTTAAAATATAAAAACAAAAATCTACACCCATAAAAACTTTGTCTCAAGATTAACACACACATTTAGATTAAAATATCTTGAAAAGGATAAAAAAGTTATAAAAAGTATTAATATTCATTTTATTTTGCATTTAAAAAATGACATTTAATATTTCATATTTCATCATCATCATCATTATTATAATATTTCATTCTTTTTATTCATTTATTTTCTTGTCAAACTGAAGAAACTGCTTAAAGAAGATTTTGTTTCTTTTCAATTAAGGTTATGTTGAACATGTAACGTGTGCATCTAAAGCTTGGATCAGTGGTAAACCACCTACCTTTCAGTAACAGTACCACAATGACAACCACTGTTCCACACAGCAGAGACAAAGCACAGAAAACTGCCCCTGCCACATAAGCATCACTTTTACATGAACTGCCTGAAATCAACACAATTATGAAATCAGTAACACTTTTTGTATTAACTTGCACAGTCATGATATTCAACTAGAACTGTAATACAAATATGTTACAATGTTTGAATTAACTAGAGCTGTGATATTCAAATACAACTGTTACACTGTTACAGTCTTTAAATTAACTAGAACTGTGACATTTAAATACAAATTTGTTAAAGTTTAAATTAACTAGAACTGTGATATTCAAACCAGAAACCATTCACTGTGAAATATTACTGTGGAATTGATAAGGACAGACATTCTAACATTTAATTCAAACCTAATGTGCAGTATAGGTAAGGCAATATGTGTTTACTTACATGTATGTTCAATACTAAGACAGCCCACAGAAATCAGCCCAAGAACAATTTGTATGAAACCAAAACCCACAAGGACAATCCATCGAGGTTTAAAATCTTCTGAAACAGATATAAAATGTGTACACCACTAATATATCATTGTTTAGTTATTTCACTTGTACATTAAATAGTTTATCTCCAAAACACTTTAAAAAAAAAAAAAAAAAAAAAAAAAATAAAAAAAAAACAAATTGGATTAACTGATATTGTATTTTCAAGTAGTTTTAAAGGCAGCCAAACCTATATTATGTATGTTACATAAAATAAAAAAAATAAAAAACTGTCTTAATGAAACTGGTTTGTAACCAGTTACTTGACTTTATGAAATGTTTTTAAAATTATACTTACTCAGGACAGTCAGACACAGAATTAAGTAGACAACTACAACAACCATCCAGACAGCCTGTAGCACACACAGAGCCACTGTGCAGTCACAAACACAGACTGCAGCTGAAAATAAAACACTAAAAGTTTACATCTTTAACACTTATTTTATAGCAGTTACCAGATGTTAATCATATTTATGATCTTACATTAGTATTAGAGAAAACTGATCATATTATGGATTACTCTTATTTTTTAAACAGACATCTTCTCAGACAAGATACCAAGTAGAATGCTGTTAAACAAACCAGTAATTTGTACATCCTGTGAATTTATACTCAGAATTAACTTTTAAAAATGATATACATCTAATTTCACTAAAGAATTGAATTCTAAAAAGTAAAAATAAAAGTTTCAAATGTTGGATGTATTTCTGTGCTGTTATAATTTACAAGACTCATGTAAAAATATTATAAACAGTTCAAATGTTCTTGTTATTTAGAACACTTCAATTGAAACAATTCAATATTTGTAAGCAAACCCTATAATATTTGTACATCAAATTTCAGAATATTATACACATTATATACATTGTCTTACCTCTTAACTTAATTTTTCACTGCAGTGTTTGGTAAAATATCTTAAGATTATTCTCTTCTGGAACACATGCAGACACACTGACAGACACACAGACAGACATACACACACATACACACATTATACAGTTTGGTGATTTGTTTTCTATCATTACCCTCCACCAGTGCTACACACTGAGACAAGACATGTTTAATTAGTTAAATGTGCTGAGTAACTGCAGTGAATAAACAGAAAGCAGTTCTGTAACAGAGCAGTCTTCCTTAATCATCAATCATACATAATAATAATAATAATAATAATAATAATAAATAATAATAATAATAATAATAATAATAATAATAAATAATAATAATAATAATAATAATAATAATAATAATAACAGTAATAATAATAATAATAATAATAATAAATAATAATAATAATAATAATAATAATAATAATAATAATAATAATAATAATAGTAATAATAATAATAAACAAATAAAGAAATGCATAAAGAAAAAATAAATATATTACATTCTAATTATACTTTTCAAGTAGTGATTATCGTGTTATTCAATATTAAGTTTCAGGGATGATCTCACACACATCAGTAATGAGCAAGCTGTTTGCTATTTACATATCATGTAGGTTATTCAACATTCAACAGATTTGATGTCATACAAACACATAATATATCAAATCAATGAATAAACAAAATCAGAAATGACCAGATCTGTAACCGTGCAAGATATTCATCGAAGTAATAACGTTTTTTTTTGTTGTTAAATTTCTAAAGTAATAGTTGTCAAATAACAAGTAAAACTGAATTAGTCATTTTACAAGAAGAACCATGAAAAAAAGGATAAAATTCTTTTCATATTCATTTAACATAAAATAAGTAAATCAACAATTGTATAAGAAATAATAATATAAATATGACTAACAAAACAAGACATTCCTGATCTATCTACTTGTAAAATTGTGATTTAAAAAAAAATTAATAATAACAAAACTTCATGATTGTGCTAATGTGATTTATTAAGCATGATCACTGCATACAATAAAAAAAGCAAACAGAAACTGAGACAGTTTCCAAATCTTGTCAAAACTGACTACTGTAATCTTGCTCATCTATCTTAAAGTATAATTATTATTAAAAACGAAAAAAAAGTTAAAAATTTCAAAAATTTCCAATAAAATTCCAGTATATTAAACTAATGATCTAAAAAGTATTTTAAAAAGTCTCAATATGAAAAATAATCTGTATAAATCATTGAATTTATCTAATTTAAAAAATGAAACTATAATTTCTGTTTACATATAAAATATTTATCAGAAATTGAAAAAATCACAGATTATATCAAAGAAATTTCAAACATAATTTCACCGGACATTTAACAAAAAATATCGCACTATTACAAAAATTATTTTAATTATTTGTATTTCACAAAAAGTAATGAAAATTAACTATGCATTAACAATATAAAAAAAATTATGCACTAAAAAATGTGTTTATCAAAATTGTATCAACACAAAATTAAATATTATGAAATAATAACAACTACACCATCATAATATATATCAGTCATTAGTTAGATATTATCATGTATAGTATATATGTGTGTATGTATGTAAAATAAAGTAGTTCTACTACAATACCAATCTATCATTTTACATCAACAGACAATACTTGACAATATAAAAAGGCACAAATGAAAATTAATAAAATGATACTTCGTGTAGCACCTAAATTAATTTACAGGTTATTCATGCAAAAAACTACAAGATGTGAAACAAGTATCCTAAGTATCCTGTAATCCAGTGTGAAAAACATTTCTCAACAAGTAATTTCTACACTGTTTATTGTTAAGTATTATTATTTTTTTTTTTAATACTCTTTAATATCCTTTCTCTTAGCTTATCTTACATATTTATTTATGAGTCCTCAAACATCCTGCATTTTTATTTGGTATTTTTCTTCTTTTTTTGAATTTCAGGAAATGAATTTAAAAGAACTTGTTTGTTTCTCTGATGTAATTTCATGTAAACCAGTACAGTTTGACAGTTACATAAAAACAGTTATTTGTCACATTGGAACTGCTATAAGTGTATGAAAATAAACCCTAATTTCTAAATCTTTACATTGCTCATATGTTTCTGGTTTTCAGTTTGGTGAGCATAAAATTATAATTTGCTGAAGAACTACCACCACAATTCTTATAATCATTTTTATATACAGGATTAAATTAGTGTTAAAACTATTAATTATACAAAAACTGATATCTACACAAGCCTTACACATTTTTACAGACAAATAATATAGTGTAAATGTAATTAACTGGTAGCCAATATTAACATAACACTAAAAACATAAAATTCTAGTTTAAATACAATTTAATAAATCTTTACCAATCTGATTCTGTGTAATTAAATAAAAGCACTATAAAAACAATATAAAATTAATAAATCTTTACAAGACAGTCTGATTAAGTCATGATTAAATATAAGCACTATACACACAAATAAGCTTGTAGTTGAAGAAATACAATAAACAGTATCTAACAATTTACGCAGGTGATAGTTATAACCATATTGGTACTGATTTTTATAATTAAGCCTTAAGGAGTAAAATTAATATATTAAGTGATGCTAATCTAATAATTTATGTTAGTTATAACCAAACTGATTTTAATTTTTGTGAAATATAATGTTGGTCTGAAGTAATAATGTGCAGAGTACTGATAACTGTATTGTAGAATTTAGTTAAACATTACCCATACTGCATGCAATAAAAACTGCCATTAAACATAACAAATTAATATAATCAAAGTTAATATCTCTATCAAATATAAAAATGGGTTAAATACAATAACATGTAGATTAGTACAAACATAAAACTGAAAAAGATTAAGAAAACAGAAACATTTAACTTGATATGGGACATATATCACATGCATTAACATGTTTTTAAAATATTATGTGTAAAACCAACTAGAACATAATTAGCCACTGCTAAATAAAACTGATATCTGTAGTTATATAACAAATATTACAAAACATACTTACAAATAAAAATAATAGATAATAAAAAATGTTATCATTGTTAAAAATAAAAAAAACTAATTTTCATTATTGATGCAAAAAATCATATAAACTAATTTGAAAAAGAAAACTATACACACAAATTTCACAGATATCCATATCCGTACATTTATCTGCATCTATAGAAAAATATACAGGTAGGTAGATATAAATGAAATTCTTGGTTGTTTGACATCATTCTATCATTAAAAACAAGAAAAAGAAAAGTATATATGTATATACATGTGTCTTAGTGTTTCTTTCAGTATTAAACAATAATTGGTTATTATTATTATTATTATTATTATTATTATTATTATTTTAATCTGAGCTGAAGGAAACAGAAATATATCTATAGAGGATTAACATGTGAGGAATATTATCTAGAAATCATAACATGGTTTTAGAACAGAAGCTAATGAGATGTGAATAAAAAGTATTCTTATTTTTTATCTTTATTAGTATTTTTAAATGATAAATATGGATTCTATCAACAACAATTTTTTTTTTTTTTTTTTAGATTTAGAAACCTCTGAGTTAGTATGAAATCCAATTTACTGATGATAGATGTTTTAAATAAAACCAGTAAGAAATCTTATTTTCCATTAATGACCAGGTTTGGAATTTAGCAGAAAAACCCAAATTTACAAATATTATGAAATGGTTGGATCAGTTTAGCAACATCATCAAATTCTAGTATTATGTGATCTTTCCATCCTGGACATTTGAATATTCCTGTCTATGGGTCTTGAATCTTTTTTACTTTGGTTATAATAATCAGAACCTCCAAACCTGTTATTACCCGGGCCATTAACATCATTTGTATCCACATTTCGTGATCCTGAATAAAAGACGTATTTGTTATCTTCAGACTTGTAAGAGCCACGTACAGGCGGCTGATTATCAGTAAGAGGATTGTGAGAGAAGTTCTGTGTTACTTTGGAAGTGTTAGTATCTGGGAGCCCAGTTGTCTGTAAGACAGCAGGGGATGGGTTATCATAGTTAGGACCAGTATCAGCAAAGCCTGAATTGTATGAAACATCTGACCTTGGTCTTGTTGTTTCATTCACTGCACTATCATCTCTACTGGTTTTCTTTTTATCTACAGATTTACGGAAACAACAAACTTTAGATTTACGACAGAAACAGACAGCAGCTGTAATTCCACAGACAAGGATTCCGGCACATGCTCCAATAGCTATGAAAGTGTTAGTTAAGTCTTGTGATGGAGCACTAGTGTTGACTGATGTTGTAGAAGAGCCAGTTGATGCTGTAGTGGAGCCAGCTGTTGGTGAATTAGAACTGACCGATGACGATGAAGATGTGGACAATGCTAAGAAGGAAAAAAATAAGCAACATACTATATAGAAATTAATGTTGGCAAAAACAGAGAGAATGAGAATACTTAATTAAAATAATACTATAACTAAAGAAAAATGGAGGTATATCAGTATATAGCTGAAAAAAATAAACATAGCAAAAAGGGTTACAGATAAAATGATAATATATATATTTTAATCTGACATTTGAATTAATGATAAAATATATTTCAATCACTGTACAGTAGGAATTCACTAACAGAAAAAAGTAGTAGCATAAACTTGATAAAGAGATACAAAATCCTCAGTGAGATTAAACAGATACATCCAACCAACATGCTGAAACTAAAATAGTTTAGAAAACCAAAATCTAAAGATAATCTACAAACAACAAAACAATAAAAACACCCTTAATAAACAACAAACATCACTCTTTATTTTCTGAACTCTAATTACATGCATGAAATGTTATTGTCCTCAACAGGAGAAAAAAAAAACAAAAAACAAAACAAAACAAAACGGTTACTGGAAGAAACTGAGGAATGAGTTCTACTGTTAGCTGAGTTGCAAGTTCTCTGGTAATGTCCATTACTCCACCTCTAGTTGTGTTTCTATTAAGATCATTGCCATACTTTGTCAGAAATCTAAGAAAATCAGAGTGAAAATAAAATAAACAAGCAAGTTCTCTGAAAATATTTTACCATTCAAACTGACGAGTACTCAGGCATGATTCAAGTGAGTGTCTCAGTAAGTTTAGTTGTTTATATTTGTTAATAGTGACATGTAGGGGTTTATGCATACAGATACAGTGTATAGTTAGAAAATCTAAATAAATATGATCCAAAAAAACAAAGGCACTGATTATTCTTATTATTATTATTAGTAGTAGTAGTAGTAAGAGTTTTAATGTTCATCTTCCAAATCTTATCTCAGGAATATGATTTAAAATGTTGAAAACAACTGAAACACGTATTTATCTGTAAATATGCATCCCAATTCTGTTTTAGTTGATATTTTAAGGACCAGATTTTCTTTTAGATATAAAATGTAACCAGTTTATTTATCAATTTTTCAAAAAAGCTCTTCTGAATTAAGACTGTAGTTTCATTTTTGTTTGTACAGAAGAACAGAACAAGGTTTTACATTTCCAACCAATTCTGTAATCTGACAGACTGTGAACTAATTGATGTGCCTGACAGAGAGATTATCTGCAACAGAGATGCAGTTTTAGGTGGTCATAAAACAGAAAATTTGAAAACACAACATTAATCAATCTGACTGTATTTTCATGCAATGAAGAAGTTGAAACAAAATCAATAAAATGGGCTGTGAATGTTTTGTATTTAGCTACCAACACCTAACATGCAAAACATACACAAAGTAAAAAGTATCTCACATCAGGAAACAAACTGAGCAATCTGAGTGAATGTTGCCTGCAGCACCTGGAACAAATAAAAACACCTTTTGTGTTATTTAACTGTGTAGTAATACTGCTTTAAACTGTTTTCAGTTTGTTGTGAGACAAATGTGAGACAAATATTAGCTTTACTTCATAAACAAGTCATAAATCTAGAATGAAAACATTTTCTGTGCAACAAAAGCATACATTCAAAATACATTCTTTACATCAAACAAGATTTTAAAAGTTCCACTTTACAAAACAAGATTTTAAAAGTTCCACTATTTAAATTTCAAACAGTTCTTTTACACTGCTCCTTGAAAAATAAAAAAATCTTGAACACTTTTTAATATAGTTTTTCTATATAACTTTATAACTTTACATTGATCAGATAACAGCAACAGATATTTTAAAAGTGTCTGTTTCTTTCTCTATGCTAGAAAGTGAGATATTGTAGTAGTTAAATTTAATTGGATGTGATTTCTAAGTGTAAAAGTAATAATATTCACAACAGATTTTGTATCTGTTAGAGGATGAGTTATTACAATATTTACATGGGTGAAACTTCATGTTAATTCATGAGTTACAATAGCAATTTATGAAGCTGGTCATATTTGGTAACACTACCAGTCTACAAATACTTAAACTTTGTGTAAATAATATTAATCATGTACCAAAAACCAAACTAATCAGAGTTATTACTGCAAATGTTATTAATAGACAACAAGGACAATAAGATAGTTTGAGATGCATCATTTTCAGTTTTTATAACTGGACTGATATGATAGTTAAAAATGCCTAAGTCTAGCTGATTGTATTGTTAGTTTGTTATAGGACTGTAATGTACATTTTCTATTCTCTGTCGCTTTTGCTATAATAAAATGTGACCTTTGATGGACAAATCGTGTCAAATAGATGTCCAAATGTTATCTGCATCCCTCATAACAAGCCAGCTTAATTATTCTCAGATACAATTTGCAGTTAGTAATATTAACAAATATCGTAAATTACAATTTTAATATTTAATGTAATCACAAAAAATCTGATACATATCTATAATAATAATTATTATTATTATTATTTTATTTTTATTTTTTATTTTTTTATTAACAGGAATAAAGTATGGAGTAAAATGTATAATATATCAAAACCAGTCGATGCTGACTCAGTAAAGATAATTATTACATCTATTTATTTCACAGTGTTTTAGTATCATTATCAAAGTTCAAAACTGAACTGAAGATTATTTTTAATTATATTCACCATTATCATTCTATTTAATGTGATCCTTCTATGTACATGATTTCAGTTTTGCCTCTGTTTTGTGTGAAACACAAGATGGAATAAAACATTGTCACAGAAAAAAATTCTAAATACAATCTATTACTTAAATAATTACAAGCTTGTTAAAGGAAGGAGTGGAGTACACACATGTATATATGTATACAAACACTTACTGACTGACTGTGTTGTTTCTGCTGTTGTAAATTCTATTACAATACATTAAAATATTTAAAAATGTACACAATTTTTAATCTATAGGAAAACTATCAACAAACAGAAAAATAAGTAAAAAAGTATGCTAACTTTAAAAACAAAAACAAATAAAAATATAAATCTAAGAATGACATTTCAAAGTAATTTTGAGTCAATGTCCTAAAAAAAAAAAAAAAAAGAAATCTGGGCTTCATGCTTTGTTAAAATTAACTTTTGTATTTAACAGTAACATCACGTATATAGGAAACATTTTGTATAGTAATAACTACACCAGCCATGATATAGAACTTTAAACAGAGGTCTGAGTAAAGACTGTTATATTCAGCAAGATAAACTGTATGATCTTAATATTTTAAAACAGCCCAAAACTTAGTAGCAAGCAGCTAAATATGCCACAGCATTAATTATAAGTCTGAGTCTGTGACCAATACAAGCATGCTTTAACACATATATGAAGGGAAAGCATAGCTAAAAATTACCCACATCCAATGATTAGCAATACTGAATTGTATTATTGTAAATAAAGCTAATTTAAATAGGATATTTTGTAGTTAGTAACTTTAACAAGTGTATTAAAGTACAAGTTTAATGTAATAACAAAATTCAGATTTTTATGTTAGGAGGGGATGAGACACAACAGTATGTAAGACTCCAACCAAATAACAGTTATTTAGTCAACCAATAAATACACATTAATATATTGATATACAATTACCTATTAATATAATAATATTAACTAATATCATACCTAAATAGTAAAGTAATATTAAAAATTACGTAAATTTTGAAACTGGACTTCATCTGAAACATTATACATTCATTACCAATACCAATATTATAATTATAATAATTATTAGTAGTAAAATTACATTAATGATTTTGCATTAGAAGATTTTAGATTTTTTATTATTAAGTACAGCTGAAGGTGAACAGAGGTTATGTGAATGATTAGCACAGGGTCAGGGGAGAAATGGGATGTATGTAACTTACTGCTTGATGGTGTTGTTCCTACTGTTGTTGTTGATTCTAATATAAACACATTAAAATAAATAAAATAAGAAATGCATAGGAATTAAGACCAAATTGGATGGTAAAAACAAGCGAAACAGAGATAATACATTTTAAAAAATAAAAATAAAAATATCCAACAAATAATAATATTAACAATATCTCATTAAAACATTCACTACAGCACATTCCACAACAAAACACATGGACAGCATATATATATATTTTGATAAAACTCTTCATATATAAAAACCAGATATATAATAGTAATAACGATGCTCTATCATCTATTGGTGAAAAAACCAGAAAGAATGAAAGAGAAAATAAATTAGTTTTGAAGTTTTTCACAATTTTAGTTAATATATTATTAATCTGTCATAGAAGTTCTTACATTATATTCAAAACTGTTAAAAAGTGTTTATAAAAGGTTTTACAGTATAATAAAACAGTACATTTGTATTTATCTCTCTGTGTGTGTATGTGTGTGTGATGTGTGTGTGTGTGTGAATGAGAGAGAGACAGGCATTAAGCTGTACATTTCTCTATGTTAATAAGCATATTACTCAATGTGGAAGTAAAACAATGAAGAATGTCATTAAGTGTACTGAGCTGAAGCAAATAAAAAGTTTGGAATAAAAAACAAATTAAATTTGAAACTGCTTCATTTGTTTATAATTTGATTTTCACATCAATAGTAGTAATATGTTTTGTTTTCTGATGATCAACATTATTGTAATTCTGTCTGGTAGGATGTTGGCTCTCTGCTGTATTGTTGCTCACATCAGTTTTATTCAGTGAATCAGTGACTGACTGTTGACAAACTTCAGATTTTGTGAGTTCTTCACAGACATCTTTACTGACTGGTTGATTTGCAGGTTTTACATTTGTCTGATTATATGAGTAATCTTCAGAACTTTCATTATCTTCATCACTTCCATGGTTACCAGACATACTGTGTAAAGATTCATTAGCAATCCTATCTTTGACAGACTGTGAAGTTTCATCTTCAGTGTCAGTGTTCTCTTGAATGTTACAATTATCTTCTGCTTTGATATCAACAGATGCTTCAGTTTGAGACTTTTCAATGTTTATTTTACTGTTCAGTTCAACATTTTCAGTTTTATTTGTTTTCTTTGTGCTTTGGTTTCTTAGTGATATCAGACAGCATGTTATGATTATACAAAGACCTGTGACACTGATAACTGTAATCAGGATAATACAAACTAAATTACAAGAAGAACCTGTTCTTGATGTTGTGGAATTTTGTCCTCCTCCTAAAAACCAAAAACTGCAGTTTAGGCTGATCATTCATCATTTCTTTGTTTGCTTGTCATTTTAATTAATGCAAACAGCAGTAAGTAAGTAAACAAAATCAGACTGTTTAACAAATTAATGTCAAATCTAAAATTTTAAAACCTAATTAATCTCAATACATTAAAGACAAAAATAATGTGAATTTATTCCTTCTGTTGTAGAAATGTTTTGAAGTAATATCCATTAACAACTTACTTAAGAAAATAAATAAATAAATCTTTCTTTTTCAAGTTTCTGAAATACACTGTATCAAAAAAAATTTAGACAATATTTTGTCCACGTTTTTGATGCCCATGACTTTAAACAAATGTTGTTTTCATCAGAATCACTTTCAGAGGAAAGTGAAAAGAATTAACAAAAACAATTGACCAGTCAGTCACTGTATATGAGTTCTAAAAATACATTCCTCTGCACTGATATAAATATTTGTTATCTTCATCTAAAACTGAATGTTAATATAAAAAGAACATTTCCCCCTCAGTATCATGTATATCTGAAAATGTTGGAATATTTTAGGTAATTTCATTGCATTACATACTTTAAGAATAAACCAGTGACTAATTTTAAAGAAAAATAAACAATCTATAAATTATTTATACTAGTGCAAAATATGCTTTAAAAAACAAATTCATGCAAATATTATTCACTGGAACAAGGGAATGAAAACAATGTGCAAATGTACAACCTTTTGTTGAGTATCAATATAAAAATGTTATCATCTTAAATAATAAAAAATATGAATTCTATAATGAACTGAGTAAAAACTGTAGTATTCAATAATTAAAAAAAACCCCTAAATTTCACCATTTTCTTCCTGTACAAACATATACATATACTGTATTAACATTTTCTATATATAGTCAAACCAAAACAAGTGATCTATTTGTAACAATAAAACTTTAGAAAGATTTGCAGATAGAAAAGATTTTTGTTTAGCCAATTTTTATGGTATGCAAAAGAACTTGCTTTTTTATTTCTTTTTTTATCTTTTTTTTGTGCAGATGAAACATATCTATAGAATGAAAGTTGTAAGTAAAACAATTTATCTTCAGCTTAATTATAGCAAATGCCAGAGCTGAACTTGAAACCATCATCTTTAAAAATGATCAACTGCTAACTAGGTTTTGATATTTTTTTATATACAGCATCATAATAACATCAGTAAATTCAAATAATACTGTATTCTCACTGACATTTTCTGGTTTACTGTAAACTCTAACCATAGGTGAATTATATGCATCCCAAGATAATTATTCAAATTTCTTCTGACAAAATCAATATAGTAAATATTAAAACTGGATACTTCAGTTAACTAAATTTTGAGTTACAGTATATAACATATTAAGAAAATTAATAACCATTTTTCATCCATATAAATTTAACTGAAATTTCTAAGAACATACAGTATATCTGCAGTATTTTCTCTTTTTTCTAATATTTTCTAATGATTTTCTCTGATATTTCTAAGATGTGACTGATATTTGAAATTCAGAATAAATTAAATAATAATTGTTTTTTAAAATGGTTTTCTTACCTGGAAAATATATCAGTGGACTACCCTCAGGAACAAGTGGACCATCAGGAAGTGAAATGTGAGAAATTGAAACACCAATTCTCAAAAGCTTTCCTGAAAAAATGTCTGGTACTGTGTTAAACTGTAAAGAGCAGGTTGTCTTTACATCATCTGGTATACAAGAAGTTCCATCAGTGTAAAGATTAGTTAGCTCTTTAGGTATGTCTTGTTTTGACCCACTTGACATCTCCTACAAAGAATAAATCATTTTGAGGCTCAATTAAATGATAAAAAATAATACAAATAAAACAAAACAAACAAAAAGCAATCAATGGTGACAAAAGAAATATACTAACTGTGTAAGTCCAAGTACACTGAGCTGCTTCGTATGTACAGACTCCAACAACTGATGCATTTAAGGACTGACTGTTGTTCTCTATCTTTAGCAGTTCATTAGTAACAACTGAAAAGTTAGCTGAAAAACAAGAATTAACCTAAAGTATTTAGAAGAAATCTATTTTAAATATATATAGAAAATGTTATGATTTCTTAATTAAAATACTAATGTGTTCTTAAAATCTAATGTGTGGTGGCATTATGTCAACATTAAATATTAGAAAACATAATGCCACTAAAAAAATTAAAAGTAAAGCTCAAATTATCATAGAACTATATGGAATTTATTATTATAATAGTTGTAGACATACTTCAAGTAGAAGCAATTCTTACTAATATTTTATTAGTAAGGACATTCTTCAAATTTCTTTACTGCTGTGGAAAAACAATAGGAAATGAACAATATAAAACTAATATCAGAAAATATGAATGTAAGATTTTAAATTTTTTTTTTAAGGATTGTTTTTATACTAATAATACATTTATATACTGCTGTGCTTATTGTTTTATTTAAAACATAAAATAGAGATCTATAGAAATTACAAGCCTTGAAATGATTGGGTGCAAGTAACTAAAAATGCAACTACATTACTATGTCAGAGGCAATCATCTGTTTCTGTAATTCATAAATCACCTTTTTTTATACATCCTATATAAGCAAGGTGCCTCATGAGCTGGCTTGGATATGAAAAATTAAAATGGGCTTTTAGGAATAAATAATTTGTAAAGATGAACACTGATCAGTTATGCTGGGATAAGGTCACAATGAAGTTAAAGGAAAGATTTTTATAATAATATTGTATTTTGCATGTATATCCATATAAATTTTTTTTTTTTTTTTAAAAAGAATATGTTTATCATACATCATAAAGCAATAACAACATATTTATCTATGAAACATATGTTAGATACAAACATACCCGTAAGTGTAATATTTATTGAGCCAAGAACTGATCCAGAATCTCCATCACCACACTTCCATAATCCAAAATCAACACTAGAATCAATTTTTTCAACAGTTATTGTGTATGAATCTGCTGTGGATCCAGCTGCTGAGTATCCAGGGAAAGATGATACGCATTTTGTGAAGTCAAAAGAATCATCACACTGAACAACACCAGATGAATCCGGACGATTAAACTCAAGAGGACCAACTATGCTGCCACTTACTACATGGCAGGTGATGTTCAGAGGATCGTCCTTCACTAACTTTTCCTCTGGAGAGTGTTGTTGTTGTCCTACCTATTTATAATAAACAGAAACAGTCCCATTGGAAAATTTAATCTAAACACTTTTTAATAAGGTAAATAAAATTAATATTTTGACATTCATGATATGTTGATTCCATGTGGAATTTATAATAGATTAAAATTAAAAGAAAGAATTAGTCATTCAAAAAAAAATTAAATAATGATTTTTTGGAGGATATAAGGCACTGTTATAGTTCTGTGTAATGACTGATAACAAATTTTAATAAGACTACAACTAATACTTCCAGTTGTTAACAACACTTATTATTCTTTGGTAATACAACTGAAAAAAGTGTTCATGTTTGTATACATATTTGTGTCTCTCTGGTGTATAAGTGTATAGATGTATGTCCGTACATGTACAGAGAGACAGTTGTAAACAGCACAACCTAAACAATTATTAAATTTTCTTCAACATCTTGTCTAAATATACATCTATGTATGTAGAAACTCATCATTGTAACTGTCTATGTGGTTCTTGAAAACTATACATATACTTTATATATCCAAAATGCTCCAACTATCACTAGACTATGAAAATGAATATGTAATATTATCACTAATAAATAAGACTTTTTTTTTTTACCAGTAACTGACTGTTTAAAAAAACTGATAATCTACTAATAGTAATTTCTTAATGTTATTTCCAATAACGTTTAGGAAAGTTAAGAAATTTTCACTAGTCATTTTCTAATGCCAGTAATTACATTACCTTCAGAAGTTGTCAGCAAAATGACAAACACAGAAAGAATGAAAACACAGTTTATCTGTACACCCATTTAATTCTGTTAGGCAATAAATATCACTTCTGAAAGAGAAAAATAGAAATTTTTAAATATTAATTTCAAATTAAGAAACATTTTTAAAAACTTATCTTATATCTGCCAAATAATTAATTAAAAAAAAAAAGGATCAAAGTTGCATGTATAAAAAGATCAATTTTAAATTTTGACCATTGAAATAATCCAGCATGCCACCTATATTTTAACATAACATATTTAATTTAAAATTAGATACTGTTTGTTTATAAATAAGTTTATAAAACTATAAATACTTTTTAAATAAATATAGGCCAACCTAGCTGCATCTTAACAGGAAATCATGGATTGGGAATAAATGCTTTTTAGAAAATTCTGAGGACTCCAGATATCAGAAACTGCATTGAAGACTTCTTTTTAAATTTAATGTTTTTGACTGAGAGAGGCATCCAATATTTGAATCACAATATGGATCAGTAAGTCTAATCTGTGAAACAAAGGATCTGTTATGAATTTAACAGAAATAAACTTTTGTTTGATAACTGGAGGAAGTAACACAATCATATAGAAAAGACAATTTTAAACATTTAAGTATTTTTGTTTCCAGAGATGAAAAATATAATAAATAAATAACTGAAATAAGTTTCAGGTAACTGATTACATATGACAAAACATGATACAGAAATAAGTAGGCTCAAAAGTTTTATACTTCTTATTACTCTATTTACATATTCACTAATAATAAATAAAAAACATTAGCTAGTGCACTGATGGCATCTAAAATGTGCAGTTTTCAAAAAATTTCTACAAGTTATATAATAATATTTTGTTCATTTATGTCACATATTTCAAATACCCTGTTATGGAACTACCTTGTTACATATTTGAAAACCAGTACTGTCCTAAATGGTTCTTAACTACATGTATGTTTATTATTTTATGTTAATGTGCTATTACTATTAGTAAACCTCTTGCACACTGCAGATCTTACTCTCTTTATTTACAGAAAACCTTTTCAGCTATTGCCAATCCTTGAGTAATGCCAAGTTTTCTCTACATCCTAGCTTATACTTTTATAGCAATATTTAGGCTCTACAAATTTTGTCAAACAAAAACAATTTTCTACACATTCTTAGTAAGAATATTTTGTACAGGTCAGTATTATAAAGGTGTCTGAATTTTATTTATATCTTTAATTCTAGCTTGACTTTGATATCTTAACAGAAAATGATAAATATTGCTATAAATCAACCCCCGCTCTATTATTATATATTCTATTATGCAGCTGGGCAGTTCAACAAATACTTGTATTACATTCAGAAAGGTTCAAGCTAATTCTGACTGTCCTCATTTCTATAGTTGTACCCCCTGGAACTTGGCCATGAGTGAAAGGATTGTCCAGATATAGCAGGTATCACAATGAAAAGGGCCCTGAGATATCTATGAGCTGATGGGTAACCTGAAATATGTTGTGTGATGGAGCCAAAGAAACAGTCTAAATTGTTATCAGCAGCATTCTTAGAAAACCATGAGTGCACATGACATGGAAACCTTTCATACAAGTGAAAAATGTAGATGATTTCACAAGGTATCCATTCAAATTAATAGATGGCAAAGGACCAGCCTAATTTTAACATATTCTATCATATTTAGGTTTACCATAGCCTTGTATCAAAACCTATGTTCAACTGAATTTGGGAAAACCTCCAGTAAGATCAAATTCTTCAACAGTTTCCACCTCAACACTTGTCAGAATGAAGGGAACAACCTTGATGGAAATGAGATGATTTAGCTTGAAAGCAGATCAGGAAATGATCAAAGGAAAATATCATCATTCTGCATCTTTCATCTAGTGGTAATCAGTGAAACAATCGTTTTGCTAAAGATGCTAAATGACTAAGTGAATAAAAAATGTTCTTTACTTATAGGAATGTCATGGATGTTACTGCACCCACTTTCTCCTGTAATTCAAAACAAACTGATATATTCTTAATTTTGTCTTGTCTCATGTTAAGATAATTTGAAGAAGAAAAAAAATGATTATATATCTTCATATTTTCTCCTCACATAAACATTTAATTTTTTTTTAGAAGGATGTTAAAGTGACTGAGCACATTACTCTAATTCAAACATACTAAAACAATCTCAATGCAAAAAGTCCATAAAACAATTATAATCTTAAATATTTTGTGATCAACATATCAAGGCAATCAGAATTGTTTCCTGTTACCAGTATGGATGTTTTTTCTTTAGATTTACCTTTTCATTAACTACTATTAATTCACATATCCCGAATTAACCTTGTGTGAGTATTTAATGTCATGTAAATAATACTACAGTTGTTTTCATAAAATGGGCAATCTATTCAGCGTTATAAAGTGTTTCATTTTCAATAATTACCAAAAGAACCACCTGACATTCAAATATGACAAACAATTTTGCTAAATTTTTGTAACATAAATTAATATATCATACAAATCATTCACTTTTGAAAACTTTTTGAAACTGTTGTCTTTAACTAATCATTTTCAATACACATTCCACTTTAATTTTTAATTTTGAAAACTTTTAAACTGCTTCTGTAGAATCATTAACACATCCATTAAATTTGATTTTGACTTTAAAACTAAAAGTACTTTGGTTTTCAATATAGATCAGTTATAAAAGAAATTCAATAAATAAATGAAATGTTTTACATTAACAATTTATAAATTATACTTAAAACATAAACAAAAATGAATTTATAATGTATTACATCTCCAAAAGTTGTAAAACATCTGCTAACAAGGCTCAGGCCGAAACTTCAAGATTATTTAATTATTTTAAGTAAACGAAAACAGTTAAAAGAAAGCAGTGAAAATAATGATGGAAATTTGAATTTATTTTGCAGTAAATACTGATGTTTTATCATATTATAAATTACATAATAATATAATAATAATAATAATAATAATAATAATAATAATAATAATAGATTAACAAATAAATAAATTTCTAAACTAAATAAAACAGTTCTAATTTTATCAATTCTGCAACCGCGGGTTGCTACGAATAAAACAGTTCTAATTTTATCAATTCTGCAATTCTTGAAATCAACCTTAAAATGTGTACAAACTTACCAATTTCAGAAATCAACAAGAACGAACACTTCACTTTGTCGAATGCAGAAACTAACTGGTTGTCTAGAACAACTTCGCTACTGCAAAATATGTGACGTGTCGATAAGTCTATTCGGGACGTATATTAAAAAACAGAAACAGATAAAAACCTAACATGTAGGGAACATCATTACGGCCTTAAGATTGTTAAGAATAAATTGCATATTATAACTGGAACTAGTTAATAATGTAACAAACGTAATTATTTACGAAGTATCTTATTTCAGAAGAAACTGTTCTTCATGTAAACGATTGCATAATTAGATATGTGACAAAATTGTAAATTCCTCCCTTAAACGTATTTTCCCAGTCTGTGTTTGCGCTCGTCTCCACCTCACATGCCATCTCTAAAACTAGTGTTGAAGAACGTCTATTTTTTAAATTTTGCGTAAGAAAAACCTTTTGAAGAACATATTTTCCGTTATTTTTAAATTTTTCTTCTTCTTTTATGGAGATGTTTTTAATTTTATAAAGAAACCATAAAAATATATATATATAAAATAACAAACAACAACACCAACAACAACAAAAACCATGAGTACTTTTCATTTCGAAAACCAGTGTGAAGTGTAGATCAGATATTAGCATTATTTATACAAAATCATCTAATTTGGTGGCATGGACTGTAAAGAAAACATTGTTCCACGGTTTAGGCTCGTGGTCAAAGTGCTGCCGTTTGATCGGGTGTTATTGTTGTTGTTTTTTTTTTTGTTGTTTTTTTTTAAAAAAAAAAAAAAAAAAAAATTCTATTTCAGTATGTTAGAAGCTAATGATTCTATAAATATATAATCATTATTGTAACTTTTGTTAAGGTAAAATTATTACTTGATTTTATATATATATATATATATATTAAAGGAAGATAAAAGATTAAATGAACAACAACAAACAAACCACAAAAACAACAACAATAACAAAGAAAATAAAAACAAGCAAAAAACAACAACAGCGATTCATTCAACGAAAACTGATTATTCTGCTGCATGGATGGATTATTGGCCTAAATAGACAGAGGAATTCAGATGGGAAGGAAAGCTGATACAATTTGTTACCTTCAACTACAATACAAAAGCATATCCCAGAAAGAATATTCTTAATGTATCTGAGGATTAAACTCTTAAAAAGAACTGACATTTTGTGACACAATAGTGTTTGAAACAAAAGCGACTTCATATGATATTCCTTACATTATTATCATCATCATCATCATCATTATTATTATTATTATTATTATGTGCATAAATGCTGATTTTTCAATCAGTAATCATGTTCATTAAATACTATTGAATTCCTGACAATAGTTATTTAAATTAATATTTTCATTTCAGGTTTACAGTAAGTACAAAACAACATTTAATATTTGGAAAATCAATCTGATCGTTTGAAAAAAAAAAGAAAAAAGAGAATGCTGAGTTTTTAGTTTAGAACAGCAATCACTATAATCATGTTCTAATGCTGATGATTTAATAAATACTAGATAATATATTTTGGTATTTTTTTTTTTCAGTCAAAATATCAGCATTTTGAAGTACTTTTTTCAAAGAACAGATCTAAACAAAAGGACCTATCGGCGTTTTCACAGGTGATAATATTAGAAACGGTAGTAGAAACTTTAGCTGAATACTTTTTAATGAGTTGGAGATAAATCAGCATGTCTGTTTTGTCAATGGTAACGTTTAGAAGTTTCAAAAGGTCACAGAGATGAATGGAAGCTGATATATCTGAGTGTAAATATGCTACGAACACAGTAAAATGTCTAAATACAGAAGTAGCCAGTCTTTGGAAATCTTTAGTTAATTCATCAGCCAACCTCCTACAGCCAATGCTTTACAGACAATGGAGACAACAGTCACCACCACATCAATATCTCAGTTTACTGAGCAGAAACAACAACTATACACAGAAATGAAGAAACAAAAATTCCAATGAGGACAATCTGGCCATTTATAATAATGCAGGTTAGATTAGATGACTACTGATATCTGTTAACTACAACAAAGTACAGACAGAGGTGACAGAAAGACTGTAGTTATATACTCTCAGTATAGTAACTCTGCACCAGATACTGACCGGAGAAGCCCCACCACCACAGCGTCACGTTTACAGAGACATTACCCAGCACCTTCAGACTCTGATCACAGACTATGGCAACCAATATCACTTGGACTTCCTCCGTGGTTTTGCTCACAATCTCCAGATGTAAAAAATGCCCCAAAAAGTATGTAACTACATGCAGTATGAAATGTTTCAAATGAACAATTTATGTTTCATATATACAATTGTCTTTTTATCTCCAGTTCATCCGTATAAGAGATCAATTATCCTTGGCAGGGGAATTGTCACAAGGGAAAATTACCTAGAGGGAAATGACCGGGGAAATATCCAAGGTGAAATGCCCTTGAATCAGGTCACACATAAACATACTCTTTTCTTGTGGAATTACAATATTGGATTAACATTAGCTATTGTCCTGAGAATTTAATATATCATTTACACAGATGGTTAATATGCGTGATACCTAGAATGAAAATTCATCTGAAATTAGTTTGATTTGTATATTAGAACTGTGTTTACTGTCAATCTGTTAATCAGTAAAACAATGCATTTTGGCAGCTATTCGTATATTTGGTCACAGGATCGTCCAATTAATAGACAGCGTCTCTGTAGTACTTAATTTGTAATAATTATCTGAATGGCGTGAAAAGGATATTTGTTTATTTTCATTAAACAATCCCACTGAGGCTTAGAGAGAAACAAAGAAGCCTAAAATGATCTTAACACTGGCTACTTTGTGCTTGAACCTGGTAAAGTAGGGAACATTATTTTTAAGCATTATTTATATTTAGGATTTATTTATCCAGTCCCTTGCGTTTATAAAACTATATGCCATTCGGTTTCGACCAATGTTTTCCTGACTTTTGAACGTTTAATTTATTCTCTATTTCAAGTCCTACCTGAAGAAAATATGAGGTCTTATCTTTGTGTTTATTAGTCGAATGAACTTTGCATTGCTAAAAAAATGGGTTTAATCTCAGTGGAAGTTGTTTGGATGACGGTCATCTGATTATGTTCCTCTGAATGTATTTTGCGAAGATCTTTAATACATTGTTGTTGTTTTTTTACACTCATGGAGTTAGCTTTGGTACGACAAAAAGTATCGACGAAATAAAAGCTCAGACATCTATCTTCCTTTGTGCATCTGGTAGGAATGCTTGATTAAAATATTCGGTACAGTTTCTAACGTTCTGCCTGAGAAAGACCTCATAACAGTTTTCCGACGAACTACGCGATAGATCATAGCTGCCGAAGCTCGTTTACCTTGTAGTCAGAAAGCGACTGATCGTATAGAATGTCCTGATTCATGTTTGAATAATCTTTTTGTGATTAAAATTATCATCCTTTTCGTATCGTGTCGGTTTAACGTAGAACATTACGGTTTGAGTGATTGAATCTGGATTGAAATGATAACAGAGCCGAATACGTATACATTATCTGATTGTGCCTCCACCTGGGTTAATAAACCATCAGAGTTATTTAAATACACCACTTCTCGGCAAAACATTTGTTGCGGACAATGTTGAGAAGACTTCAGTACAAAATCTCTGAACGTATTTCAGATACCAGAAAAAGCAAAAAATATGCTGTCACGTGACTTAACTTTCTAGACTGGTTATGGTCTAAAAGTAGTCTTATTTGTGATTGTTTATTCAGTAGTATTTACCTTTTTAATTGGATTTTTCTGTGGATCTGGCAATGTTTTAAAATAAAAGTGTTGATGGATTATGCATGGTTAATTAGTGTCAGTGGAAAAATTAATCTTGTTCAGTCTGTAACCTGGCCCAGAACATACCTTAAATAATAATATAATGAGACAAATTTGAAACTTGCTTCATTAACTCCCCTCCCACATTAAAATAGGCTCTCAAAAGTTATTTTCTAAAGTCATCTCTCAAATGTTATCCAAATGAAATTCAGCTTCTGCTCCATTTACCTTCACACCACCATAAACTGTAACTTTTATAAGTACTGTTAAAGTATAATTTAATATCTCTACACATTTTGTTCATGTGTTCCAAATAATTCTCACTGTAAGTTGCCTTGATCCGATGTCGAGGACGAAAGGACACTCACAAAGTTATCTTTTTTTCACTTAACCGTTACCAGCACTGAGATCGTATCTCGTTGCTGAAGAAAACAGCAACTTGTTAAAAAATATAATTCTCTAAAAATTTACATTTCAGATTTTCTAATTTTTCCCATGCACATATATTCCATCATCTAGATCCTTTCACTCTGCTTAATTTGATATCAAAAATCTGTTCGCAGTTCAAGCTGAAATAAGATTTAATTATCTAGCGCAAATAAATGCTTTGACCAACTTTGGTTTCACTTACCCATGTAAATATACTTTGCAGAGGCATTTAGAAAACAAAGAAATCAGACTGCAAATTTGCAACAAACAGTATGACATAGTATGAAGCAAGCTTTATCTGATAAAAAATTAAATATTAAATAATCCATAACTTTGACTGTATTTAAGGTTTTTATCACTGAAATCAAGACAAAAAGATTTACAGCTGTAATTTAAACTTTTTCAATCATAAAATCACTTAGAATGTCTATTTATTTATTTATTTATTTGTTTTCACAACTTAAAATATTATCAGTTAGGAAAAGCGAGAGATGGTGGACAGAAGGAGAGAAAAAAAAATCATCATATGAAATAAAATTTAATTCACAAATTTTATAGCTTCTGTATTATTTATTTTTTAAATATCAGAAAAAAAGAAAGAAAAAAATTACCGCTATAAACACTTGTTATCTGTGCCTTTAAAAAATTATTAACTCAAGTATTAAATGTGAACAAAATTGGTAATCTCGTCTTTGTTTAATATAAAATCCAGTTATCAGTGAAGCTGTGTTTCATTAGATATATTTCTTTTGCTCATACTAACTTGAGATATTTGATTAAAGTACTGATTTTATACGTCTGTAATCTTGAGATTATCTAGTATCTGTATATGAATTAGTGAAAAGATAAGACATGTGACAAATATTAAATAAATATGTATTAATAATTATAATAAGTAAATAAACTGCCTTTAACTGCTGATATGTGCAAATAATTAAAGTTCTGTTTGACCATCGGTTATATCATTTCATAGGAAAATATGCGATGACGAACTTGTAAAAGCAGTTTTTGAATTTCAAAGTTTACGTGAATTAGAAGCGACGACATTGAGATTTGTATGTGACAAGCAAAACACAGCTTTGAAATTTGTCCCACCTAATGGCTTCACTTTTGTGTTTGATTCCGCAGTTTTTATCGACGTCCGCAGGAATCTATTATACACAAGTATTGGCGTTTGAGTCTAATTTCTGGTTGTGGTCTGAGGAGAAGAAGCGACAAGCGGGCGGTTGAATAAAACTGCTGTTCCGTTTAATGAACAGAGAAGCCATAGGAGAGCAATTTGGTGTTTCTCTGTTCAGCAGCCGCATGAGACAAGATACTTTTCTCGTTTTGTTTTCATACCGCCATTCGGAAGTGCAAATCTGTGTCATGAAACCGTAAATAATTTGGTTGCGTTTATTTTCTTACATAATATTACTAAATATCTTTGTAACTAAATAAATAACTCAAACTGCATTCTTGTTGATGTCTTATTTATGTAGTAATACAGTTTACCATCACGACAGTAAATTACTGTCACAATTTAAAATAGTGTTCTAATTTTCTGATATAAATTTACTTTAAGAATCATCATACAAGAGTAGATTTTAAAATGATTTTCACTAACAGTTGTACACTATATTTGAGACAGAGGTCCGATTTTGAAACTGTGAGCAAGCAGCAGGATAAGCCGCTGTCGACTGACCATCAGTTTGCTGTCTTTGCCAAAAAAGGGGAAATCTTGAAACGATAATTAAAGAGATGAGCAGGCCAGAATCGGCTTTTAATTAATGTGTATTGTTATTTGATTTTTCGACAACAGACTCGTGACACTAACGTATTACATACCTAAAACTGTCTTTAGTTATTATGTTAAATTTATTTCATCGTCGCGTATGTACTCATCTCAATAATTTATAAAATTAATAAGAAATAATATTTTAAATTACCATGAAAGAGTTAAAACATAATTTGCTAAAAGCAGAAATAAAACTAAAACAATCTGGCATGGCTTTTTAGTAGTGTAAACTGATATTGCCACACTGCTCCCATTTGTTAAAGCTTATAATATATTTCTATATTTTACATGTTTCACATTAAAACTTTGTCTTTATTTTAATTTTATTTTTAGACCAGTACGTATACTTAAATTTATGTTTAATGAATTGTTAAAACGAAAGTAAAACTGTAGTCAGATATGAATTTTACAAGTATTATTATTATTATTATTATTAATATTATTATTATTATTATTATTATTATTATTATTATTATTAAGGTGTAGCTTAGGAATTAGTTCAGCTGCATAGTTCTTTCTCTAAGCAAGTATCTTAATTGTAAGCGAAGTTACGTAATGACTCTGTTTTAGTGCTTAAGGGAGGATAATACAACAAACAAACAAGCGATCCTCTATATGCAAATAGTCGGTCATGACAGGCGCAAAAGCCTCAAAAATCGGGCGTCCCAGAACACTATGTTTAACTAATGACAATAATTTATATACAACACAAAACCGGTCTCCTGAAATCCATACAAATGTGAAAACTTGGTTATTTGTATAAAATTCCTTCTCAAATTATGTTCCAGCTTCAAACAGTATATCATTTGTTTCAAGATAATGACAGTCTATTATGTAACACAATACTAAAAAAGATTTCCAAGACAACCAAGAAGTGTCTGTAATTACTTGGATTATTTTTATCAACCTAAAGAATTTGCTTGATTATACTAACTAATCATGAATTAGGGAAGATGCCAATTTCAAACCTTAAATTAAAAAGATTGTCATTTATATGTATCATATAGTCAAGAGTTTGCTTAATATATTCATTAATTATAATGTCTAGACCCAAAGTTTGTTGATATTTTTAACCACTGTAAATATTCATTTTCTTATATAGGGCTATTTAATAAACTTTTACTTTATGGCCACTATTCTGTTTTAAGCATTTCCAAAAAGCTCGCATATCATATTCGCTAAGATCTGTAACTTTTTGTTCTGCTTTCTAGTAAAGTCGTCTTAAATGTTTTAATATAACAGTTTTGTACTGTTTACTGGCGTTTAGATGTTGTTGTGTCTTATTCCTAATTTTGTAAGCTGTTCTTGTCTTTGGGTATTTTTTCTGAATAATTTGCATTAACAATTAAACCATGCCTGATTTCACTGCTTAGATATATTGATGTTTTGTGTCTAATAATAAGCGGACAGGATAGAGGTACAAATGTACCGATATCCACAGTAATTAATGCGGATGACAGTTGCAGTTGTATAGAGTCGGTTACGTGTTTATAAAATCGATTTCGTAAATTGCATCATGACTGCCACTTTGATCGGGTAGTGTAAATTAACAAGTAAACAGTGCGACTTCTAAAGTGGTTTTAAGCCCAAGCGTATCCAGTTAAGGCCATTCATCCACCCACATCCTTACATTTTATTTTCTCACGAGCACCCCCCCACAGACATATACACACACACACACACACACACACACACAAACAGACACACTCACACACACACACACACTCACACACACATTCATACAGAAAGAAAAACTAAAATCTTAAACCTAACACCAGCCAAATGAAAGTTTGTCACCATCTGTAAATACCTTGTTCTAATCATCTCTACTTTCAACACATTATAATTATTGCTATTATTATTACTACTGTTGTATTTATAAATATTACTATTTATTTATTTATTTTCACTTTTATTTTATTTCTCTTCCTCTCTCTCTTTCTTCTCCCTTATTACTGTCGTTCATGTGTGTATAATATTTTTAATCTATAAAAAAGACCATTAGCAACAACAACAAATAATAATTAAAAATCATAATGTTGGGAATTACTGAATGATAGGAACCGCAACAGCAATAGTAACAGCAAACAAAAACACGTTCAGCTCCTCACAAATTTGTTATGTTTTAACATTAAAACATAAAGTTCATTTCAATTTCCAATTTTTTTCGTTTCAAAATTTGCTACGAATAAAACTGACGCACGCTCCCGGTGACTTCATATAATAATGTCCCCTCTTCCGGTTCCCTTAAACATCGTAAACTGTAACAGTGTTAACTATAACACCATTTAAATAAAACACTTCCTCCCCTCCAAATTTTCAATTTACCCACAAATTATGTTATATGTAAAATTCTAAAATAAATTTGTGTGATTTACTAATTAGTAATAATTAAACAATTGAACTTTGAACTTAAAAATAATTTTATTTTTATTTTTATTTTTTTTCATTTTTTTTTCATTGGACACTATAATAGTTCAATTACAGTTGATCAAGTATGTCCATTGGTCACATATGGAACTTCAAATAACAAATATTATTCTTAAAAAAAAAATAATAATAATAAAAAAACCCCACTAATTCTACAATCTTTCAGTGAATTCCATATTACACAGATTCAGATTAAATCACTTTAAATAGTTTCTATCAGTCTTTGAGTTGTTTTTCAAGCACGTCTAGGATATCTTGGGGTTGACCGTATTGGTAGTTGCGGTACATCGTCAACAGTATCGTCGATGGCGTTAGAAGCATCCTCTACGGCATTAGAAGTAACCGTTCTGTTTTTCATCTCAGTCTCTTCCACCTGAACGGTTGGTTCAACAAATTCCATTTCAGATTCCGTACCAATTGCAGACAGTTCTGGGGAAGGGTTCCTATTATCCTCCAAACGCACACATTTACGAAGTTGATCCACATGTCTTTTACACACAAAATCTCCAACTTTCAATCTGTAGGTAACAGGCCCTAGCTGACACAGTACTTTTTCACTCAACCACTTGTCAGATCCTCTGTAGTTCTTCACTTGTACTGAATCTCCAACATTGAACACCCGTGTTTTACTTGCTTTTGGAATAATTCTTTTTTAAACAGAGTTCTCCAAACTTGGCCGCAAGATATCCAATCTCGTTCGAACACGTCTGCCAAGAAACAGTTCTGATGGAATACATTTTGTAGTACAGTGCGAAGTGTTCCGATACGCAAACAAGAATGATGAAATCTTCTGGTTCATGGTTCGTGACTCATGTTCAACTGTTTTCATTGCAGTTTTGAAAGTACGAACAGCTCTTTCTGCCTCGCCATTTGAACTTGGATGGTATGGAGCTAATTTGATGTGTTTCACTCCATTTTTCTTAAGAAACGTTTCAAATTCCTCTGCAACAAACTGAGGTCCGTTATCAGAAATCAACTGCTCTGGCATTCCTTAACTTGCAAAGAGATTTCTCAATGTCTCTACTGCATGTGTTGCTCTGGTACTGGAAAAACTTCCATACAATTAGAATGTGCATCCACAACAATCATGAACATTTCTTTCATGAATGGTCCAGCAAAATTAACATGTATTCTTTGCCATGGTTTGGTGGGCCAAATCCATGCATTTGCTGTACTTTTTGGCATGACTGTTTGTTATAGTTGGCAACACTTACACTTGCTAACTTTCTTTTGTATGTAAATATCCATATGAGGCCACCACACATGCAATCTAGCCAAAGATTTCATTCGCACAATTCCAGGATGATTTTCATGAAGATAATACAGAATATCTGTCCGATATTTATCGGGAATAATCACTCGCATTCCTCTGAGAAGACAGTTTTCCTCCACGGTTAATTCATCTTTCACTCTGAAATAAGGTAACAGCTCCGGTGAAATAGAAGTCTCTTTTGGCCATCCATACATGTTATAATGTACAACCTGAGATAATACTTTGTCAACTTCAGTTGCTTTAGCAATATTTCTTGCAGTGATAGGTAATCCATTGACTTGATTTCTCATTGCTTGCTTGTCTTCATGCCAAAACACACTTTCAGATATTTCTTCAGTTTGCAGAAGTGCTAGTCGGGACAATACATCAGCATTTCCATTTTTGGTAGTTTTTCTGTACTTAATGTCAAACTGATATGCAGCTAACTGAATAGCCCAACGCTGTAGTCGAGAGGCTGTCAGAACTGGAATATTCTTTTTAGGTCCAAGAATCATTGTCAGTGGTTTATGATCTGTGAACAAAGTAAATCTTCTACCATACAGGTACTAATAGAACTTGTGTATTCCAAAAAGTATTGCCAGTGCTTCTTTCTCAATTTGGGAATACTTGCGTTCTGCTGATGTCAGAGTTCTAGAAGCGTATGCTATTGGCCTATCTGATCCTTCATTTCCATGTGATATTACCGCTCCAAGACCATGCGCAGATGCATCTACTGCCAACATTATTGGTTTCATCGGGTCATAGTGGACAAGAATTTTAGATGATGCTAACAGTTTTCCCACTTTGGAAAATGCTTGGTGACAATCATCACTCCATTTCCACTCTGAATCTTTGGTTAATAACGCTGTTAGCGGTGCCACCACTGTTGACATGTTGGGTACAAACTTGCGATAGTAATTCACAATACCTAACCTAGATTGCAACTCGCTCTTGTTCTTAGGTTCAGGCACTTTCAGAATAGCTTCAGCTTTTCTTTCAGAAGGTTGAATCCCATTTTTGTTCACAATAAATGCAAAGTACTCAATTTCATCTTTCATCAATGCACATTTGGACATTTTCAGTTGAATTCGATATTTTTCTACGCGTTTCAAAGTGTTTTTCAAATGTTTCAAGTGTTCGGTGTCATCCAAAATGTAACCTACACCTTTTAGCCCTTGAAGCATTTTGTCCATAGTTTGTTGACAAAATAGCAGGCGCTGCAGCAACTCCAAATGGCAACCTTGTATAGCGATAAAGTCCAAGGTGAGTATTGATTGTGACATAGTTCCTCGACTCTTCATCAAGCAACACTTGCTGGTATGCACGTGAGAACTTTTGTCCTCCATTGAGTTTGCTGAAAATGTCTTCTGCAGTGGACAAAGGGTACTCAGGCACTTCCAAGACAGGATTTATGGTAACCTTGTAATCGCCACAAATGCGAATGATATTGTCAGGTTTTAAAACAGGTTCAATAGAAGAAGCCCATTCCGAAAAATCTACCTTTTCAAGAATTCCTTCTGCTTCAAGTCTGTGAAGTTCATCAGCAATCTTGTCCTTCAAAGCATAAGGTACTGGTCTAGCCTTGAAAAACTTTGGAGTAGCATCCTCTTTCACTTTCAGATGAGCTCTATGCCTTTTACTGTTCCCATCTCATTTGAAAAAATTGAATATCTACTGAACAAATCTTCAGGGTTTCCACAGGCTTTCATAATCTTAATGCTGTTCCAGTCCAACTGAATGTTTTGGAATCAATTCCGTCCAAACAAAGTTGGTCCATTTCCTTTCACCACAATTAAAGGTAAAAGTTTTTTCTGCTTTCCATATTTAACAGTCACCTCAATTTGGCCCAGGACTGGCACCACTTCATGTGTATAAGTTTTCAACACAATCGATGTTGATTTCAATGACACTGTCTTCTTCAATTTTTCCTGATAACTCTTATTAGAAATTATCGATACAGAAGCACCTGTATCTACTTCCACTTTGAATGACACACCATTGAGTTCCAATGAAATTTGAATTTCTTTCGCTTTCGTAGATTTCACTGTGAAAATTGACTGTTCAGAATCACTGTCATTTCTTTCCATTGCAACCTCTTTATTTTCAAGAACAGCTTTTATAATTTCTGATTCAGTTTCGTTTCTTCCAGATTCTTCATGAACCTCATGAATTTTTTAAACCTGTTTCAGATTCAGCATTTTCAATTTCCGAATCACTGGTACCACCATTTGATTCCGTAAGGTCCCTATCAGAATCCTGATTCACAACATTCAGTTTAGAATTTTTCTTTTTCAACTTTGGAAATTTCTTTTTTCCTTTTTCCATCTGTTTGCTTTCCTGTCTTTCTATTTTTTAATTTTTTTTGTGATTTCGACATTTTCTACTCAAATGTCCTGTTTCATTACACTTATAACAGTTTGCCTTTTTGTAAAACAACGCATCAGGATGATGATTAGTTTCACCGGAAGCATTCAATGACAGAAACTTTGTGGAACTTTTCCGTTTCTGACGTCATTCCAATTTGCAGCATGTCAGTTTCTCTAGCTGCCATTTCCATACTAACAGCTATTTGCAAGGCTTTCCTCAGTGATAAGTCATGTTCAGAGAGCAGTTTATTCTGTATAGACTTTTCAGACAGACCACAGACCAAAATGTCTCTTAATGCTTCAGTCAAAAATGCACCAAATTCACAATATTCTGTCAATTTTCTCAGTTCAGCCAAAAATTCACTTAGTCTCTTCGGGCTCTTGTTTCCGTTGATAGAATTTGAACCGTTCCGCAATCACCAAAGGTTTTGGTTTGAGATGATTTCCTATCAAGGTTTTCAATTGTTCGTAAGTCTTACTTGCCGGTTTCTCAGGCGAAGTCAGATTTCGAATCAACCTGTAAGTCTTGGCACCACATACGGACAACAAAATGGAATGTTTCTTTTCGGCATCGTCTACATCATTCGCCAACAGATATTGTTCCAAACTTTCAATGTATTCATCCCAATCGGAACTTTCTAGGCGAAAACAAAATGAACAAAATGAACAAAACATTCAACATATTTGATGGTACGGGCCCCGTGACAGGGATGGTTCAACCTATCCTGCTCTCCCCTGTTGTTTCTCTTTATTTATTTATTTATTCTTAGTTTTTAAAAAGAATAGAAGAAAAAGATGATCACTGTAATACTTATTACCTTTGTCATTTCAGAAGATTAGCACTGATATTTAAATGTCTTGAATTGAGATAATTATGTTTGATATTGTCTTCATATCGGTTTATTATTTTGTTTTGAATTTCTATTAAGTATTTTGCAGGTTGGCCTTCCCACCTAGTTAATAACGTCAAATGTCCGAACTGTTTATAATGCTGTAAAGGGAAATTAGTGAAATTAATAATAATTATAATACATCAACGTTGACGGATCGAAAAAATCCATTACAGTAATTTGATTTAGAGTTATCTCCCATGATAACTTGATTCATAAACCAACCGATAAATGCATGCAATAAAAAAAGAAAACTTCACATTAACAAGGAAGTGTTTAGTTTTGTTGCAGTTTTCTTTTACCAATAATGTGGAGACGAGTGTATTTACAGTTAATAATTTATTCTGTAGTCGTGAAATCTTTACTGGGTAAGTATAGAATTTAATTAAAATTACTTAGACACGGTTAGTAAATTACAAATTTATTTTGACTCTTTTCGCCCTAAAAGACTATAAAATAAATTTAGAAATATTACTCTAGTCATTTGTGATTGTGAATATGTTCCAAAAGAGCCAGCAAAAATTTAAAATTCCCAGTAACAGTAACAATAAGAAATAGTAACAGGGAAAAACAGTATAATTATACCATAATTTATGATGGTTACTGGAAAAATAACGGAGTAATGGCTCTTTTACGTTTCGAAATTTCCTGTAGGTTAGCGCCCCCCCTTTTTTGTTTCTTGTGTCAACCTTTATTGAACAAATGCTTTGATCGAATTTCAGTAAATTCTCAGATCTTCACTAAAAAGCAGGATAACTGCATGTAATGCTGAGGATGTCAAGTTCATTATTTGAGGTTAAAAGTCTAGTTCACCTAAATTTCAGCTAATTAACTGATGAATTAATTGCGGTCTCTTAATGAAATAATAGCACAGTTTTCAGGGATGAAGATGGAATTTGAAATGTAATTATATGATGGATTATTATCATTTAACTAACTGGTGAATTTGACTGATGAAAGTTTGTAAAATAAATAATCAGCTGGATTAATTATTATCAGAATATGCAGTGGTACCTGTCTTTAGCGGCTGCTGAAATGAACGGCCACCTACCATGTACGGACACTATTCTTAACCCCGATTGGTTTTCAATAGATATGTCCCTTAGATAAGCGGACAGCTGGTCAACACGGAGAATTTTTTAATTATTGTCAAATAAAGATGTGTTTTGTATCAATCGATACAAATATTTTTGAAGTTACCTAAAAAATTGAGAAACATTGCATTTCAAAGTTGTGAAAACTAAAGAGTCCGAATGTACGAATTTTAAAAAATTGAAAAGAAGAAGAAAAAACGTATTTCATGAGATATCTTTATCAAATTTGCATTATCTATTCAGTAAATACAGGAAGACTTACTGAATTAAATATTTTGTTTTCGGCCTGGTACAATTCACATATCAATTTGAGATCGTTCCTGACTAAACGTTCTCGTTAGTGAATAGGTGATTTTTCACACATACACACACACAAGGAAGGTGTTTCATTTAAACTTCTTCATGTTAGAAACGCTGGAACGTTCGGAACTCTTGCTCAAATAATTTATTCAGCGTGATCGACTGTTGTCGTTTTTTACGATTAATTTTTTTTCTAACATTCACTGACTGTGTAGTCATTTTTCCTATTTCTCTGTTTGCTTTGTTTTTGGATGTTAAGACATGTATTTTTAAGAAATTCTCCGTACAAAATAAATTGATATTTGATCTCATTGTGCTTTGAAACATAGCAAGCTCCCCAAGCAGTTGTTAGCGCTCTCTCTCTCTCTCTCTCTCTCTCTCTCTCTCTCTCTCTCTCTCTCTCTCTCTCTCTCTCTAATTAAGCATGATGACAGTCAAAAAAACTGAAGCTCTGCATTTGTAGTTTATTTTGTTGATGTCATTTATCATGCGGAAAGTTCACAGAAGTGATTATTGTACATTCTGTTTCAACCTAAAACTTCCCTGCACTAAAACAGCTTGTAAACTCTGAATAATAATAATACATAAATAAATAATAAAATGTTGTTTTATTATTATTATTATTAATTTATTTTTTAAGTTAGTTAGTTATTTTTTTATTATAGATAATAAATTTATAACTGAGAGATCAATATGCAGAAGAAATTAAGAATCATCAAACCAATTACAAATGACCAAGAACAAATTCACAAATAATTCAGGAGAATAAATACACAGTTAAGAACAACAAGCACAGAATTAGTCAAATAATTAAACAATAAAGAAGAAAAGTAATTGTAAATGGTAACAAATTCAAAACAACTGGCATTTTCAGGAATACCAACACCAAACTCAAAAACAACATTTTGAAAGTTTGAAAAGATTTACATGGATATTGTCTGTCATTAGCAAGAAAATTCAAGTCAACATCTGAGATACTTTTCTTTATAAAAGGCCAAAATGAAAATTTGTTATGGAAAATCTCATTTCTGAAGTGTAAGAATGTCATCTTGCCATTACTGTACTTGAACAGATGATTAGTGGATCCTCCATTGTGATTCTCTGCAAACTGCTAGTGGTCACAAGATGAAATGCAGCTACAATCATCTCAAGGATCACCTTTTTTCAGCTTTCCTTGATTTTAGTCTTCAGTGCCTCCTCAGCTGAACATATTCAAATTCCATTTACCATTTCATGAGACATTGTATTGAATACGTTCAGAACTTGTGATAGCCATTCTCCTTTCTTTGTGAACTTTGGTGGTGCATCTTCCAAATGTTCTTGAGTTTGTTGACTTTATATGAATTGCCCTATTGTGTTGAAATGTTTTGGTAATATATAAACATGTGCAGTCTCAGAGTACAGCACAGTTTAGTAACTTATTTTAATTCTCATAACTGACTTTAGTGGTGCAGGTGTCAGTTAAATGTAACTACATTGTTTTATACTCTAGGAAATTCTACTGACATCACCATTGAAAGTAGGGTGCTCCAAGATCAGAAAATTTCTCTCTGAGATCTGTGGGTTTCTGTGTTGTCCTTAAGTGAGCAGATAGCTTCCTCCACATCTTGAACATTATCTTGTGTTTATGCTGATTTAGGTGATAATTTCCCATATTCCTCTCAGTCCATCTGGTACTTTTATACCTTCCTGTTTATAAATCTCTTTACCAATGATGTCACTTCTTTCCAAGAAATTCAGTTGTGTTTCTTGGTCCATGGCAACCATTGTGAGAAAAACAAATCAGACTTAACCCATTATCAGAATGTGAGAGTATCATTTTTAGTGTCATGTAATGAAAACTATTAGTTTTGAAAATGAATATTTAGTCAAATGTGATTTGATAAGTTCAGTTTTCTACTAATATCTTAATTCATTATAATTTTATTATTTTTCAGGTTTGTCTCTACAGATGAATGGATCATCATCGTATGGAGTTATAAGAGAGAGATATACTTTGTTTTGTTCTGTTTCACCTGTTGATGATATATCATCAAATGTTCTATTTAAATCATATGAAAATGGTGCTTTTACTTCAGTTTGCTTGGTTAGCACATCCTGTGTTGAGTTTTTTCCACGCTCTGGTTATAACTGTGGATGTTTTCACAGCAGTGGAGAAACTCGTGTCTACAACTTGACAATACAAAGTCTGAACATTACTGATGACACTAAATGGAGATGTTATCATACTTCCAGTTTCAGTAAAGACTTTATCTTGAACGTTTACTGTAAGTACTTTTGATAAAACAAGTTTCTAGTCTTTCATTTTGCTTTGTGATATTCAAAGCAAAAGAATAGTTCAGTTATAAGCATTGGCACAGACCAAAGAAAGCAAACTATTTGAAATCTTTATTAAATTTCAGACCACATTTTGCTTTGTATAATCTTTGAAATATAAACAACAAGCTATGACACAATACTGAATAAAAAGTTGGAAACACAAATTCTTTGTTTGGTACTATAGACCAAACTGGTTTTGTTCTGAACAGCTACATAGTATGAACACCGGTGATTTGTAATTGCTGATCATACTTTTATAATAAGTTTCTTGAATTGAGGAGAAGTGCACCAACAATTGTGATGATTTCAAGAATCCAAGAGTCTTACCTTTCTGGATGGCTGATGATGATATTTTGTTTTGGAGAGAAAAAGGTTGATATTGCAACAAAATAGTTTGCTTTACATATTTATTGAAATTTCCTTTAACACTTAAATGTTTAAATGCAGTGAGAAACACATGGTTCAGCCAGTATCTGCTGTTATAGATCAGCTAATTATTGTCTGAAATCACCAGCGTCAGACTGTCTATAAAAACTATATTTATTCCTTATCACTGTGTAGAAATGTAAGACAGAATCAATATAAGTTATTCCTCTCTCTGATGTCCAATCACTTAAGTTGGAAACTGTTGTTATCTCCAAATACTTTTCCTCTTCACAATTGCCAAATGTGGTGACTCCAATAAACAGTTTGCGTACTCATAGTGGATAAAGAAACATTAGCTTTATATAAGATAAATTAGTATGTACCTGTATCTTTGTTCTTTATAATTCTCAAGCGCTTCAGTAAATAAACATTAGTTTAAGTTTATATATTTGAGTAATATAATGGGTTATTGAAGTTAATGAAGTGAGTGGCATTGATAATTTTCGATCTCTTAAAATAAATATGTAAATAGACACAAACACATTCATTAGATATGTAGTGTTTAGAAAAGGGTTTATAGTGTTTTCAGTTTTTTCATTTTATCATTTCAGTTGGTCCAGAGAATGTGACTGTCACTGGTAACAAAGCTGAATTTGACGCTGATGGTAAAACTATTTTAACACTGAAATGCACAACTTCATCATCCAGTCCCAATGTGACCTTCACCTGGAAGAATCTGACCAGTGGTCAAGAGATTATTTCACAGAGTCCAGTCAGAGAAGAAGATGCAGGTGATGGGGGAAAACAATTCAGTCAAAATCTGACAATAACTCCATTCTGGTTTCAAGACAACAACACAATCAGATGTCAAGTGAAAAACACAGCAGTGTCAGTAGAAAGAGTTTCTGACATTGTACTAGACTTGATATGTAAGTGTTAATTACACTGTTATTTTATATTAAACAGTTTATACATTGTACTAGACTTGATATTTAAGTGTTAAGTACACTGTTATTTTATATTAAACAATTTATACATTGTACTAGACTTGATATGTAAGTGTTAAATACACTGTTATATTATATTAAACAGTTTATACATTGTACTAGACTTGATATGTAAGTGTTAATTACACTGTTATTTTATATTGAAGAGTTTCTGACATTGTACGAGACTTGATATGTAAGTGTTAATTACACTGTTATTTTATATTAAACAGTTTCTGACATTGTACTACACTTGATATGTAAGTGTTAAGTACACTGTTATTTTATATTAAACAGTTTATACACTGTACTAGACTTGATATGTGTTAAGTACAGTTATTTTATATTAAACAGTTTCTGACATTGTACTACACTTGATATGTAAGTGTTAAGTACACTGTTATTTTATATTAAACAGTTTATACATTGTACTAGACTTGATATTCAAGTGCAAATTTACTTTGTTATTTTACACTTACTTTTAGCCAAATACAATGTTTAACGTGTTCAGTCTGTATGAATACTAAATTTTGTGGTTTGTAATTCATCAAAGTTTAAACTATTTTTGATCAAATCTTTTACATGTAAATTGAATTTAATGTATGTGTTCATTTTTATCAGCATGAATGTATTATTGATGTAATCTCTATTTATTTACTACATTTAATTTAATCCATTCAGTTGATGTTTTAAATTATGCAATACATTAGAAATCAGATCACTCAGTGATTACATATATAGCGAATAACAACAAATCTGTACAAATTTCCTCAAACTAAACCTCTAAAATTGCTGACAATGTATTTGAAGTAGAATTTCTTTATGTAAAAATAGGTAATGATACATATTGTTACACAAACAGATCCGCCATTGAAGCCACCTGTAATATCAGGATACCAGACAGGAAATGTTGTGTATGAAGGTGACACGCTAAACCTGTCATGTGTTGTCACTGGGGGGAAACCTTTGGTGACATCAGCAACGTTGTCTTGTTTTGGAGGTCAGAATATGACATCTTCACAGACTGTTGCCAACAGTGTTGTAGTAGATGTGAAATTTACAGTTACTGGAAATGTTAATATGAAGACTTGTCAGTGCAGTGCAAAACACAAGACAGGCAGATACAGAGACACTGACAACAAAACCATCACAGTGTACTGTAAGTATTCTTATTACACTGTTCACTGTGTACTGTAATTGTTCTTATTACACTGTTCACTGTGTACTGTAAGTGTTCTTATTACACTGTTCACTGTGTACTGTAAGTATTATTATTACATTGTTCACTGTCTACTGTAAGTATTCTTATTACATTGTTCACTGTGTACTGTAAGTGTTCTTATTACACTGTTCATTGTGTACTGTAAGTGTTCTTATTACACTGTTCACTGTACTGTAAGTGTTCTTATTACACTGTTCTTATTACACTGTTCACTGTGTACTGTAATTGTTCTTATTACACTGTTCACTGTGTACTGTAAGTATTATTATTACATTGTTCACTGTCTACTATAAGTATTCTTATTACATTGTTCACTGTGTACTGTAAGTGTTCTTATTACACTGTTCATTGTGTACTGTAAGTGTTCTTATTACACTGTTCACTGTGTACTGTAAGTGTTATTATTACATTGTTCACTGTCTACTGTAAGTATTCTTATTACACTGTTCACTGTGTACTGTAATTGTTCTTATTACACTGTTCACTGTGTACTGTAAGTGTTCTTATTACACTGTTCACTGTGTACTGTAAGTATTATTATTACATTGTTCACTGTCTACTGTAAGTGTTCTTATTACATTGTTCACTGTGTACTGTAAGTGTTATTATTACATTGTTCACTGTGTACTGTAAGTGTTCTTATTACACTGTTCTCTGTGTACTGTAAGTGTTCTTATTAAATTGTTCACTGTCTACTGTAAGTGTTTGTATTACACTGTTCACTTTGTACTCTAAGTATTCATATTACACTGTTCACTGTGTACTGTAAGTGTTCTTATTAGACTTTTCTCTGTGTACTGTAAGTGTTCTTATTACAGTATTCAGTGTGTACTGTAAGTGTTTTTGTTACGCTTTTCTCTGTGTACTGTAAGTGTTCTTATTACACTTTTCTCTGTGTACTGTAACTGCTCTTATTGCCTTTTTCACTGTGTACTGTAAGTATTTTTATTACATTGTTCACTGTGTAATGTAAGTATTCTTATTACAGTTTTCGCTGTGTAATGTAAGTATTCTTATTACATTGTTCGCTGTGTAATGTAAGTGTTCTTATTACATTGTTCGCTGTGTAATGTAAGTGTTCTTATTACATTGTTCGCTGTCTAGTGTATGTTTCTTATTACATTGTTCACCTTGTAATTTAAGTTTTCTTATTTCAGTATTCACTGTAATTGAATTGTTCCCTACGTATTGTGAATGTTTATTACACTGTTCACTGTGGACTACAAGTGTTCATATTACACTGTCTGCAGTGTACTGTAGTTGTTGATATTACTTTGTTATTTGTGCACTTTTTAACAGTGAACTGTACATTTTTTTATTATATTGTTCACAGCATACTGTAAGTATTCTTATTACAGTTTTAACTGTGTAATGTAAATTTTCTTATTAAATTATCACTGTGCAGTGGAACTGTTCTGATTATCTTATTCATGTGTTCTGTAAGTGTTTTAATTAGACTGTACAATGTGGACTGTAAGTGTTCTTATTGAATAGTTCACTACGTATTGTAAATGTTCTTATATTATTCACTCTGTATCTGTGTTCTTATTACACTGTTCACTGTGTACTGTAAGTGTTCTTATTACACTGTTCACTGTGTACTGTGTGTTCTTATTACTTTGTTCACTGTGTACTGTAAGTTTTCTTATTATCTTGTTCACTGTGTACTGTAAGTTTCCCTATTATCATTATTTACATTGTGCAGTGTTCGGTAGTGTTATTTTTAAATAGTTAAATGTACATGTTTCATTATCTACATTTTCGTCAGACTATATTTACTTCTCGTATGAATCACTGTTGATAATGAAATGTTTTCGTTATTTAGTTATTGAAATATGTTTGTAGTTCCACCATCAGTCCCAAGTTTAACTGCAAGTTCAAATTTTCCCTGGTTGGAAAAAGAAAATAGAAATTTGACGTGCTCTGTGACAGAGAGAGGAAATCCTCCAGCTGACTTTGTCTGGTACAAAAATGGAGTCAAACAGTCTGGACAAAGCAAATCTGTCTGGCAGTTCAGAAACCTGACTTACAAAGAAAACAACCAAACATTCAGATGTGTGGCTCAAAATAATTTTACACTACACAAAAATGAAGTGAAATCTTCACCTGATACAACACTCAATGTTTTCTGTGAGTATTAAACATGATGCTTTGTTATTTTTGTACTTTTTCATGACTTATTGAATCTTAATTTGATAACGAGTAGTGTTTATTGCAATGAAAAGTCCAAGAACGATAAACTATTTAATTATTATTAAGAATTATTCTTTGTTTGCTCAAAATAATTTATAGTTTATACGAGAAATCAAACTTAAGAACAAGTAAATAATGATTTAATTTACTACAGACAGTCCACGAGTAACTGTTGATAAATCTGGACCAATCACAAAGCGAGAAGGACAGAAGTTGGAGAAGATAGACTGTACTGCAGACAGCAATCCTCCAAACCCTACAATTACTTGGACATCAGATTCAAGTAAACCATGGAAGGGTGGTCTCCCTTTAGAGATAGCAGTACTTGACAGAGGGCAGCACGGTACATATACGTGTAAAGCGACAGTAACTTCGTCACTGGGAACACTGACAGGAACCTCACAAATTGAAATTGTAGTAAACTGTAAGTTTTTAAAACTCTTTTTAAATTATATTATTTTATTACTTTTTATAATACATTATTGCACATTAAATCTTAATTAGATCCACAAATCACAAATTGAAATTAGAATAAAGCATAATTTAAAAAAAAAAAAAATTAATATTAAATTTATTTGTTGATTAGTTATCTCTCTGATTAGTTAGTGTCGTTTTAATTTGTTTTAAATTTATTAATAGGTTTTTTTTTGTTTTCTAAACTGGTGGATTATTGTATATTCAATTAGATTCATCAATTACAAACTGCAATTGTAGTAAAATATAAGAGGAATATTTCTTTTTCTCAATAATAATAATAATAATAACAACATTGTTCATTCTGATTTCTCTATGATGACTTTTTTAATGTTTTGGAATGTTAAACAGATGCTCCTGATGTAGAAGTGACAAGTCAGACAACAAGTGAAGGACACAAACTGACTGTCACATGTGAGGCTTTTGGTCGACCAGACTCTTACACATTTCACGGTTTTCAACAGAGCTGGAGGGATCAGTTTGTGAGAAAGGTGGAAGGTACTAAAGAAGAAAGAAACAAATATGTTTGGACAGTGCAGTCTGCTAGTTACAAAGATTCTGGTACATATCAATGTCTGGTAGACAATGGAATCAAAGACACAAACAACACATTGATTCAAAGCAACACAACTTTAGTACTTGTAAATGGTGAGTTATTTTATTGAAAATTCTGTAAATTATATCAAAACGTCATACATATCAGTAATTATTTCACTTGAATTGTAACAAATTCTTTTATATGTTTATAAAAGAATAACATCACTAAAAATCAGTGTGTTTCATTGTAAGAATTAAGAATCTTGATTAGGATGTTTTATGACTTCAGGAAACAAAATTTTAATTTCTGGCATAGTCACACACAAACTGAGGTCTTTGTTTCCACTTTCTATGAATTATTTTAATATATGTAGCTCAATGCTTGAAAACTCATTTTCACTGGTAGCCAGTCATGGTTGGAACTAGAAATACAACTGTTAATTCTGACTGGTTACTATGACTACAAATCATTCTTTAGATATATTAGAAATAACAAATTAGAAATAGAGAAAGCTTTATTTACATCACAGACAAATATTGTTAGAATAATGATGATGATGATGAAAATGATGATGATGATGTTTACAGGAAAACCAGTGATCACACTGGAGAGCAAGAGAGATGAAACAATTGGAGAAGAAACAAGCAGACGAGTCACGTTGTACAAAACAGTGTTTTCTCAAAGTGAAATTACGTCACACAAGTGGATGAAGAACAGTGACGTCATTAATGACACCAGAATAAAAACTGAAATGACTAAAACAAGAATAACTCTGAGTTTGTTTGAAAAAGTTGTTCATGATGACGGCTACAACTTTACACTGGACATCAACATGTTTGAAGAGTCAGACACTGGACAGTACAGACTTGAAGTGTGTAATAATTTCACTTGTGAAATTTTCTCAACTCATCTGACAGCAGCAGGTTTGTACTGTTTTTATTTCTGATGGTTTTATTAAAAGTTTTTTTCATTATGATAGTAATTAGATGACAATGTCTATAAGGTCATCTCACATATTTTTATTCTGGATGTGGCCACAGCTAAAGTCAAATCGTTAAAGCTGTGCTAATTTTGGGTAACAGACTTCATGGGATGATCTATATGACTTTTCATGCTAGCAGAGAAAGTCTTCTGTGTGTCCAGTGTTGTTTGTGTCAGGTGAGTGACAGTGTTTACAGCCCACCAGTTGTGTTAAACTCAGATGGGCAGTTGTTAGGACCCATGGTCAGATGTCCTTACAGTCAACACATTCAGTCATAATACAGGTGATGATGTACATAATATAAACACATTTTATTAAAATCAAGAGAAAACAACCCACATTTATGTCTGAAACTTGTACAAAAATAACAAAAATCAAATGTATTTAATATATATTATTGACATGAAAATTATTTAATGCAGTGTTGAAACAGTTGTACTATTTGATGGTAATAATTTGGTGACACTCTATAATGAAAATTAATTGATGTTATATATTTTGTTAATTCTGTGCGTTATTTGATGGAAGATGTCATCATTTTCATTATCTCATGTGTTCAACACTAAAAAAAGTATATGTAAAATAAAAGAAATCCATAAAAAAAAAAAAAAACAATCGTAAGAAAAAAGTCAAAATCCTAATGTCTATATTAAAGTTTATTTCCTGCTAGGACCTCCTTACATGCCAAGGTCATTCTCAGCATTTGGTTCTACAAGTGACACTGTATTTCTAAAGTGGACAGCAGATTTTGCTGGAGGTCCATACACTCAGAGATTTTTAGTGGAATACAGAGACACAGATACAAAGTCTGACTGGAAACAACAGTGGTACAATGAACATGCTGAAAGAGATGAAGTTGTTTTTATGAACATCACAGGATTAAACTCAGGACACAAATATGTGTTCAGAGTTTTAGCTGAGAATTCAAGAAATCTCAGAAACCGCAGTCCATTTACATCTGAAGTAACCATAGAGACTAAAGGTAACATCTAATAATCATTTCAATTATCCAGAGAGAGAGAGAGAGAGAGACTGAAACTTTATTTAAATAGTTACAATTTTGAATTTTGACGATAATAATAATAACAACATTTTTAAAAAGTTTAAAGAAATTAACTGTAGAAATGGAGTTCTAGTATTGTAAGAAAAATGAAAAATACATATTTTGATATGTTAGCATATATATTTGAGTTTATTTATAAAATTGACTAAGTGTCCCTTTGGTAACATCACATGTTTATATTAAATAAAAGAAGTTATTGCTTCTAATTTAAATTCTGTAAAGAAGTTTTATATTGAACAGCAATTTATCATTTATAAATAGTTTTTTTTTATATCTACAAATATGGAATGACAAATTTCTAATTTGTTTCTTGTACTGATTATAAAAGAAAATAAATGTTCTACATAAAGAGATATTTTACCTTCTCATGGACAGGAACAAACCGATACAAAATCTGATTATAAGCATGAATGTCTCATACCAGTTCATCTAAACTGTGATATAACCTGTTGATAAACATTCTTTGTAAAATCTGGTTATAAACATGAATGTCTCATACCAGTTCATCTAAACTGTGATATAACCTGTTGATAAACATTCTTTGTAAAATCTGGTTATAAACATGAATGTCTCATACCAGTTCATCTAAACTGTGATATAACCTGTTGATAAACATTCTTTGTAAAATCTGGTTATAAACATGAATGTCTCATACCAGTTCATCTAAACTGTGATATAACCTGTTGATAAACATTCTTTGTAAAATCTGGTTATAAACATGAATGTCTCATACCAGTTCATCTAAACTGTGATATAACCTGTTGATAAACATTCTTTGTAAAATCTGGTTATAAACATGAATGTCTCATACCAGTTCATCTAAACTGTGATATAACCTGTTGATAAACATTCTTTGTAAAATCTGGTTATAAACATGAATGTCTCATACCTTAGTTGTAAAATCTGGTTATAAACATTATTGTAAAAGCCTGTTGATAAACATTCTTTGTAAAAGCTGGTTATAAACATGAATGTCTCATACATTAGTTGTAAAATCTGGTTATAAACATGAATGTCTCATACCAGTTCATCTAAACTGTGTTATAACCTGTTTATAAATATAATTAGGAAATAATTTAGCTTATTTAACAAATTATAGGTATTCTATTGTGCACTGATCAAAACACTGGCAATAATCTTGAATGTCTAGTGCCACGTCATCTAACTCTGCTCATAAACATTTTAGTTAATTTAACAAACTTTAAATCATTTCTAAATTCATGATCAGTTTATGTTTTTTTTCTTCTTTTTAAAATAAAAATTAATATTGAATAGAAATGAAAAAAAAAAAAAAAGGAAACATTTCAGTATTACTGATATTTCTTTTTAGAAAGTAAGATGTAATCATAATTGCAGTTAGTTGAATTTGTGTTAAAATACTAGGTTAAATTTATTATTTGTTTCTTTCAGTAAAAGCGTCTTCAAGTGCAAATACTGGAGTTGTTATTGGAGGAGTTGCTGGCAGTGTTGTTGCATTAATAGTGATTGCAGTGATTGTGACAGTGATTGTGGCACGTCGAAGAATGATGCACAAGAAACGTGGTGAATGATTTTGTCATTGTCATTAAAATATTGGATTCTTAATGCATATGGCATTTAACCTTTCTCACAAATTTTTGTTTTTAAATTTAAAATTTTAATAATAATGATAATGATAATAATGATAATGACAATAATGATAATGACAATGATAATGATAATAATAAGAAAAGGAATTTATTGCTTGAAATGTTGATGTGTAATTGTATTGTGTATTCATATTTTTCTTTATAATTTTGTTTTGTTTAGGGTAAAATTAAATATAAAACCAATCATTGTGAACCCAATATATTATCTGTGAGAAAAAATGAAAATAAGACTGGCCGAAACCATTAGTATTGTTTTATTTCTCATATTCCTTTCAGATCATCTTGATTTATGAATATTGGTTCCTGTAACATCTCATACTTACTTGGCTAGAAATCTTAAACATTATTCCATGTGATAGAGTATTTAAGAAAAAAACAAGAAAAAAATATATGCATATGTATAGCTTTAAACTACAATTCCAAATGGTAATCATCAGGAAATACATATTAATATGATCAAACAACATTATATTATTATTCTCTGTTATAATTGTTAAATGGGATGGCTTAAATAAAAAGGTAGTTTTGAAGGATTACATTTTTACTAAAAATCATTTATTAATTGTCTCTGTTGGTTAAAACCATTCTATGATGTGATTGGTCAGTACTTGCTGAACTTCTCTGTATGCAGTCAGTCACTGTGTCGGCTTTGTGTTTGCTTCTGGTTAGTGAGAAAGTTGAAGCAGAAAGTTGTGTGGGTGCTGTGCAAGCCCCAGAACTGAAATAATAAGATACCTGTATTTACAAAAAGATTTGTTGAAATGATCATGGGATCCAAAACATTTTCTGAAAGCAAAAAATCTGTAGAACATTCTGATCCCTGTTTGAATATTTTTTAATAACAAACATCTCCATTCACATTTTCATCTCATACAAAATGCAGATAATAATAATAGTAATAAAAATAATTTCAGTGAACAAATTTTATGCCAGTAATATATCATTGATTTATTTTGTATGTAAGTAACTTTAGAATTAGCTATTTATATCTGCAACTTTGGAAACTTGTTATGTAATATAGTTATGCATTTTGTATGAATTTTGTAATCTGTTAAATGGCTTCTTAATTGTTTTATTAACTAAAATAATGTTTTATTTATTTATTTAATTATTTATTTATTTATTTATTTTTTTTTTTTTTTTCAGGAAAGGATTCAGAGAAAGGACTGTAAGTGTATTACAAATATAAAAACAAAACTGAAATAATTAGATTGATGGTGTGTAAAAATATCCAAGAATTCTATTTTGTTTTAATAAATTCCTTTTATTGGTCACTTAATTATATTTTCTATTTTAAATTTCTTTGTAGAATGCTAAATGGTAGTAATGGCTGTGACAGGTAATGAAAATATATGTTCACATGGTAAGACATAAATACTTGTAAATTTGTTTTTAAAAATAAAAACAATATTGTCTCAGTCCATTATTTGAAATGATAATGTTACAGTTCTGTTGAAAATGTCACATTTGTTTCATTTAAATATAAAATTTGGTTAAGTTTATAAAATCTAATCACCTTTAATTGTCCTTGAAAGGTTTAGAAACTGCCAAATGCAAAAGCAAAAGATGGCTAGATACACAGATCTTACTTCATTTCATAGCATAGTTATTAATGAGCTAAAAACTAATTCAGGTTTACCTATGTACATTTTCTTCAGATGTTCTTTTCTCCCCAAAAAGCTTTAATATTCTGAGTAACAAAAAACCATTAGACATTTAAAGCATAAAATATAGTAAAAAAATATATATATACCTACATATATATATGCCTTACTGCTTTCATAATCTCATGAATAAATTGATAAAATTATTTAATTTAGCATGGAGAAGGATGAACATAAACATTTGTTGTTCACTGATAAAACTATTTTCTAAATACCTTTTCTCTTTTACATTCTCTTTTACAATCTCTATGAATCGAATTTTAAATATATATTTATTCTGATACAGCAGAATGTGTTAATAGAATTTTGCTTAGTGTTAGTTATTAATACAGAGAAATCAGTGTATTTAATTTGATTTTCTTCTTCAGAAATGGATCAAGCTCATCCTCACATTCTCAGAAATGAAGGTAAGATGTGTTCTAATAAGAATTGATTCCATCAAGTTAATTATACTTCTACACATTTTCTTAATAATGATGAGACATACTTTAGTTCTCTATAATTAATAGAAAAGTACTTAAGAAAACAAAAATGATTGTTAGTTTAAAGTTTGAAGTTTATTAATACTATTGTTTTAATAATTATGGTTAAAACAGTTGGTAATTTCTCTTTTTATTTTAACAGAAATGGATCCTAATCCTATTTATGAAAGCTCAGCTGGAGCTAGACCTCACATCCTTAAAAATGAAGGTATTTTGTAAAATATTTTAGTATATCTATCTATTCATGGATTAATGAATTCTGTCTTTATGTTCTAATGTAAAAACATGTGACAAAATGAAATAATGTTCAGGTATAAAATTCCTCCTGATTTTTCATGCACAGATTTGTTGTTTGATTCACTGGAATAATATTGGATTTTTGACTATGCACATATTTAGAAAATAGAGGAAAATTTGAATTTGATTTTAAAATATGCACAGCTTGAATGTTAATAAAGAATTGCATTTCCTAATATTTCATTCCTTCAAGTTTTTAGATCATGAGGTAAATGAAAAAGTGAATGATTAAATAGAACTGATATCCTAGACTTAGACCAGAAATAAAATATAATTAAATACATTTCTTGATGTCACTATCTTCACTAGCAACAAGTAGATCAGTATTGCAATATGTAAAATGTTTTCTTTGTGAAAATGTGCAACTAATGGATTTTTTATATTTTTATTCACAGAAATGGAGCCAAATCCAATATATGTCACATCTGAACAGGACAGTCGGATACTGGAAAGTAAAGGCAAAAATAAATAATTATTTAGTAATCAAATCATATTTTATGGGAAGATTACGTTAATGTGTCCTCATATTTTCTTATTCAGAGTGACTGACATTTTCATTTTGGTCATGATATTATTTCAGCTTAGAAAGAAAGCTTAATAACCAAATTAATCAGAAATTGCCTTGAATGTGTAATGGTCAGCTTGTTTGCACTGTTATAAACTAAGAAATTTATTGTTAAAGATTTTAAAAGCTGGACTAGTAAAATAGAAATGACACCAACTGTATAAAATTAACTCTTTCTGATCCATTTTAATTGTTTTCTTAATTTAGGTGTTTAATTCATTTACCAAACTTTTCCTAAAATATAGCAGTTAATATTAATGAAATAATTTGGTGATTTTCACAATTTTAGTTTATCTTTGTGATACGTAAGTATATATTATTATTTCTACATTATGTAGGTGTCTGATGTCATGGAGAGTAAGAAATAAATAAAGTATTACTTTTATTGTGATGTGAATAACATTTACAATTATTATCAGGCATTTTATGGAACATCTAAGATTGTATTAATACTTGTTTGAATACATTGTATAATTTCAACATGCATACACTAGTATCACCTGTTTTTATTATACAGTCAAATAAAAAAGATAAATTTATAATTTATTAAAATCAGATTACATTAATGTAATTCAATAAATTAGGCTTTGAGCCAAAAATACAAACACATTTCATATATATATATAATTTTTAAAAATATTATTGCATTTATTTCACTGTATTCATTTTTAGGGGTGCATTTTCTTGACTGCACTTGAAATTTTATTCTTATGAAAATCTTCATAAGCATGACTCCCTATTCTTTTACATTAAAATGGTTTCAATGTTTTATTTTTTATTTTTTATTTTTTTTCAATCTTTAATACTGAAATAACATTCATTAAATTCCAAGTTATATCAAAATAGAAAAACAAAATAAGAATGTGTTGTTGTTAACTAGTTTTATTTAGGACTACCAATGAAAATGAATTACAGCAGACGCCTAAAACAGTATGGTTTCCATGCCTTATTCATCTACCCTCAGTGTATCAAAAATGTAATCTAATGTCAAATAGATTCTGCCTATACTGAATTTGGAGTTATATAGTACAGTTTGTTCAGCCAGTATACAAGTATTTATTTATGGTTTAGTAAATAACAAACAGTGTATGTTACTTGATCAGCTGGATTATTATGTTCATACTTAAGTATTTACTTACCTTCTTTTTTTATAATGTTCAGCATTTGTAAGAAATTTAATATGTTAAATGAAATTTGAAATTGGTGTTAGGAACAGGAAATAAGAAATTTTCTCTAGATTTGGCATTATTGAACTGGTAAATAGAAACAAAAAAGAAGTATTATTTTGAGTAGTTTAACATGTAAGTTTAGAGTGTGGGTAGGTGATTATTTCAGTTGTAATTATTTAAATAATAAACTAGAAAATTGCTATGCTGTAAATGACAAAAAGCCTAATAAAATGAGTTGATGTTTTTATAATTGTTTGTTTATCTTGTTAAGTTTTATTAGTTTTATTTCACATATAAAACAGATAATTTTATTTGTAGACAATGATCAGTCTGTTAAAGAAACAAGGCAGATGGGAGGAGTTGGTGCCAGAGCCAAAGAACCTAAACAACAGAAAGTTGAGGAGGTTAAAGGTCGGGTAGATAATTAGTATTTTCAACTTTTAAATTTTTATTATTATTTTTTAAGCTATTTATTTTATTTTATCTAATTCAAACACTCTTAGTCATTCATGAATTATTTTTAAACACACACACACACACACACACACACACACACACACACACACACACACACACAGTCTCACATACACACACACATCAGAAGTGATTTATCCAGATTTGTTTTGTTTTGTTTTGTTTTGTTTTTGTAATTAACTAAAATAAATATTATTCAACTTTATTAACATATAAAGATTGAAATATTTCACTGTTCATATGACTAAATATCAGTCAAAACTATGATAAGGAATTAACAAATTCAGACATTAACCTTAAATATTAAATAAGTTACAATAGTTATGACTATTCCTAATGTTAAAATTAATATGAATTATCCATAACTATTAATGCAGAATTATTTACTAAACCTGAAATCCTGAAACATTAATTCTGAATTAATATTTTGAGTTAAATAAAAAAAAAGTTAATATAAACATAGTCATGGTCATTGAGGCATATTTGTCCATTTTACATGCATGCAAGTAGAATATATAAACTTTTTTTATCTGAGGTTAACTTTTTAAATAGTTGTGTACTTTTCAGATGACCTTCAAAATTTGTATTCTAAAGTGAAAAAAATGAATGAATCAAAAACAGATAAATCTGCTGAAAAGAAGAAACTGAAAGCTCAGTCATCTTGTATGTATATTAAGTTGATATTTGTAGCTCTAAAATGAATTACATAATATTTGTTTTCTAACATGATTTCAACAATATACTTTAATGTTTGAAACTCTCACAATCCAGTTTTCTGAAGTTGTCAAAAACAGCACAAATATCAGTATAAACATGTAGAATGATTATACAGAACAAAATTTACTTTGGTTTCAGTTTTTACTTACACTGATAGAAAGCTGATTGATCTGTGGTGAGATTGCATAGGGGAACCATTGTCAATGCACACACAATAAAAATAATGTTAAATAGGTAGAATCTTCCAAGATAAAACACAGAGCATACACAGCATGTGTGTACATGTGGCCAGTGTAAACAGACTGTCGTGCTTGATGAGACATCTTTCAAGAGTCTGAATTGTGGTAGATTCGAGATAAAAGAAAATCTGCATATTTTTCAGATTTTGTCTGATTTTACTGTCTGCCAGCAAATATGGGTCTATTGAATGGATGATTGAATATATTAATACTGTACAAAAATAATAAATTAAAATAAAAAACACACTTTCTGAATATGTTCCATAAAGGAATATCAATAATATTACATACTGGATGATCTAATGATTCTTGGAGGGTTAAACAAATGTAAAATGTGAGCATTTATCTAGAAAGCTTTTTGAGAGTCAAAGCCTGCAAATGAATGAATGTCTAATAAAATATTACCACATTTTAGTACTGATGATTAATATTTATATAAATATAATATATATCAAATTTTAACAAAGTGTCACTATTATTCAAATTTAATTACTGATAAAAAAATGAAGAAAAAACTTATTCAGTTGCTTTATGGCTTTTTTATCACAAAAAAAAAAAAAAGACAAGGCAAAAGATAAAGTAGTTGAATCTGAAAAGAACTCTTGAAAAGTGAGTTGAATGTTCATATTTAATATATCCATTAAGTTTAACATTTTTATAGTAATTTTCAAGCAGTAAGTAAATATTACAGGTAAGAAAGAAACAGGATTGTCAGATTTTATTAAAAATTATTTCAGAGTATAATTATACATTTAACTGATAAATTTATATAGATGACACACAAAATGTGAATGAAATAATATACTTACAGAATGTTCAGTTATAAATAAGATATATATTTTAGATGCAAGGACAAATCCCATTTACTCTATCTAAATGTGATATATAAAAAATCCATTTGTTGATTTTTTGAAATTAGCTTTTGAAACAAAGTAAAGGAAAGTACCTAACATTTTGTCTCTGATCCATATTTTGTATCTGCCTAAATGGATGAAAATATTTTTATTTGAATTTTGTCTCACCCATATTTTGTATCTGCCTAAATAGTGAATATTCTGAATTTACACCTATTTCTATCCCACTGGAAAGAGCATTGGATACCTGCAATGATAACATGAAAAATAAGGGAATGGTGTCAATTTTAATTTTTTCAGGCTTTCTCAAAGCAAATAATAGACTGTCATCAAAGTTCATTAGATCTTTCTGATTTCCTTAAAAAGGAATATAATTGAATTAAATGTTCAAGTTGATTACAAGGAGATTATTAGTTTTACCTTAAATGATATATATATATCTATATATATATATATATATATATATATACAAATTATAAAAACACTAAGTGAAAAAATATAAAAAGTAAAAAAACAAAAACACAAATCAACAGAACAAAATTCAGTCAAATGGCAGTATTTTTTTCACAATCTAAATCATCAAATAAGATGATTTTTTCCCAGAAACAGAAAATAGTTAGTGGTCAATACATGTTGGTGTTTAGGCAAATGAAGTTAAATACCTATTCAGTATTTGACATTTCATGAAAAATTCAAAAGCAAACTCAAAATGTTTTATTCTGGATAATTTAAAACATTGAACTATAACACAAGTCTTAGAGTATGTGTACAAAAGCTGGATTGAGGCTTTAGCAGGAATTCAGGAACTAGGGTAAGGACATAAAGTATGATTTTGTCATGGACTGAAAGTGGTTTTTTTGTTTTTATCTGTTTGTGTTTCTACTTATTATTTACTGCACAAAGTGAATGAAAGTGTCTGACAGATAGCATTTGAGATTAAAGATTTTTGTCAGATACACAGTTTGCACATTGGAACAAAGGCAATAAATGACTTACATGTTAATTTAAAAACGTACACCTACAGCAAATGAAGTTCCTATTTAATATTCACTTCAACTTTTCTTGATAATCAACAAATAGTTCCATTAATCCACAATTTAAAATATTTATCTTCACTTCACAAATTTAGAAACATGTTGATAGTGACACAAATTTATTCTTAATAACAGTGTGATATTTTTTCATCTCTTTTTTATTGATTTATTTTAATTTATTATATATTCTTTTTTATTTTATTTTATTATTATTTATTTAATTTTTTGTTTTTTTCTATTGTTTTTGTATATTGGTAATAGATATTAAGCATTACATTTTTAACTGTCATGATTAATTGTTCAGCAAAGTGCATAGATATAAAACTGACCAGGCATTTTTTGTTTTGGTTTATTATCTTCTTTTTTGTTTAGAAACCATAAGAAACCATCTTTCTAGTGCCTTTATATATGTAGGTACTGGTTCTCATAATTTTATCTTAGAACATTAACTTTAATTGTTTTCCCCTATTTTTTATTTTTTTTTACAATATTGTTATAATTTCTAGTGTTGAAAATGTCTTCAGTTAGCAATAAATAAATTACCAGCTTCATGTCACAGAAGACTGAGTCATGTTTTAAATAATGTGATTAAATTAATTTTATTACAGTGTTGTCAGTTTTGCATGTTAGTTGAGTTTAAATGAAAGAGGCAATACCTCTAAAAATTATTTGTAACTTACAATCAAAAATGTTACAAAGAACAATAATAATGTGTTAAGAAACATAGAATCTGAATGTCACTTTTAAAATATAACTGAAATAATTTGATGGAAATTCCACTGAACATGTCTGTTTAAAATAAACACAATATTAGATCAAAAAAGCAAAATAATAATACTACTACTACTACTACTACTACTACTACTACTACTACTACTACTAATAATAGTGAAAAGTGTAAAAAAATGAAGGAGATTTCATGTATATGTTTAGTGAGTGTCAACTATTTTCTTTATATTTTTAAGGGAGAAACTATTTAAAAACTGAAAAATAACTGCATTCAACTTATGGAAGGAAACTCCAGCTTAAAAGGAAAAATAAAATTAGAAATATTGTAAAGTAATCAATAATACTGATGTTAATTATTGATTTCTTTAAATGTTTTTAAAATACACTATATATATATAATAAATTGCATTGTTATTCAGCTAAACTATTTTTAACAATTTCATGTTTATAGCTGAGAAGAAAAACAAGAAAGGCAAAAAAGGTAATTAAATTTAAACTTTCATTTGAATGTTCTGTTTTGTAAATAACACTAAACATTGTGTGTTAAAAAAAAAATAAAGTAAAGGAAAATGAATAAAAAAAGCTATTTGAGATTTTCTGTCAGTTTTATTGTAATAGTTTCTGTTAATAAGGTCCAGAAAGTAGTACACTGTCTGAAAGGCAATATACTTTTTATTTCAGTATTTATGAAAAGTATTTTTATTTTAAATTTTCACCTACCAGTGATATTTTTAATTAAGCTGGTTAATCAAGATTTAATTTAAGACAAAAGTGTAAACATCTGTTTGCTAGTGTGGAGCTGGCAAGAGTCTAATAAACTTGTAAGCAATAACAACTTAAATATTCATGTAATTATATTATGTATAATAGCAATTTATTTTTATTAATTTTCTTCTTAGCTTCAGGCTGACTATAAATTATTTTATTATAACTACAGATGTGTGATATTTGGATTATTACATTGTTTAATACAATATTATCAGGTGGTGAAGAAGTAGTAAAGTCTTTAAGAACTGGAAATGCTGGTGAGCCTTTATTTAATTTTTATTTGAAATGTTTAAATATTTATAATCTGCATTTTTCATTTTTATGTTACTGATACTAAAAAGAAGTAGAAGTTATTATTTCTGGATAACAATCAAATTTCTCTTTACATATTATTATTATTATTTTTTTTTTAGTAAAATGCTTGACTTTTTTTAGGAAACATTGTTTTCATACTGATTCTGTCTCCAAATGAAAGGATATAGACACCTTGATGGTTAACCCAGACCGATATTTGAGACAGACTGAAATGTTGCTTAAGAATTTAAATGGGATTATATAAGTAGTATTTACAGAAACATGTCACTTGAAAATAATTTTATTTGTTAATGATTTTATTTCTTTTGTTCTTTAATTAAAAGATACCTTGAATCGTTTTACTTTTAAGCATAATTACTTGTAATGAAAATATGGTTGCCATTTAGAGATAGAACTTTTGGAAACATAACAGAAAATGCAATGCCAATGGACCGTCTGTTAACCTGAACAATACTTTTGAATGTTTTCTAGAGATATTAAAATTTTAGTCTTAAAGTTAAATTCATTATAATTATCTGGTGATTGTTAAATACCTTGTTGTCTGTTAATTCACAACAATAAACTGTAAAACAAAAAATAACATAAATTATTTCTTTATAATATTTTCCTTGATTTAATGCTCATGGAGAGTAAATTTAATAAATTGTGAAATTTGATTACTTATATTTTAGGTGATGTATATCAGAATGTTGAACTTCAGAATGTCTACACTAATTCAGCTTTTGATGACAATGTTTATCAAAACGATAAACAGAAAAGTGATACAACTGTGAGTTAACTATTTACTATGTTAATGGTCCTGTAATAATGAATAATAATAATGCCAAGGAAATATAATTTATATATAAATATATAAATTATATTATATATATTTATATATATATATATATATATATATATATATATATATATATATATATAGATATATATATAAATATATATATATAAATTATATAAATTATATTTTATATATATATATATATATATATAATAAAAGAACGTTTTTTTTTTTTGCTGCATTTCCTTACAAAAATAAACCTATTTTAGGCAAAAAATACAAAATAGCCTAAAAAGCTAATTAACTAATTTATTTGAAGTGAAACTGTTTTCACTTTGAGATAACTATGAGATCAGTGAATATGTCTGTTTTAAAAAAAAATAAATATATATATTCAGTTTAGTACAAATTATTTGGTCTGTTTCAGGTATCAGTATTTTTTTAATTATCAAATTTTCTGCATCTAGACAATCCAAATATACCCTACAGAGCACACAATTTCTGAACACAAAAATGTATCGAATACAAATTCTGAAAATGGCAAATAAATTACATGTGCAGTTGTAAACATTAGCTTATATAAAATCAGTATTTAATTATTGTAAACTTCATTCCATTAAAATGTAATTAAATTATAAATTATAAAAATGTAATGTCTTTGTTTGTTTTGTTTTCTTGTTTTGTTGTTATTTTTATTTTATTTTTTTAAAAGAACTATAATGAAGAAAACAATCCTAATTATAATGGACATATTTTTTTCTTTCTTAGGCTCATGCTCAAGGACTTATTTATGTAGATCTTGACTTCAGTGGCTACAGTCCATCTAGGCAAGTCCTTGGAGATGACAATGAAAAAACAGAATATGCAAGTATAGATCATGGCAAAGTAGGAGAACCTTTGCCAGATGATGAACAAAATAATTAGAACAGCAATCCACAGAATTCTTAAAAATGAAAAAAATACACAAATTGAAAATCTTGTTAATAACATAGGTATGTGTTGTTTTTTAAAAATATTTTTAATAATATAGGTATGTATAAGATTTTGAAATCTAATTCTTGATGTTTGTATATTAATTTAGCCCTTTTGTATTAACTGTGATATTTTTTATTTCATTTCATTTTTGTTTTTCTTCTAATACAGTGTGTATATATAGTTGATAGCTATAACTTGTGCTTTAGAAATAATTTTACTAGTAAATATGAATAACATTTAAAAATGTCATATACACTTTATTTATCTAATAAAATAAAAATCTAATAAAACTTTTGACATAACTTTGTTGGTCTTTTGACTTTATTTTTTTCCAATTATTTTATGAAGAGAAATAATTTGTGAATATGTGATTTCATAAGTAAATAAAATCTCTGAATTTTCATGTATATATATGAGTATATGTGTGTGTGTTTATATATATATATTCTGAAAATCTATTGGTCTTCCTGTTAATTTTATATTTAATTACTGACAAAATGTTTATAATGCTCATAATATGAAACGAAATGCTAATATATATATATATCTATATATATAGAAATATATTAAATATTTTATACTTTCTAGAGATGATAAAATATATGCATTTTTTGCAATTATTTACTTATTCAAGATTTTTTTAAATATTTTTAAAAATTCCATTAAAAACTGTACATTTCTTAAAAGGCTATGTTTTTAAAAACATTATTTTATTTTATTTTAATTTCAAATACATGATTTGTTTTTCACACTTTTTGGTTTTTGAAGGCTAAAGTTTAAATAAGTGTTAAAACAGTGTAACATTTCTAAATTTATTTTTTCAGTCATGTAAAAATTATTTTTTAATTTTCTATCTTATTTTCATGAAATGTTTGAAGATTAAAACTATTAAGAAATTGCTTTCTTCTCTTCTGATATTATTGATAGCAGGAATACAATTTCACTGTTTTAGAAATTAGACTGTTTTGGAATATTTATGTCTGTGGAAGTATTCATGTTTTTCAGTTGAATTGAAACCTGTGAAAATAACTTTTCCAGTCAAAGTGGCTGAAACATACCAATACTGCTGACCTTTGCAATGATAATTACAAATTTGTTTTCCAAAAATAATGTTTACTCAGAGAAGCCTTTCAGAAAAAACAAGCTGAATGTTTGAATATACAGTGGTACCTTGAGTTACAAGTGATCCAACTTACGACTTTTTCGAGTTACGAGCAGCCGCCTGGTCGAGTTTTTGCTTTGAATTGCGAGCCAAAATCCGAGTTACAAGCAAGCTTCAGATATGCCACTTCTAGTTGGCACAACGAACAACACAACATCCTCCCAGCATCCAGCATCTCACTCATTTACATCACACGGTTACCTCGCCATTGAAGTTGTGCTCGTGTTTCTTGCAGAGTTTCAGCAATTGTTTTTTTGGGGGGGTTCGGACCATGGATCGTAAGAAAGTGAGTGCAAAGGACAGTGCTAAGAAGAAGAAGCAGATGATGTCCATTGAATTAAAGCATAAAATCATAGAAAAACATGAGCGAGGTGTGCTAGGCAGTTCGAGTGTAGTACTTTTACGATGTGTAGCATACTGAAGCAGAAGGAGTCGATAAAGGCTATAACTCCAACCAAAGGCGTTAAAATAATTTCTTAACTGTAGACATATGTCCATGAAAAGATGGAGAAACCCTAACCCTGTACACTTTACAAAACCAGTTTATTTCCATACATTCTCTTTTATTTTGTTTTCATACACTATTTGTCATTTATAAATACATTTTTCTTAGTTAAAAACACATTTCAAAAAAACAGTTCGGTGGTTTTGGGGGAACTGGAATGAATTAATGGTATTTCAGTTAATTTCAGTTGGGAACATTGATTTGATATATGAGTAAATTCAGATACGAGCTTGGTCAGGGAAGAAATTACACTTGTAAGTCAAGGTACCACTGTATTTAAAAGTCATTTCAGTTTATTTGATTTTAGAAATATATTTCTTATTGGAAATGGTATTGACACTGAATTTAAAAGAAAATTTAAAATGTTAATGTAGTTTATTTGACCTGAGGTTAACACTTTCAGTTTTGCTAGTCCTTAAAGTAATGGAAACTTGTACTTTTTTCATGTTTTGGATTGTTCAAATTCATCATTTGATCCATTTGAAGATTTTGGCAGTTAATGCCTTGGTATGAAAGGGAAAATAGACATGATGCATTTTTAAAAATTTTTTTAATTATTATTACTATTATTTTTTTAATGAGTACAAGCCATGAAAATCTGCTCCTTAAAGCTCCTCTCAGCCCTCATTGTTAAATTGCAGTTTCAGTTAAACTTTGTTTTATTTTGTTTATTTTCCTACATGTTAAGCATATTTCCAGAAATTTTAAAATAGACATCGCATGATTTTAATGTCATTTGAATTTAGACTTAATATATCATGAAGATTATTTTTATTTTTATTTGTGTGTTTCTTCTTTTAAACACAAATGAATGTTTTAAAAATTAGAACTATGGTGCTTAATGCCCCAGATGTCCCATCTGTTGTATTTCTTCGCTAAAAAAATATTGATGGTTTAGAAGTGTGATACTGTTTTATGATTACTGTAAGTGAAACATAAGAAAAATTACGTTTGCAAAGTCTCTTCGAATTGTCATTATAGAAAGATAATTTTGCATCTATTATTCCTGTTTCTATTAAAGAAACTTGATTGGAAATCATGTCATTATATTCTGTATTTAATTCAGAGAATTTTATGAAATGATTTTATGAAATGTTTAACTGAATAATTAGTTATTTATTAATTAAAGATATATAATTCAATTATTATTTAATAATTGAAGAAATAAGGAAACAAGATCCAGACACATATAGTGATGTTTCAGATTTTGTTTCCAGTTTTGATCAGCTTGATTGAAATACTTGTTATAATTGATTAAATTATATTTTCACATAACTGAATGCTGTTCTGTTATATTAAAATATTAATAATAGTCATTAATAATAGCTTTTAAAGCTACAAACCAATAGAGTCTTTTTGAATAATTATGTAGATAATAGAATTTTTACATCTTTTTGTTTTCATTGCAATTAATATATTTTAGTGGTGGCAATAGTAATATTATAATAGAAATTATATTTTCAAAGCATACATATACAGTATTACAATAAATTACACAAGAATTTGATTTTGTTGGATGTTTAAATATGCAGGGCTCACATAAATCATGTGTTTTTGTTGTCGGTACAGCCTTGACTGCAATAATATGCTGTTAGTGATGCTGATAATCCCATATCTATGTCCACTTCCATCTTGAATGACATTGAACAGGACACTATTACTAAGACTTTGACAGTTTCTAAACAGTTGAAGAAACCAGTTTAGAGTAAAGAAGCAATAAAGGGAAAAAACAGTTCTTAAGAGGTACTAACGAGAACCTAGCAAGTTTAATCTGGACATTTATGAAACTGCTGGAAATAATATCTTAGCATCTGTTAAGTTGTTTGCCTCAGAGTTAATAATTTAATAGCACTTTTTAATAAATTGATATTAATTGTTCTGTGCATGCTGATGGTTTTCAAGTTTGTTACATATCAGCCAGTCTGGATGTAATTCCAACAGGCGACTGAGATTTTCAAAACTAAAACTATGCATTTTGCAAGAAAAGGTGTTTTCATTCAGATCCATAACTGGTCTTTGAAAAAAGTGGTTTAGGTTGTAGAGGGATTTTTAGGTATTATTTGTCATAAAAAAGCAATAACAAAAAATAAATAAATTAAAAGAAATACTACTAATACTACTATTTGTCTTTGAAAAAAAATCTGATTCCTGTAGAGGAATTTAATAAATAAATAAAAAGAAAGAAAAAGGGACTAAAGGATCTATATATTTTATAACTTACTGGACACATTGAATGAGAAGCAGATCAAAAGGTTTTGCTCTGTTTATATAAATGTCTTGCAAGATCAAAATTCAATTATGGTTGGATAATGTGGAGATTTTCTTTCAAGTCATATCTGCAGATACATATACAAACAGCGTCTAAGACAGTATCTTGGTTTTTTTAAACAGAATAGTTAGTAAGCTAATGACAATTTTTACAAATATTTTTGTAACTTACATAACAGAGAACATTACAAATAATATTTAGAAAAATAAAGTCACAAGCTACAGAAGGGTGGGGGAAGGATTATCCAGGCCTGAGTAACTTTCCTCCTTTAACCACTGATTTTCCTGATGTCATATGATAAATAAACAAGAATGTTTTAAGTGATATTCACTAACTGCATTTTAAATATTACATAAACAAATATTACTTTGTACAGACAATGTTTTATTTGTTTTCAATATTAGATTTTTCTATGGAACTAATATTCAGTGTCCATCCTGTATATTAGTAACTATAATAGTTCTCTAAAAAATTTTGGCTGCATTTTGTTTATAAGATTGTTTTATTTCTGTTGATATTTACTATTTCAATATGAAAAATATTACATTATAAAGCTTAACACTTTTTGTTGATTTTCTTCATGATATTACTGTATGGAACTAATATTGTGTAAATATCTGGGCCTCAGACTTTGTATAAAAAAATTAGGACAAATAGAATGTGTTTGTTGCATGAAGACATAATTAAGAATATTGGGAAAAGTATGATGTCTGTTATTTTACATAGAGTTTTTCTCAGACATTATATAAGCTACAACCTTGAAATATGTCCCATTATATATTAAAAGTTGAAATACTCTTTATCCATAGTGTAGCTTCTGCATAACAAGAATTTATGACTTTCAAGCCATTACTAATAGAATTAAGATTTATAGCTCTCACCAAATACTCCCTTGTTGTTACAGGTCAACAGAATGTATCTATATAACTATATGCATAACAGCAGTTGGCAGTCTGTGACATATTCACAGATCCAAGAATTCAAACTGAACAAGTGAATACAGAAAATACATACAACTGGACATCCAGTGGCTTGTGAAATACCTTAGCGTCCCCCTCATGTCTCCACACCTGAATTTAGGAGACTGAGGTAAATGATAATGCAGATATCATTTCCAAGCAGGATGTAAAATAAAATAAAATAAAATTACCTGAAAATGTTCACATACACGTGTTAAATAATTGGGTGTTGTCTTGGTCATCTTTTTGTATTGTTGACATTTCTCACAATTTGCACAGTTCTGCTCACTCGTGGCTTTCCACAGTAAAATGTTGGCATCAAAAGGCTTAGTCAATACATTGGAGCACTGTTACGTATATTTGTTACTCCTTGCACATTACAAAGTGTGTCTGTGTAATCGTTAAGGTTTTGTTTTTTTAAATTTTTGCTATACATTTGACTCATTGCCATCAGTACCAGTCTACTTAAATATTCTCTGACAGCGTAAAATATTTTAAATCGAATAATATTAACAGTGAGGAAGGCAGACGAAGAAGACTGGTAAACAGATCCTGTATAACAGTTAACTTGGCTGTATGCAGAAAGCTAAAGCAATGCAGTGGAATTATACAAATATTTCAAAGACATAATAATTTGAATAAGTGATTTGCACCCTGCTGTAAACTACTTAGCAGCTACAGGGAAAGTTTTTGAGGAAACTAGTCTGGAAGATCTCCCTTGTATATGTATGTATATATATATATATTAACAGCAATCAAAATATAAATATTAGTTGTTGTCGGCTTTTGTCGGTCATTAGTGGGTGAAGAACAGCTTGGAAAAGAAAACACCGCGGAATCCCGAAAGTTTTCGTTTATAATAATAATAATAATAATAATAATAATAATAATAATAATAATAATAATAACTACAGTACTGGGAATAATAAAAATAATGTTATCCCGATGATCATATTAACATCCTGTCATTAAATCTGTTGGTCTCCAGTTACCGCCTACCCATTTTAATATTTCTGTCGGAAATACTGGTACAATCAATTTATGACACTAGCACTGAACATACTATAGTTTAATAACATCAGGTTTTTCTTAAAGTACATGTGTTTGGCAGGTATTAGGTTCACTGCTGGACTGGTACACGAAGAGGGCTAACTTCCTCGGGTTAGCGGCGCAACACTTGCCTTGCTCCGGAAGCTGGCAACACAAGCTGTGCCGCTTCCTCTGCTTCGCATCAACTGATTGGATGTTGAATTTATTTGTACACATTATTTCATTGATACAGCATTTCTAAATTAAGTCTGCAGTGACATGTTGTCACGGTGTCAACGTCGTAATTTAATGTCAACTGATGAAACGGAGGGGTACAATGAGACCATTAAGTGGAACATTGATAACAGAAGTACAATGAGACCATAATCTCAGGAACAGTGATTCCCGATTCAGAGCAATTTATAGGTCATGGACATTAAGGATATGAGGATGGTTTTCACGTATCCTGTGATCCAGTGGGTCCCACGCATGCTCATTTGGGGACAAGTCAGGGGACTTTATTGGCCAGTTCAACACTTGGATGTGGTTTCGCTCAAGAAGATTAGTGGCCAGTCTAGCGGTTATCTGGTCTAGCGTTGTGATGTTGAAACAGAAAGCGAGGATGTTGCTGCAGGACTGGAATGACTACTGGTGTAATGATCTCGTCGCATTAACGTTGAACAGTCATGTTTCCGTGAATGAAAACAAGATCTGTTTCACCTCCACCATGAATGCCGGCCCAGTCCATGACGCTCCCACTGCCATATCGGTCATGCTGATGACGTTGTCTGCATCATATCTTTCTTCCCGTCGCCTCCATACATGACGCCTACCATCCAGACAGTGAACACAAAACCTGGATTCGTCTGTGAATAATGTCTGATCCCATTGTCTGCGTCGCAAGTGTTGGTTTATTCTGACTCATCTCAGACGTTCCTGAATGTGACGAGCTGTCAGGGGAACACCTACAACAGAGCGACGTGCTTGTAATCAAACTGCACAGAGACGGTTTCGGACAGTTTGAGCATGAATTCCAGTGCCTATTGTTTGCTGCAAGGTCGAGCACTTTCGAACCTGTGACGTCGAGATGACGTCACTAAATACCCATCTTCTCTTGGAATAGTTAATCATGGTCTATCAGAACGTGGTCGATCTCGCACTTGCCCAGTTTGGTGTACACGTTGTCGGAGTCGTGATATGGTACTGTCATGAACACGAAAGTACTGAGCGACGTTGTATATGGATATTGGCCAGTGTTAACCGTTCCATTGCTTCATGACGTTGATTTTTCGTTAAGCCTGGACAGCAACGCAATATCAGAAGATAAACTCTTCCTTTCTGTTCTAGATAATAATGGTTTAGTGCATCAATATGTTTGCACGTGCAGTACACATAGCCGTGTGCGATATGACAAACGGTGTTGTTTTCATTACCCAAAGCGACAGGGCATATGCAACTAACATATTACCAAGTTTTATCACATTATTTTAAATTATTTACAAAAACTTGCTAAACGTTTTTCGTTAAATATACATATACATACATATATATATTTATGGTCGCAACCGAAAAAGTTAGGAAACTACTGGATCTGAAGATACTGTCTTTTAATGTTCATTTTCAAAGGGTTACACTAGTAGATAATTTGTGGATATGTTATGATATATGCATTATTGCGTTCATAAATAGAATTACCCACACTAAAATTCCCTGCAAACATATCCCTTCAACAGTCTTACAGTGTCCGTGGTATATGCTATATATTCTTTCTTATCTTTGGGAAAGTACATGAAAGTAAGTAAAGATTACCCTATCATAAAATCGATAAAAATACTTTGTTCTCAACAAATTTCTTCGAAGAATGGTAATCTCCTTTTATTCTGTATTTCACATTTTCTTATGAAATTCTACCAAGCATCTTGGATACTAATATTTGATGTAACTACTTTTTCTCGATGTCCATATTGGGATGTTGAATACTTTTTAGTGACTGTCACAGTGGGAATCGTAAATATGAGTTAAAAAAATACCTGTTTTGTGCTAACATGTAAATGGGTTACCAAGTATGAATTCTGTTCTTCTGCTTTTTTTGTTTGTTATCTCTGATTTTCGATAACGTCTTTAACCATCAGTATACAAACTGTGAGCGCGACGTTCAGTCTTTGTCTATGTAGTCTTTTAGAATGACTAGACATAAAGTACTACTAATAATGTTAAGAGAAAACATTTTGTGTCTTAATGGTTTGTAAAAGACTCTGATTATCAGTAAATGACATCACCTCAAATTACCTGTGAGTTGGTAAGTGGAAAAATAACTGGTTTTCATTTTGTTATATATGTTAGAATTTTTTGATTCATTTTCAGTATTATTTATATTTGTTTGTCATTAATTTTATCCAGCCCATAAAATATGCTAGTTAAAGAAAATTTGTTTTTGGCCTAAACACGAAAATAGTTGTCCAGCCTTATTATAGTAAATAGTATATACAGCTTAATATGAATATTAAAACACTTTACACCAACCAATAAGCATTTCCCATGTGCCTATAAAGCTCAGCAAAATATTTTATTGTCAACATATTTCTATTTATGTCTGAGCCAGACGCATAATACAAATTAATATTTTATAAATTTGCAAACTAATTAATATCTAAGAGGCCTATCTCTTACAATTATACATGGAATTGCATTGAAAAATTCCATTGGGTCACGGTTCAGGAATTATGAAACACCTAACTATAGAGAGGAACTAATGAAATTCTTTTGTTATTTGAAATAATTCAGAACCATAGTAGCGAATAGAGGAAGTGAAAACAATCTGATATTACGAAATAAACCTATTTTGATTTTATTTTTTGATGTTGATGACAACTGATGTAGCAATAGGGCATTTATAACGACATAATTTTTTTTTTTATTATTTCAACCGATTAAAAAATTGTTACAGCTTTTTCTTTAGTATATTTTAGATTAAATAACATACGGAATACATTTTGAATCTTTAGATATGTTCTTATAATCTTGTCAGGATTCTTCTTTTTATTGATTATTTTATTTTCTGTTGAATTTTATGTTCTATTCATCTACTTTTCTCTCAAAACGTTTTGACTGTCTATCTCTCTATCTCTATCTATGTAGCTATATATATATATGTATGTCTGTCGGTCGGTCGGTCTGTTTATCTTTCTGTTTCTCTCTCTTTGAGCACATCTCTTAGTTTCTGTGTTTTATTTATGTTCTTCGTTTCTTTCTGTTATTGAAGGCACTTGATTGATTCAGTTTGTGATCTTTTATCTTTTTTTTTTTTTTTTTCAGGTTTTTCAACACTTTAGTGATCACTGGTTTGCTGTAGATCGAAACACTCCTCACAGACAAACACTGAGATGTGACAGATCTATCAGATACTTACAACAAATAAATTATATTCTTTGTTTCTTTCGGTTTTATATTATTATTATTATTATTATTATTATATTATTATTATTATTATTATTATTATTGTTGTTGTTGTTGTTGTTGTTGTTGTAACTTATTCACTTCTTTGTTTACTTTTAGTGTTTGTTTATATGTAAACTCTGAGTTAATTTATGTTTATAAAAGCACTTGATATAATGATAAATTCAAAGTAGTAGTGTTAGCATTAGAGTGATCAAAATTTATTTTCTAGTTGGAATATTGAATACGTTTTCAATAAATATAATTGCATTTAATAATGATCATAATAATAATAATAATAATAATAATAGTAATAATAATAGTAGTAGTAGTAATAATAGTAGTAATAGTAATAATAATAATAATAATAATAATAATAATAATAATAAACAGCTTTTGTTAATGAACGGCTCTTAAGTATCAGAGCTGCGATTACTTGTCTCTACTGAACAAAATTAAAATGTAGATCATTTTATTAGTTATTTTTACATTACTTTTTAGCAAGTTGTGATATATAAAAGATTACTGAAATTAACCATTATCATAAATGTTTTAATGTTTAAAATTTCAACTTGTCTCATTTAAAACAAATTCAGATTCTTCGGTCCCAATTACACTTTTTCAAGAAAATTGGAGGTTACGATGTTTCATGTAACGTCAAAGAGGAAAACATTATTGCAGGCACACAGCCTAATTTGCTTGGTATTGGGCCCCATAAACAGCATATCGAATGTCGTCTTTAGAACATTCGATCTTTTTCTATAAATGTTCGTAATCTCTAATTTGCTATTCCCAAAAGAAATGTTAGACCACTTCTCTAAACGATCTTGAAGCATTTCGTTGAAATTAAATTTGGTAATTTGGTATTTAAACGAAAGAAACAGTTAAATCAACCGATGCGCTAAAGAAGAAAGGAAGTAAAGGAATGTATCGAAAAAGTAGATACTTTACGGCTTTCACACAATAAGTTAACCTAGAAACAGTCTGGGTACCCGGAAGAAACAAGTTTAGTCACGACATTCACAATGGCGCTGTTGAGATATTTACTAGTTTTTCTCACGCTTGTTAGATACTGTGTAGGTAAGATTTATTATTATTATTATTGTTATTATTATTATTATTATTATTATTATTATTATTATTGATATAATGAAACAATCATGTAAGATAACAGCGAAAATTGTGATTCTAAAGTTTATTTTATCTGTGACGTGGTTAGAGCTGATTTTGTGTTAAAGCGTGACGTGTAGGAGTTTCTCACTATATGTTATGTACACTGCTGTGAATGATCGTGCAATGAAAACAGCGTAGTTAAACTTTTCCGAATATGTACATTTCTTTATCATATTATGAGTTTAACATTGTTTTTTTTTTCGTTTTATAGTCCGCAGAAAATGCCGTGTGTGTGTGTTTAACCTCGTTTTCGATATAAAGTATTTTTAGGTGTTGATTACTGTTGTTAAGCGCACATATGAAATAATATGAAATAAAATAAAACAAAAAACAGAGGTCGTTTTACATCTTTTCGAGCATAAAAAATTTGATGCAGCTATGACTGCCCCCGCTAAAATGGAAAAAATAAATAAAAATAAAGATGGCCCCATATTTTATACACTGCAGAAAATGCATTTTCTCAAGAAGCCTTAATTATACCGGTATCGCATTATTAATACTTAGCTGCTTAAAGTATCTGAATTATATTATTGTCCTTTCTTATGCTTTCTCAAGTAGTTAAGTTTATACTTAATAAAATGAATTTTGATGTTTCTTAACGTTTGAAATATGATCTTTCACATTCAAAATTCGAAGAACTCACAACTGACTTAAATGTGCTTTTATTATCTTTCACTGTAACATACAAAACATGTGTCTTCAGTTTTCAGATATTTAGCTAGTTGGAGACCAGGCTTATTCTGTGATGACAGAGGCAGTGTAGAGTATTCATAAACAGGAAGCACAAGCTGAAAATAAGCAGCAGGGTTCTTGATTCAATGAATCATCCTGAAGCTATAGTGAACATTGTCAAGGGCAGAATGGTATCACTTCAGTCAGTGTGCAAAGTTCCACTGAAGTTGGAAGAGAACAGATATCTGAATTCAAAAGGATCTGGCCAGAGCTCTTCTATGATATTATGCGTTACATTAGCACTGATGAAGAAAAGTGTAAACGTTGGGGAAACAAGTGTACTGGAGATTAATCTCATCTGTTCAGAGTAGTAGCCGTCAGATCTGTTCCACTGAAGTGGTCATTAAGGATGCATCGCACATGAGCTGCTCTTCTTTGGGTCTCACATAGATCTGTCAGTAGTCCAGCATAAACCTATGTGTTCAACTTCAGACAAAATATTGAGAGGTAGCTGCAAATAAGAGCTGCGTACATTTTCAGTACTCTGAATATGTGTGAGGAACACTGAAACTATTAGCGCTCACCAGCTGAAGGTAACCATCGCAGAAAGTAACCATGTCATTGAAAACAAGAAGTTCTCAAAGATATAATCTGTAGTGACTCATACGAGATAATATATACAAATGGATCATTACATCACATGGCCCTGAGATCAGTAATGGACAGGACATCATCAAAAATGATGGGAACATTACTCACGAAGAGGCAAGTCCATTACCAGTGCTTAGAATGCTCGTTATCATCGTCCAGAGGATACAGACGTTTAGAGGCATTATGATATGGATCAATAAATTCAATTGTAGACAGTAATTTATTATAATATTATCCTCAACCATTACACAAATAACACATCAACAAGGAGTAGATCCTAATTTATTTATTAATTATATCCGAGATACATACTCGACTAAATTATTATTTAACATGCGATATCAGTCAGTTGAAACCTATTTGAAAACGGAATCGGTAAGGGGAGAATCAAGATAATTATGTTAATATAAATTTTATATATATATATATATACACACATACATACATACACACATATACACTGGTCATTAAGACAAGACAAGTAAGAATGTCATCTTACCAAATCCCATTGCCAAACTCTTATCATAACAAGACCTACGTCATGGGAAAGGTAACCCCGGGTTATACAAGATGTCACCATTACATGACCGCTAATAAAGTTATTTAAAGAAAAAAAAAGAAATATCTTTAATAGTTCATTATGTCGGACTCTTTAGCATTTTCATCAGGATGATCTCAAGCTCATGGTAAAGTGCAATTTTAAAGAATGAATCAAAGTTGAAATAGACACAACCGTTGAGAAGCACAGACAAATCATATCAGAAATCGTTGCTGCTGATGCACTTTCTAGTTGTGACACAGTTCCTGGGTGTTTCTATACTGAAGAGAACACAGTCCTGAAAGTTGTAAGAAATGGATTTAATCCGTCGCTTCTGGGAAAAATCGATGCATCACTGCCAATGATTATTCAGCAGTGAATGCCATTCATGACGACGAATTTTTTTTTTTTTTGGTCCGCCATTATGTTTAGTGCACTAATATTATCCCGTATTGTGAGAAAAGGTATTTAATCTCAATCAGAAGTGCCTTGGAGCTACAACATCATTCACACAAAATTTTGTACATTCACGAGGGTTACTTAATAGCTTTCTTCATATGAACAAATCTACAAAAGAACAAACAAAAAAAAACTCGATGTCTTAGCTTCAGTTATATATCCAACAAAATCGATATTGCCGCACGAAAGTGGTAGAATTTTTTTTATGCAAAACCTATTGACCTCAGTAGAGGAACACACCCCTTTCTGAAAGGTACCATCGGCAACAGCAACGTTTCATCTTTTAAATAACAGTAGAACTGAAGCTTAAAACAACTCAACAACGATCCGCCTCCTGATGCACCTCTCCAGAAGCAGTATAAGGAACTGAAGTCCAGCCTTCACAGAGGAGTGATAATGCTATAGACATCTGTGACGACTTGGCATTTCAGTATGCGTCTAAGGTGGTTAGCATTGGAGCTAATTTACCAATTAGTTCAGTGCCTACTGTACATCGTCAGAGCATGCCGTTAGGGCGACTGTTAGCACAGGATGATCAGACCCAATACTTTTATGCATATCACTTGTTCCACTGTGCTCGCCTGATTTCTGTCCATATTGCCCAAATGAACCAGTTCGACAATTACGATCTGATATGGAAGGCACTAAAGGAGAGAAACTTCTGTGTGAAAAGTCTCACTCATCCTTCATTGCACTATTTACCGGTCGCGCTCTTGAGCAGAAGGTCAAGAAGTTGAAAGAGACTAGTGATCTTGTGAGCATTACACAAGATGAGATGTCACTTGATGGTGTTTTCAGTAGATACAACTGCTGTAGAGATTGGTTTTATTCCCATGTGTAGGATTAGCCATCTGGTTATCAATATACGACTTACTACACATCATCTCTGTTGTCAACTGCCTCCCTCTCTTCAGATCAGCATTATTAGCAGCACTGAAGAGCATCATTGCGTCATCAGAACATAAACCGGAACCTGCGAAAGAGGACATACTCTGCTGGAAAGAGAAGGAAATGGATGGTGAAACTGAATCGTCATTTTGACAAAAATATAATCAAAAGGAATCTATGGCAGGGTTTGACAATATGGAGAAAAAATATTATTTGTGATCACGAAATTTAAATAATAATTACTTTTTTATTTTTCAGGTTTATCTCTACAGTTGAATGGGTCATCGTACGGAGTTATACGAGAGAGATATACTTTGTTTTGTTCTGTTTCACCTGTTGATGATATATCATCAAATATTCAATTTAAGAAATATCAAAATGGTGCAATTACTTCACTTTGCTTGGTTAGCACATCCTGTGTTGAGTTTTTTCCACGCTCTGGTTACAACTGTGGATGTTTTCACAGCAGTGGAGAAACTCGTGTCTACAACTTGACAATACAAAGTCTGAAGATTACTGATGACACTAAATGGAGATGTTATCATACTTCCAGTTTCAGTAAAGACTTTATCTTGAACGTTTACTGTAAGTACTTTTGATAAAATGAATATCTTCTCTTTCATTTTGCTTTGTGATTTTAGAATCCAAAAATAATTCAGATATTAGCAATGACAAAGACCAAATGAAGCAAACTATTTCAAGTCTTTATTATATTAAATTTCAAAGTTATCTGTTAATCATCAAGGCTTAAATAAAGTCAGATTTCCATGAAAACAAACTTACTTTTAGAAATCTCATTAATTTCAAATTAGTCAAAATAGAGGTTTTGTAGATAATATCCCATTATTGCTACTACTGCTGCTATTATTATTATTATTATTATTATTATTATTATTATTATTTTATTCTTTGTTATTTAATTTTATTCTTTTGTTTTTTAATTTATATCTATATCTATATATAATATAACATTTTAGGATTAAAGATTAATATTTTTCTAATTTTAAAATTTCAGTTATAGAATATTTGTGTCTAATTTGAAAAAAAAGAGAAATGTTCTATGAAATTTAGAATGATTAAATAAGGATATAAATAGTAAGCAATTTATGCTGGCGTGGCCTGTAACAAAATTCCAGATTATTTTTTTTTCACTTCCATCTAACACTTGAACAGAGAAAATAAAATAACTTTGTAAAGAGAAACTATAAGAATTGTATCTGATTTGAATTTCACCATTCCTTTTAATTCCATTAATCAAACTTTAGTTTTTCAAAACAAACTGTATATAAGAAAATGCTGGAAACTATTTCAGTAAATAAATAAATGACTTAATAACCTATACAAAATACAAAGTAATTTGACGATTAATTTTAAATGAAATGTTTTAGTATTATTGTTACTCTTAATTAAAATACTTATTTTTATTATAATTTAATTTTCGAAAACAAAACAAAGTTGCTAATACTACTAATAATTCATAATAATTACTTACTGATAATACTATCTTTAGTATTTAATTTTTGTTTACCATCATAAATCAGCAAGTTTATTACCTTAATATTTACTTTATGTCGAACTGAAAAAGCCAAAATTTTAAAATACATCAGTATATTATTTAAAACTTATTACATTTTCAGCTCCAGTGGCATCAGTTACTCTGGAGGTTTCAGGATCTACTCCAGGTTCTGTTGTTGTTGTGGAAGGAAGATCAGTTGAGTTCACCTGTTTTATACAAGGAGCAAAACCTGCACCCACAACATCTCAGGTGTCATGGTACAGACAAGACAAGTCAGGTAGTAACTTCACTTTACCTGGATCACCTGCTACACCTACTACACGTGACAGAAGTACATCTGTGAACTACACATACACTGCTGACAGACAACATAACAACGACAGTGTTTTCTGTACTGCTAGAAACAGTCTGATGGAGAACAGTTCAGATTCAGATATCACATCCACAAACAAAATACAACTTAATGTGCAGTGTAAGTATTATTTTATAATGTTAAAAAGTTAACAATAGTAACATCTCAGAATGACAAAGTGATTGCTAAAATAATTTCAAAAAATTCTGGACTGATATTCAAAAGGATACTTTGTTATGGAGCCTAACATAAAACATTATGTGTGTGTGTGTATGAGTTTTTATAAGTTACTACATATATATTGTGTATATATTGTTAAGTATTCTTTTTTTCTCTGATTTTATATATACTATCAAGTGATCTCCTATAAATCGAGTTTTATAAAGTGTCTTTCCATCCAGCTTCATTTTATATTAACAAAGTGATTAACTTTCAGGGCCTCCAGTGAGTCCAGTTTTATCAGGAAACTGTCCATCCAGCTACATAAGTTCATCTACTACAGGAACATGTCACTGTTCTACATCTGACAGTGGGAATCCAGCAGGGAACACTTCCTGGTTTAAACCAGATGGAACAAATACAGGAACAGATGACCTTGTACTAAACACAATACTACCACAAGAGCACAACACCAGAGATTACACGTGCAGAACACAAAATATTGTGGGATCAAAAGAAATTATCTTTACACCAAAACTAGCATGTAAGTAAAATAAGCTGAACTCTGTAATATGACACCGATACCACTCATTTATCAAGTTTAAATATTGTATATGACTATGCAACTCCAGTCAGAATTAAAATATTTTTCCTTTGAAGATTCAGATGCATTTTTTTTTAAATCAACAGCATATCTATGCACTTTTAATGTATAACCATTGTGTTCTATACATAATAAAGATCAGATGATTTTTATGAACTATTTTTATACAAGGTACTTGAAATGTTAGATATACTAGGAGAAAAGAAATGGTTTAATTCCTTGTGGGCAAATCAGCTCAAATGCCTTTAGGTTCTATGAGAATTTCAAGTAAATTTCTTTAGTTATTTTTTACAGTGATTTAGGTAAGGCTTTCTTGTTGATTGTGAAATGCTGTCTATTGCATGTTTAATCATGTTAGTTTGCCTATTAACAGTTACTAAGGAAAAATAAGTCAGAAATTAGTTGTCATGGTTCTCGTTTTCATGTCGAATGATATTCCAAAACATGATAAATAATCCAATTAGGCACACAAGTTATGGATTTTATAGTTATGTTTGCAAATTAGTGGTATACTATTCATTCAAATAAAATTGAGCATATCTGAGCATCTGTATCACTACCAAAAATCGTACAGCTAATGAAAAGAGAAATTTGAAACTGAAGAAAACAAAAATTGAATATATGAATCTCACGGGTAATTAAGCACTCCATTCAAAATTTAGTACTTTCAAAAAAATGTGGATAACAAAATAATATAATACATTTTAGAATTGTGTAATGATCTTTGAACTTTAGACAACAAGTCATGATATTATATTGAAAAAAAAAAATGTTGGAAACACAATGACTTTCTTTTCGGGTCAGAACAAATCTTGAAATTGCGACAAACAATTTAGTTGACATATATTTACTGAAATTTCCTTCACCATATATAGTGAGAAGCACATGGTTCAGCCAGTGTCTGATAACGTTTCAGATATTTATTGTACCACCTGATTAGTTTAGGAAATATACTAGTTTGAATTTTTCATCAAACATGGAAAAGAAGATTCATTAGAAATTGAACAAGCAGTAGCTATTTGTAACAGTTTTCTGTATTCACAAGTATTTGCAACCTTAATGTTTCCACTTGACCTTGAATATGACTTTTAAAATATCGATAGGCTAAAACGAAAATATTTCAAAATAGAAATTATAAATATATTTTATTAGTAAGGCACATATTTTGTGTCTAGCATACCCCAATCCCCACAAAAAAGACAACAACATTTACTTCAATTAAGAGGCAATATTTTGAATAGATCCTCCAAACAGACCAACACTTTCATCAGATCCTGAACAGCCATGGCTAGAAAACACAGGAGGCTCTTTGATTTGTTCTTTACCTGACAGTGGTAAAGGAAATCCAGCAGCTGAGCTTTACTGGATTAGAAATGGATCTGACGTACAACACACAGGATTTAACTTGTCACTGACACCTACAAAGGAAGACAATGGAGTCTGGTACAAATGTTCAGCTGGAAATCTCTTCACAGACACAAATGGACAACAGAGACCTGAGTCTAATTCTCTTCAGATGAATGTGTATTGTATGTTGTTTATTATTTAATATATATATATATATAATTTTTTTGTTTATTTGTTTGCTGATCACCATTTTCACATTAACTAAGTAAACAAATAAGTAAATAAATAAGTGTACATATCTTTTGAATATATATTAACTGCACTTTAATTTCACCTCTTTTACATTGTAATCAATGTTTTCTGTTTCCTCATATTTTAAATTTGTTTTACTTTTATTTTAATCTGTGTAGATGCTCCCAGAGTGAGAATTTTATCAGAGAGTCATATCAGAGTTGAACTGGGAAAACTTGTGATACTACGCTGTACAGCTGACAGTAATCCAGACAGTGTTGTATTTGAATGGCGAACTGGTACAAAACACCTCACTGACAGTTCTCTGTTTCAAATCTCCTCATTTCAACAGTCAGACCAAGGAGAGTACACGTGTTCAGCAACTTCAAAAACTTCATTTAACACTTCAATGTCAGGATCTGCCAGTGTCATGGTTACAGGTAACTTTATTTACACTTTTTTCATGTGACCTTTGTTAGCAAATGCAACTGATTTTGTTATTGTTTCCATACCTGTCAGAATTAGCCAGTGTCAATTTATATATGCAGACTTTATTAAAATGTGGGGGTGGGTGTATCTATATATATAGATAGATACACGCACGCACACGCACACACACACACACACACAAACACACACATATACATATTATTCCCAACATTAAAATATTTAAATATATTGCTGATGAAAATTAAAACATAAATCCTTTTTCACGTTTTAGTTCTTGAATCAGCTCCTGAATGGTGTTACTGCACAAATGTGTTAGAAACTTCAGTTGATCTCAAGTGGAAGTACGACACAAACAAGTTCACTAGATTCACAGTTGAACAACGCTTGTCTACTGAAGACCAGTCTACCAGTCTGCAAGTGTCAGACAATAAGACACACGACAAGACTTTTTCTTTACACATTTCTCATCTCAAGTCCAATTCTTCCTACCACTTTAAAATTTACTCTTCTGCAAATAAAAATGACAGCCGTTACTGTTTGACTCTGTGTACCACTTTAACAACAATAAATTGTAGTAAGTAAAACATAGAAGTAAAACATATTTGTTACAATACTTTTCTATAGATAAATGAGAATTCATACGTTGTGAAATTATTTACATTTTAAATTAAATCTTTTTAAATTATATTTAATATATCTTACAGATATAAATCGTTTTAAAAGTTGGTAGTTTTCACCTATTGATTTACTGCTAGCTTTGAAATATCATTATCAGTAAATGTAAGAGAATAAAGAAAATAAGACAGATCACTGAATTAAGTTCTATAATGTATTATTATAATTACTGTAGTAGGATCTTCGTCCCTGTCAACACAAGGGACTGGAATTGGAATTGGTCTTGTAGTAGGAATAGTTCTGATCTGCCTTGTTGAAACAATTATTCTACTCATCTTGAGGAAAAGAGGTTATACAATCCGAGGTCAGTTTTTCTCTTTTTCATTGATTTATTGATTTCTTTATTTACTTTTATTTTCTGTCTGTTAGTTTATATATGTGTGTGTGTATGTGTGTGTGACTTGTTCCTTTTCTTTTTTGTTTAACTGTTTCTTTCTTCATTTGCTTGATTAAATATAACTTAAATTATGATAATGTAACAATACTTATTTAGCTTGCTAAATAAAATTTTATAACATATCCTGCAGACACAGACAGCAAGAATGAAAATGAAATGCATACGTGAGTATTGTTTTGAAATGTTTCCGAACAGTACTATGATAATTTCTGATACTGAGGCATCTCTCTACTAAATTACCCGCAGCAGCTGTTTGACATATAACCAATATGTATAAAGTGATAAACTGTATTATATAACTATTTCACTTTAAAGCAAGTGTTGTTCTAAAATTAAATGCGGATAAAACATATATTAACTGATAACAGCATATGTACATTGTTGCATTAATAAAAAATACTTCCATAAATTATGTGAATGTCTCGTTAATAAAATCATACTAAGCACAAATATACCTGGTAACACAACAATATACTGTTTCTCTTATATTGTACAGATACCAAGATCTGTCTATGGATTCAGTCCAGGAAACAGCTGTTCGTTCAGGTAAAATAAGAAATCACGTGTTTTGAATATCGTTTTTCGATCCTAGTTTTATTAGTAAAATTTCCATTAGAAAGTAATTAACTTGTTAATACTTAAAACGACTCAAACTGAAGTATGTTTTGAAATACAAGTCAAGACGACTGCGGAAATGTAAAATCAGATACCAGTTTTTCATATACATCAACGAACATTATGCAGCTACCCAGAGAGAGTGAGAGAGAGAGAGAGAGAGAGAGAGAGAGAGAGAGAGAGTCATCGAACACACATTTTATTCTCTTCATGAAGAGCATGTATCAATAAAATTAATACCAGCAATTACAGTTAACATACAAAATTGAGTATGTCAAATACTTTCTCTAGCCATTGATCTTTACAAATAGTTTTAGTATTCAGTTATTTGTAAAATTTGTTGAGATATTCGGCTTGATGAGGAAATATTATTTTCCCTTAATACAGCCATTAATATTATTTTTCCCCACAAAGTGACTTGGACATATTTTTAATTGTTGTTCTTGTTGTTCTTCTTCTGAATTATCTTCGTCAGATTTCCACATTCAAAAATAAAATAACGTATTGAATACAGAAATGTATTAGTTAGTGTTTTAAATTATGAGTGGTGTTCATTATACTTTACCGGTATAGAATTAGGACATATTTTCTAAAATAACTGATTAGAAACAAATATATTTTTTAAGTTAAATTTCAAATATTGTATGTATGTATATGTATGTATGTATGTATGTATGTATGTATGTATGTATGTATGCATGCATGTATGTATTTATGTATGTATGTATGAGTGCATACATGCATGTATGGATGCGTATATGTATATACGTGTTTTAAATTGAGAGAAGCTACAATGAATTAAATAAATCGAAATTATCACCTAATAGTTTTTCCAAATTACGATAATCATTTAATTTAATAAATATTTTCTAGAAAATATAGCTGAATCGAAAAGAAAAATAGTTTTTCAAAACGTACACAAAGATTTATAGAAATACTAATACATTTATAGAACATTCTGAAACCTCTACTACTGAGTACGAGTGTCTGCAATCACGCCATGCACCTGCGTATGAAAACATAACCAATAACAAACGGAGTCCAGGTAACATTATTTATTGTCATACAGTTTTTCAAATTCCCATTTAGAATTGTTTACTTTGATTTATTATCTAAAAGTTTATCCACTTACGACATAAGTCGACAATAAAATATTCATATGTTAAAATAAAATATACATTTCTAAAAAAAATCTCAAATGATTTCATTCGTTATTGGTTATCACCAGTCTTAATAATAATAATAATAATAATAATAATAATAATAAGAAGAAGAAGAAGAAGAAGAAGAAGAAGAAACAACTTTTGTTTGAAAGCATGGCTTCCAGAATTTTTAATAGTTATTTTCAATTTATTTTTATCCCAAATCGTTTTTTTTTTCAATGTTTGTTTTTCCCTTTTTTCTAGGGAATGTATACGAAAATACTGTGTAACTGATTCTACATCTAAAAATTACAAAGATGAAATTTTTCGCACCTGTGTGGAAGGTCTTTAGAAATATTTTCGGAAACGATGAAGATATATTATAGATCTGTAATAAAGTGACAGTGTAAAATATTAAATAACATTTAGTTGTGTTTCTCTGTCTGTATCGAATCGGTACTGAACTTCGATTAGTTTCGTCTACATGAGTGCTTGTTTATCAGAGTTAACTGAAACGTTTCTTTTTTTCTTTTTAGTAATATATATACTTTATTATTCTGTACTTTCTATAAGAAAACATCTAATGTCATCGTCGTTTCACGAAGTAATAAAATGTTATTTGTAATTTATTTCTCAAATTAACGATGGAACGGATATTTTCACACGAAATCTGTAACAAAGTGAGATATTTAAATTTGATATTTACTGTAATAAAAATGTTCACTGTAATCTAACTGTTTGATTTTAAATTCATTCACCCAGTTTAGCCTTTTCCCTTTACGCCTCAGTTTGGAGAGTGGGTTTTCATCGAAAAAGAAAATATTGTAATTAAGAAAATTACCTTTTGTAATTCTGTAATTTCTCTATTCACTGCCAGATACATATCAATTTATTAAATATCATCGTTTAAAGGAACACAATTAATTGATATTTTGCAGATGTATTGTTTGAAAAACAAATGATTAGGCAATGAATTAGATATAAAATTATCAGTTATTGACCGATTCGGAAGTGCGTGGTATGAAAACAGTTCAGATTATTAGTTACATTCAAGTGTGCAATAAGAGTCGTACACGCTTTGCTGAGTTAGTGGACTGAAATAAGCTCACAATAAATAAGTTCATCTTATTTTATAAATATAAATGTTTTATAAATAGCGAAATTTTCAAGGTATGATTACTGACAAATAACAGAAACAAAAAATCATGTGAAATGTAATACATAAAGTGAAATAAATATACAAAAAATAAACACTTTAATAGAATGACAGCGCTATAGAAACGTGACACAATAACTTAACCTAGATAAAGTACAACTCGTGTACCTGGAAGAAACAAGTTTAGTCACAACATTCACAATGGCGCTGTTGAGATTATTTGTTTCTTTGTTTGTTTGTTTGTTTATTTAGTTAGTTATTTATTGATACATTAAAACATGTTAGATAAAACCGACCAAGACCATATAGTGAAAACGTAAGATCTTTATTCAGTCTGTTTCCTGATAGGAGCTGGTTTAATGTAGAAATGTTTTTATCACCGTATGTTATTTAAACTGCACGATCTCTCTATCACAAGCGAATGAATCACTTCATCTAAACAGTGTGAAATATATGTATGACAGTATGCGACGTCTGCAGTTTATATTTAATTATATTATATGCATACTATTAGATTAATTACAGAGAACGGTTTCACATTTCTCCATTTCTGTTTTGTTTAATCAAAACGCCGAATGCAGAATTAGAACGCTAATAACACGAATTAAGAATGTATTGATTGTTAATAAATTGTTTGTAAAATCAACTAAACAGCATTCGTTTTCATTTATTTTTGTCTATTTTTTATTTTATTATTAGTATTATCATAGCGGGGAGAAACGTAAGCAGTTTAAAATACAATATATTTAACTATAGCAACGTGATTTATAAAGCTAAAGTCGTCAAGTTACAATCCATCCAATCTAAGAATAGACATATAATTAATTAAAATACCTAACTACATTAATACGTAACGATATCAGCAGGTTCCAATTAATGGGTATGCGCCGATTTTTGACCAATATTGCGTTATATCCAGCAATATTCATACAGCCATCATCAACAACAGCTACAACTACTACTCAGATCACGTCTTCTTCTATGTCAACAACTAGTGATTCAGCCATTCCCTACCAGTACAAACGGTTACTCCCATCATGGCCCATGTAACACTGAGAAAATTTTGTGGCAACCAGAATATGTCGACCTGGTGGAATGATTTCACAGGACTAATTGCCTTAAACGGTTACTCAAGTGAACGAGCGTGTCTGTTGGTGCCATTCTGTTTAGAGGGACCAGCCAAGATGTGGCATCAGGACTTAACAGAAGAAACAAAGAAAAGCCTGCCACTCCTGAAACAAGCCTTGAGAACCGGTTGAAACAATGTTCGGTTTTCCACTTGGCACTTTTCTCCATGTCACAGAAAACACTTGAGGCCGTGGAGGACTACATAACACGAATCCAAACAGCTACACAACATAAACGCCTATCAAAAGAGCATGTAGTAGCAATAGCTGTAAATGGCCTTCAGGAGACTCTTCGACAGTGGGTCTACAATAAAGAGCCCACAACGCTTGAAGAAGTTAGGCATTTTGCACATGTAGCTAACCAATCCACTATAAAGATGCAGCTGCTCAGTACGGCTAAATTGGAAGAAAAGGTGGGTCACCCGACGACATTGGTGCAGGCCTTACTAAATAACGAAGGTAATGCGGTAAACCGACTACAGCAGAGTCCAACAGGAAAATGCCACCATCTCAGGCATCTAGCCGAAGACGTTTCTGGCAACACTTTCCAGCCCCAAGAAACAAAGCTTACCACAACGAGAATCAGGAGCCTGCATAGCAAGCAGTATTTCGACCAGCAAACCAACCAAGATTCCAGCCACAATACCAGCGAGCTCACCAGGACAGACCGATGTCGGCTCCACTGCAGCGAAAAACCAGACAGTACCAGCACCCTCTACCACCCTAACTACGACAGCGATGTAAAGGATGTGGTGAGTATTGCCCTGCTTCTCCACCTCTTATAACCGTGTTTATTTTTTTCCTTGGTTATTATTTTGCAGTATAACTACTTTGGGGAATGCAGTCTGGGAGCAGTGGGGTCCAGTCTAAATACAAAAAATGAAAGAGAGATGAGCCGAGTTCCGAAGTGTTTATTGCTGGACAGACAAGTACGTTGTCCTTCTACATAGAATACATACATATACAGTTTGCAACAATATAAGAGCTATACACAAAATTGATTCATACATATATATTAATTATGCATAATGGCTGTATACACAGGTAACAGTAAATAACTGTATTAGTTAATTGTGTATATATTGTTTCAATGTTTATTATTGTACATATAGTTATGAACGATTTGTAATATTAGATCAATAAAGTACATATTGCGTGTGTTCCTGTGGCACCAACGACATGTAATAAATAGCATTTTATAACAAACATAGATTAAAGGTACTTACCTAAATATAAAAATGAAAGAGAGATGAGCCGAGTTCCGAAGTGTTTATTCTAGGTCAGCCAAGTGCGTTGTAACTGGACACTTGAACCTTGAACCTTGAAACAAATTAACGTACTAATCAAAGCAAGCTGTTGTGAAGCACGTCTACGACAGGCACACTTTCTGACAGGTCAGCGGGTGTGTCCGTCACAGAAAAGAGTTTTGGGTAAGGAACGAGGAAATGGGTTCTCGTTACGATTACTGGACACAACGAGTACGTTGATGTTTTCCGCTCGTTGTTGTTTCCGGCACTTGTCTTGCTCGTTGAATATCTCATATTCGTCACCGGGTCCGTGTTGGTTGCGTCCTGTTTGTTTGTTCTCTTCTCGGCTGCTATTGATGTTTCTTTGTTATTTTTGGCTGCTTCCCTCTGGTCCAACAATTCCAAACTTTTTTTTCATAATAATAATACTTTTTTTTGATACTGGACACTGCATGAATGAATGAAAAAGAAAAATTAACGTGCTAATTACTGGACACTGGTCTGTGCGTTATTTTATAGCACTCGGCTCATATCGTTACGTATTAATGTATTTAGGTATTTTAATTATTGTTTAGATTATTGCAGTAATCAATTTACTCGGGATAAGACATCTTTTGTCTACAGCGGTCCTTAATCGGCGCATACCCATTAATTGGAGCCGGCTCATATCATTACGTATTAATGTATTTAGCTATTTTAATTAATTATATGTCTGTTGTTAGATTGGATGTATTGTAACTTGACGACTTTGGCTTTATAACTGACGTTGCTATAGTTAAATATATTTTATTTTAATCTGCTTATGGCATGTCCAAGCGAGGCGTTTCCCCCCACTATGTTAGTATTACTACTACTGCAACAACAACAACAACAACTACTACTACAGCTACTACTACAACAACAACAACTACTACTACTACTACAACTACTACTACTCTTATTTATTTATTAGAGTATTAAGACAGTATCTAAGGCCAGGCTTAATTAACAGTACCACTTACGCAGACAACCTATATGTAGTAAAGAAGTCTGTAAATACATTATACAATACAGAATAATGTAGATGTTTATTTTAATGTTATTACTGTAGTATTTCTTCTCATCCAACAGTTAAATAATGAATCATTGACATGATTACAATGGTAAACACATTGCACCGTTGTTTCTGCTTCACTTGATACAATAAGTATGTACTTATCTTACTTAATTGTTAATGCTGGCAGCCACAATAGGTTTATGTAACTGAGACAAAGCTAGTCTCTTTATAGTAGAGAAGGCGCTGTACTAATATCGTGGCACAGCAAGTTAACCTAGTTAGAGTACAACTCGTGTACCTGAAAGAAACAGGATTTGTCAGAATATATACACCTGCTCCAATCAAACATTTATTTGTTTCTGTCATAACTGTTACTGTCCAAATACATTTTTATTTTTATTTTGTAATTGATAAATTAAAACAAATATGCTGGATACTACCGATCGTCCGATCTATGTACTGAAAACTCAGTTTGGTTACGGTTGGTTTTGTGTTAAAACTTAAAGCTTTATCACTATATGTTATTTAAACATGACGGGTATGTCACTAGTGAAAATACAGTGAAAATACATTTTTTAACTAAAGCTTTTCTAATGTAAATATCAATACGAGACGTTTATTTAAATCTATATCCACACACACACACACACACACACGCACACATTCGTGGAACAAATAGTTTTTTGTAAAGAAACAAGATTTTTGCTCGATGATACACTCAGCTCTGCACGTTAATCAATGGGCTCCTTTCAACGTTCGCAGTAGAGCATATTCTAGAACATTGCTTAGATTGTTACGAATTTAGAACCCTGAAACCATCCTGTATTTTCTGTATAAAACTATTCTCATCCACTAGATAAATAACAAAATTTGAGTTATTTATTAATTCATAAACATATTTCGCAATAATACAAAAAAAAAAAAAAAAAAAAAAAATAAGGCCAGTTAAATTATTAACAGTTTAAAATACAGAATTACTTAACTGAATTCTGTAGAAAAATGGAATCAGTCATGGGAGAATAAAATAATTATATAAGTTGTAAGTAGAGTTACACACACACACACACACACACACACACACACACACACACACACACACACACACTTACACACACACACACACACTTACACACACTACACACATCTAAGACACATATTACATTGTAAAAATACTGTACCAAAACATGTGAGAAAAGTATCTTACCAAGTCTCGCAGTCAAATTCTTACCCAGAAGACCAAAGTTTCAAGATCGTCTGCCGTGTCCTCCCTGTACATCAAAATGAAATACGAGCTGAGTAAACGCCTGTTTGTCTCTGTTTTTCGTCAAACCCTCGAGTTTTTTCTGGTGCCTGTATGTAGATATTATATTCCTGTGTACGGCAGTGAAAATCGGGGAGGGAATGCTAACAAATTTTAAAACTGTATTTGTTTGTTGCACAAAGCTCGCCATAACGTGGTCGCTAATTAACTGAAATGTATCGTTTGAAAACTTCAAAGAGTTCATCATCGCATATTTTTGCATAAAATGATATTACTGATGGTTAAAAGAAATTGAATGATTTATTTTTCTTGATATTTAAAATCGGTGTATTCATTTATTATAATTATTTTATTTTATTTTAGCATTGTTGTCACTTTATAGTTTTCCCAGTTTATCAATAAAGACTAGATAATCATAAGATTACATACATATAAAATAGTATTATTTTAATAAAATCATTTATAGCTAGTATATAGAAACTAGATGTATTTACTGGAACAGTTTCATAGATATCCGAGTTTAACGTTAAAACAAATTGAGACCATTTTCCTCACAATAACAAGAATAACAAATTAATGAATAAAAGAGCCTATGAATAATAATAATAATAATAATAATAATAATAATAATAATAATAATAATAATAATAAGTAATATCATACTGAAAACAGACGAAGTTAATATTTTTTGTTAAGATGATGCATAATGCAGTGTCAGAAAATAGGTCAGATTGCAGAAAATATCAGTTTTAATCGTGTATATGTTATTCTAGTTCAAGATCATTTCCTTGAACTAGTATTTTAGGTAACGTATTTGCTTTCATTGCATCCTCTTTTTTTCGATTTCTTTAGTGTTGTTGAAAATTACTGTTAACTAACGATGTATAATTGAACTAGAACTATTGAGAAAAAAAAGAAGAAAAAAGATCAAATAACTTTCTTGTGTTTGTTTTTATTTAAAAATCGTCCAGCTAAAATCGTCCAGTTTCAACTCGTGTATACAAAGTACAGAAGTTTACTAACTGTTACTTCAGAATTAAATGAGTTCTAAATATACTTTGCATATGACAATACATTCTTACAGTCCTTTATAGTAAACATACTAGTTTACAAATGCATTAAACTACATTAAAGAAACAAATGAAAATCCCAATTAAATTTACCAACCTACACTAGTCAAAGGTAAAAATAGAATACAAAATAATAAATAAATAAATTGGATTGATGCCTTGTCTGGTACCTTATTTATAATTAATTAATACCTCAGGTCTGTTAATTTTGATACATTGCAGTTTAGAACATGATGCTGACTCTGGAGATCTAAGCCTTCGTAAGTGTTTGTGGTGTTATCAGAGTTTCAAATGGATCTGCGACAAGTGTATCAATCAGACATAATCAAAATATAGGTTATCTTAACTGACCTCAGAAACTGTTAGATATGCTATTCTTGAAAACAATGCTATGTGCAGTATAGATAAACTGAGGCGCTAAATAAGAAATAAAGTGAAATAAATATATGTAAAACGCAGACACGTTTACACAGTGACAGCGCTGTAGTAATAACGTGACACTGTAAGTTAACCTAGATAAAGTACAACTCGTGTACCCGGAAGAAATAACATACGTAATGGCGCTGTTGAGATATTTACTTGTTTCTCTCTTGATTGTTAGATATTGTCTAGGTAAGTGCTTTTTTGTGTGTGTTATTATTATTATTTTATCTTTAATTCATACATTAAAACGAACATGTTAGATATCACTGGAACGAAGATGCACATAAAGAAGAAAGACAAAAAAAAAAAAAGAAAAAAAAAAAAACAAGAAAAAGAACAACAACAGAAAAAACGCAAAATCTGGTTCTGGTTTTGTGTTCAAACTTGGCTTAAAGTTTTATCTCTTTATATTTCTTAAACTGCACGACCTATCTATCAGAAGTGAACGGATCGTTCTGTAAAGACACAGCTTCATGTAAACTGTACGGAATGTTATATATTGTAAGTGAAACACTCATGCACACACACATACACACACACACACTCACACATAATTATATATATGTACACACGCATTTCATACATGCACATATCCATCCATACACAGAAACGAAGCAAAAATGCAGCATCATATTCTAGTGAAAGTTGACGTAGTTAAGACGGTTTTTCATTTAATGTAGTAAAATACATTGTTCTATAGTTATAGTTAAATGCACACTGGCAGTTTGTGATAGAGTAATATTACATCACAGTGACATACACTGCTGAACTTACAAAGAGTACAGGAAGGCAGTTAGAAAATATCAGTTAATATCACGTCTATAGAGACGCTGTTCCAGTTAATTGTGATATACGTAATTTCTTTAACACGTTTTTCAGGTAATACAGTAACTATTAACTCAGTAAAGTGGTTTGAACCAGTAGCGACGATAAGAATCCTTGAACAGCCACGTTTGACAGTAAATAATTCCAACTTGTTGGTTGTTTTGAGGCAATAAACTGAGAAAAACAAGTGCACATGCATTTTAATAGCATGACATAATTATTTTTGATTTTAATTTTAAAAGACAAATCCTAGAACTAGCTGTTTCGGTAAGCCTGTTTCAAATCTCAAAATGCGTTATTATTATTATTATCATCATCATCATCATCATCATCATCATCATCATCACCGTCATTATTACTATTATTATTATTATTATTATTAGTTGATATTGCTTCTGCGATTAGTAACTGAAGAGCTTGCAACTAATACTAAGAAATATACGCTGAAATGAGTGGTAAACTGTAGAATTATCTTTATTTCAGTGGTACAACAGTCTCCATCACGAAGTCCTCTCAATCACAGTCAGTACTATTACTGTCGAATTGTATCTGCTTTCAAAAGTGAAAAATCCGAGATGAGTTCTGTGATTCTTATTTAAAAATATTTTTGAATATCCCTTCCATTGTACCTCTCAGCAAATACCGGTTGCCATGCAGCTAGTTTGGAGAGCATATGCACTTTATCACAAAGTTAACTTTAAAATGCGTTTTCCTCAGTAAATATTTTCCAAACCACAGACCTTTGAATTATTATAGCTTCGTAGTTTTCAAGATATTGGTCTGTTTTATATATCAGTTTAAAAGGAATTAAATACAGAATTGAAATTTAAATACATTTTTTCTTTCATTTTCTTTTAATTATTTATTAATATTTGTATTTCATTTTCCAGGACAACTAGTGTTTTTGTACATTGTTGATGAAAATTACTCAGAACTAATGCTGTCATATCCTTAGACTAGATATAATGAGTTAATATAAAAGTGTCAGAAAATGTTTTGTTTTCTTTTTTTCGCAGATATCGACCAACAGATTTAAATTCAGTTTCTGTTTACAATCTGCCATAGTTCTTCTTGCTATTTTTTAAACTCTATACAAAAATTTACAAATGGGTTGTTAAAACACTCTATATGAAGAAACATTCTTTCAAGTGTTTATATTAAGTCCGTAATAAGGTAACCTAGATACTGTTTATATGCTCGGAAGAAACAAGTTTCGCCACAACATACACAATGGCGCTGTTTGGATACTTACTTGTTTCTGACCTCATTATTAGATATAGTTTACGTAAGTTTTCGAAACTATTAGATTGTTATTCAATAAAAAACCTCATGAAACCTCAACTAAAGTGCCAAACGTTTAATACGACTACCACGTATGATAATAATATTAACCCTATACTGTTACTACTACAACTACAACTGCGACTACCCTATCATTGATGAGAATCATTTGCAAACATTTACTAACTTTTTCTCTACAGCGATGTACTAGAATATTATAGCTTGAACTAATATTTTTATTTATTTTTCAGGTTTGTCTCTACAGATGAATGGATCATCATCGTATGGAGTTATAAGAGAGAGATATACTTTGTTTTGTTCTGTTTCACCTGTTGATGATATATCATCAAATATTCAATTTAAGAAATATGAAAATGGTGCAATTACTTCACTTTGCTTGGTTAGCACATCCTGTGTTGAGATTTTTCCACGCCCTGGTTATAACTGTGGATGTTTTCACAGCAGTGGAGAAACTCGTGTCTACAACTTGACAATACAAAGTCTGAACATTACTGGTGACACTAAATGGAGATGTTATCATACTTCCAGTTTCAGTAAAGACTTTATCTTGAACGTTTACTGTAAGTACTTTTGATAAAACAAGTTTCTAGTCTTTCATTTTGCTTTGTGATATTCAAAGCAAAAGAATAGTTCAGTTATAAGCATTGGCACAGACCAAATAAAGCAAACTATTTGAAATCTTTATTAAATTTCAGTGCAAATTATTAATCAGAAAGGCTTAAATAAAATCAGATGTTCAAGAAGGCAAACTTACTTTTAGAAATCTCATTAATTTCACATTAGTCAAGATAGAGATTTTATAGATTATCTCGTATTATTCCTATTCCTATTGTTATTATTATTGATATTATTATTATTATCATTATTATTATTATTATTATTATTATTACTGAGTTTACTTTATTCTAATTTATTTAATTTTTTTTTTTTTTTTTTATTATGTGTGTATATTATATGTATATGTATTTGTATTATATGTATATGTAATAGAACACTGTACCTAATCAGAAGAAATAAAATAAGGATACAAAAAATAGTTTTTTGATTTTTTCAGTATGACTTTCAATACCTTTAATCAAACTTTAATTACTCAAAACAGTACATACAACAAAATGCTAGAAACTGTTTCAATAAATAAATAACATTATTAAATAACATTATTAATTAATTAATTAATTAATGATAATAATTTCTACAAAATACAAAGTAATTTGAAAATTAATTCTAAATAAAGTATTTTTTTTTATTATTATTTAATTTTCAATAACAGAACAAAATTGGTATTATTACTAATAATTCAAAATCATGTTAATTTCTGCTATCTTCAGTATTTATTTTTTGTTTGCTATCATAAATCAGCAAGTGGATTACTTTAATATTTAATACAACTCAGAATAGTAGTACTGCATATTAACATATTGTCAATAACAGCAGATTTAAAGTAAAAGTCGGACCTGAAAAATTTAAAACCATAATTCATTGAAGAATATATTCTCTATTAGAATGAGAGTTGCTTATTCATTATTGTGTGAAAATTTACAAATGTTGAATTGAATTTTGTACTGATAAAGTTCAGACATCTGTAAATTAAGAAATCTTCAATGTGATGCAGATTATACATATTTAAAAATGAATTTGTATCTACAAAGCCAAAATATTATACAAATGAAAATGTCTTTTGTGTGTTTGATCATTAAAATACATTAATACATTAATTAACAATTACTACATTTTCAGCTCCAGTGACATCAGTTACTCTGGAGGTTTCAGGATCTACTCCAGGTTCTGTTGTTGTTGTGGAAGGAAGATCAGTTGAGTTCACCTGTTTTATACAAGGAGCAAAACCTGCACCCACAACATCTCAGGTGTCCTGGTACAGACAAGACAAGTCAGGTAGTAACTTCACTTTACCTGGATCACCTGCTACACCTACTACAGATGACAGAAATACCTCTGTGAACTACAGCTACACTGCTGACAGACAACATCAAGGTAACAGAGTTTTCTGTGCTGCTAGAAACATTCTGATGGAGAACAGAGGAGATTCAGATATCACATCCACAAACTACATACAACTTAATGTGCAGTGTAAGATTTTCTTTATATTACAATGTACACACTAGTAATACTACAAAATATCAAACTGGTAGTTAATAATGTTTTTAAAACTTTGTCATGTGATGTCAAATGTTCAAAAGCATGTTATAAGTGTATTTCTATACAGTTTTATAACTCACTGTTTATTAACTTTCTAATATTTACTCAGTCTGCAATGATACTGCTTCTCACAAATTTGTTTATATATTTTTTTTTCGCTTGATAAATCTTTTTCTATAACATTTGAACTGATTGATTAATTTAGCATCTCCTTCAAATTCAGACTTTCCACCCAACTTTATTTTATATTAACAACGTGATTAACTTTCAGGGCCACCAGTGAATCCAGCTTTATCAGGAGACTGTCCGGACAGCTACATACGTTCATCTACTACAGGAACATGTCACTGTTCTACATCTGACAGTGGGAATCCAGCAGGGAAGATTTCTTGGTTTAAACCAGATGGAACAAACACAGGAAAAGATGACCTTGTACTAAACACAATACCACGACTACACAACAACAAAAATTACACGTGCAAAATAGAAAATATTCATGGATCAAAGACAATTATCTTTACAGCAAAACTGGCTTGTAAGTAACCTAAAGCAAACATAATGACACTGATTCCACTCAATTATCAAATACAAAATATTTTATGTACTTATCCAAACTGCAGTGAGAATTAAAATAATAACATTTGTTCTTTGAAGATTCAGATTTGTATTTTTATAAAAGCAATAGCATATATGAATGAACTTTCAATGCTTTAAACATTCTGTTGTTTTCATAACAAAGATCAGATTAATTTGAAGATTGAGATTTAGATAATGCTCTTAAAATGCACATATTCCTTGATCTATTCTAGGAGAAAATAAATGGTTTTATTCTCTGTGGGCTAGTCAGTTGAAATGCCTTCAGCCTCTTTGACAAATTCAAGTAAATTTCTTTAGCTACACATCTGTAACATTAGATATATTTTACAGTGATTTAGGTAAGGCTTTCTTGAGCGTTGTGAAATGCTGTCTATTACTTATATTAATCATGTTCGTTTTCCTACTAAAAGACGCAAATTAAAACTAAGTCAGAAATGTGTTGTCATCAGTCTCATTTTCATGCCAAATTATATTCAACAACATAATAAATAATCCGATTAGACATAATTTTAAAAGTTATGGGTTTTAAAGTCATATCCTAAATTTGCGGTATACTATTCATTCAAGTAATGCTCAGGATATCTGAACATTTGCATAACTACAATAAGTGGTACATCTGATGAAAAGAGAAATTTTGAAAAACACTTTTTTTTTTTAGAAAACTTAACTCTAGTTGGTTATTAAGTACAATATTTAAAATTTACTACTTTCAGAAATGTAGATAACAAAAATAATACTATACTTTTAGAACTGTACAATAATGTTTGAAATTCAGACAAGAAGCCATGATATAATAGTGAATAAAATGGTGGAAACAAACACTTGTATAATAAATTTCTTGAATCAAAAATATTTTTGTGGTTGTCATTGCTCTCATTCATGTCCAGTGATATTCCACAACATAATAAATAATCCAATTAGACATAATTTTACAAGTTATGGATTTTAAAATTATTTTGTAAATTGGTAGTACACTATTCATTCAAATAAAGCCCAGCATATCTAAATATCAGTATAACTTCTAAAAATGGTATATCTAATGAAAACAAATTTAGAAGAAAAAAAAAGAAAGAAAATGTGACTTTGTTATTAAGGACAATATTTAAAATTTAGTACCTTCAGAAATGTGGATAACACAATAAAACATATTAGAATTGTATAATCTTTGAAATATAAACAACAAGCTATGACACAATACTGAATAAAAGGTTGGAAACACAAACTCTTTGTTTGGTACTATAGACCAAACTGGTTTTGTTCTGAACATCTACATAATATGAACACTGGTGATTTGTAATTGCTGATCATACTTTTATAATAAGTTTCTTGAATTGAGGAGAAGTGCACCAACAATTGTGATGATTTCAAGAATCCAAGAGTCTTACCTTTCTGGATGGCAGACGATGATATTTTGTTTTATACAAAAAAAGTTGATATTGCAACAAAATAGTTTGCTTTACATATTTATTGAAGTTTCCTTCACTTAAATGTTTAAATGCAGTGAGAAACACATGGTTCAGCCAGTATCTGCTGTTATAGATCAGCTAATTATTGTCTGAAATCACCAGCGTCAGACTGCCTATAAAAACTATTTATTCCTTATCACTGTGTAGAAATGTAAGACAGAATCAGTCAGCAGATTTCACATTCCCATTATAATATGTTATTCCTCTCTCTGGTGTCCCATCTCTTAAGTTTTAAACTGTTGTTATCTCCAAATACTTTTCGTCTTCACAATTGCCAAATGTGGTGACTCCAATAAACAGTTTGCATACTCATAGTGGATAAAGAAACATTAGCTTTATATAAGATAAATTAGTATGTGCTTGCATCTTTGTTCTTTATAATTCTCAAGCGCATCAGTAAATAAACATTAGGATAAGTTTATATATTTGAGTAAGATAATGGGTTATTGAAATTAACGAACTGAGTGGCATTGGTAGCTTTTGTTCTCTTAAAATAAATATGTAAATAGACACAAACACATTCATTAGATATGTCGTGTTTATAAAAGGGTTTATAGTGTTTTGAGTTTATTTATTTTATAATTTCAGTTGGTCCAGAGAATGTGACTGTCACTGGTAACAAAGCTGAATTTGATGCTGATGGAAGAAATATTTTAACACTGAAATGCACAACTTCATCATCCAGTCCCGATGTGACCTTCACCTGGAAAAACCTGACCAGTGGTCAAGAGATTATTTCACAGAGTCCAGTCAGAGAAGAAGATGCAGGTGATGGTGGAAAACAATTCAGTCAAAATCTGACAATAACTCTAGTCTGGTTTCAAGACAAAAACACAATCAGATGTCAAGTGAAAAACACAGCATTGTCAGTAGAAAGAGTTTCTGACATTGTACTAGACTTGATATGTAAGTGTTAATTACACTGTTATTTTATATTAAACAGTTTATACATTGTACTAGACTTGATATGTAAGTGTTAATTACACTGTTGTTTTATATTAAACAGTTTATACATTGTACTAGACTTCATATGTAAGTGTTAATTTACTTTGTTATTTTACACTTACTTTTTAGCCAAATACAATATTTAATTTGTTCAGTCTCTATGATTACTAAATTTTGTGGATTTTAATTCATGAAAATTTAATTTATCTTTGATCAAATCTGTTACATGTGAATTGAATTGAACGTATGTGTTCATTTTTATCAGTATGAATGTATTATTGATGTAATCTGTATTTATTTACAACATTTAATTTAATCCATTCAAGTCATGCTTTAAATTATGCAATACATTAGAAATCAGATCACTGAATGATTATATATATAGTGAATAACAACAAACCTGTATAAATTTCCTCAATCTAAACCTTTAAAATTGCTGACAATGTAAGGAAGTAGAATTTCTTTATGTAAAAATAAGTAATGACACATATTTTTACACAAACAGATCCGCCATTGAACCCACCTGTGATATCAGGATACCAGACAGGAAATGTTGTGTATGAAGGTGACACACTCAACTTGTCATGTGTTGTCACTGGTGGGAAACCTTTCGTGACATCAGCAACGTTGTCTTGTTTTGGAGGTCACAATATGACATCATCACAGACTGTTGCCAACAGTGTTGTAGTAGACATGAATTTTACAGTTACTGGACATTTTAATATGAAGACTTGTCAGTGCAGTGCAAAACACAAGACAGGCAGATACAGCGAAACTGACAACAAAACCATCACTGTGTACTGTAAGTATTCTTATTACACTGTTCACTGTGTACTGTAAGTGTTCTTATTACACTGTTCACTGTGTACTGTAAGTGTTCTTACTATACTGTCCACTGTGTACTGTAAGTATTCTTACTATACTGTTCACTGTGTACTGTAAGTATTCTTATTACATTGTTCACTGTGTACTGTAAGTGTTCTTATTACACTGTTCATTGTGTACTGTAAGTGTTCTTATTACATTGTTCACTGTGTACTGTAAGTGTTCTTATTACACTGTTCATTGTGTACTGGAAGTGTTCTTATTACATTGTTCATTGTGTACTGTAAGTATTCTTATTAGACTGTTCATTGTGTACTGTAAGTTTATTTATTATACTGTTCATTGTCTGTTGTAAGTGTTATTATTACACTGTTCACTGTGTACTGTAAGTGTTCTTACTATACTGTTCACTGTGTACTGTAAGTGTTCTTACTATACTGTCCACTGTGTACTGTAAGTATTCTTACTATACTGTTCACTGTGTACTGTAAGTATTCTTATTACATTGTTCACTGTGTACTGTAAGTGTTCTTATTACACTGTTCATTGTGTACTGTAAGTGTTCTTATTACACTGTTCACTGTGTACTGTAAGTGTTCTTATTACACTGTTCATTGTGTACTGTAAGTGTTCTTATTACACTGTTCACTGAGTACTGTAAGTGTTCTTATTACACGGTTCATTGTGTACTGTAAGTGTTCTTATTACATTGTTCATTGTGTACTGTAAGTGTTCTTATTACATTGTTCATTGTGTACTGTAAGTGTTCTTATTACATTGTTCATTGTGTACTGTAAGTGTTCTTATTACATTGTTCACTGTGTTCTGTAAGTGTTCTTATTACATTGTTCACTGTGTACTGTAAGTATTCTTATTACATTGTTCAATGTGTACTGTAAGTGTTCTTATTACATTGTTCACTGTGTAATGTAAGTGTTCTTATTACATTGTTGAATGTGTACTGTAAGTATTCTTATTACATTGTTCACTGTGTTGTGTTAGTGTTCTTATTAGTTTGTTGTTTTTGTACTGTAAGTGTTCTTATTACATTGTTCACTGTGTAATGTAAGTGTACTTATTAAATTGTTCAATGTGTACTGTAAGTATTCTTATTACATTGTTCATTGTGTACTGTACGTATTCTTAGAACATTGTTCACTGTGTTCTGTTAGTGTTCTTATTAGTTTGTTGTTTTTGTACTGTAAGTGTTCTTATTATAATTACTTACATTGTTGATTGTTTTGTATTGTTGTCCTTAAAATGTTAATGTTTAAACATTTGTTTTGTCTACTTTAGTAAATCAAGCATTGAACGAGTTATAATAATACTTATTGTTATACTTATTGAAATCCATTGATAGATCCACCATCAGTCCCAAGTTTAACTGCAAGTTCAAATTTTCCCTGGTTAGAAAGAGAAAACAGAAATTTGACGTGCTCTGTGAGAGAGAGAGGAAATCCTCCAGCTGACTTTGTCTGGTATAAAAATGGAGTCAAACAGCCTGGACAAAGAAAATCTATCTGGTTGTTCAGAAACCTGACTTACAAAGATAACAAACTAACATTCAGATGTGAGGCTCAAAATATTTTTACACTACACAAAAATGAAGTGAAATCTTCACCTGATACAGCACTCAATGTTTTCTGTGAGTATTAAACATGATGCTTTGTTATTTTTATACTGTTTTATGATTTATTGAACTTTAATTTGAAACCGACTAGTGTTTATTGCCATGAAAAGTCCAATAATCATAAACTGTTTAATTATTATTAAGAATTATTCTTTGTTTGCTAAAAATAATTTATAGTGTACGAGAAATCAAACTTAAAAACAAGTAAATAATGATTTAATTTACTACAGACAGTCCACGAGTAACTGTTGATACATCTGGACCAATCACAAAGCGAGAAGGACAGGAGTTGGAGAAGATAGACTGTACTGCAGACAGCAATCCTCCAAACCCTACAATTACTTGGACATCAGATTCAAATAAACCATGGAAGGGTGGTCTCCCTTTAGAGATAGCAGTACTTGACAGAGGGCAGCACGGGACATATACGTGTAAAGCGACAGTCACTTCATCACTGGGAACACTGACAGGAACTTCACAAATTGAAATTATAGTAAACTGTAAGTTTTTAAAACTCTTTTTAAATTATATTATTTTATTATTTTTTTTATAATACATTATTGCACATTAAATTTAAATTAGATCCACAAATCACAAATTGAAATTATAATAAAGCGTAATTTAAAAAAATAAAAATAAATTAATATTAAATTTATTTGTTGATTAGTTATCTCCCTGATTAGTTAGTGTCATTTTACATTTTTTTAAATATATTAATATTTTTTTTTTTTCTAAACTGGTGGATTATTGTATATTCAATTAGATTCATCAATTACAAACTGCAATTGTAGTAAAATATAAGAGGAATATTTCTTGTTCTCAATACAAATAATAATAATAATAATAATAATAATAATAATAATATAATAATAATAATAACAGTGTTCGTTCTGATTTCTCTAAGATGACTTTTTTAATGTTTTGTAATGTTAAACAGATGCTCCTGATGTTGAAGTGACAAGTCAGACAACAAGTGAAGGACACAAACTGATTGTCACATGTGAGGCTTTTGGTCGACCAGACTCTTACACATTTCACGGTTTTCAACAGAGCTGGAGAGATCAGTTTGTGAGAAAGGTGGAAGGTACTAAAGAAGAAAGAAACAAATATGTGTGGACAGTGCAGTCTGCTAGTTACAAAGATTCTGGTACATATCAGTGTCTGGTAGACAATACAATCACAGACACAAACAACACGTTGATTCAAAGCAACACAACTTTAGTACTTGTCAGTGGTGAGTTATTTTATTGTATATTTTGTAAATTATGTTAAGAGTTAAAATAGTATTCAAATCAGTGTATCACTTTATTTCTAAACATATATTTTGTATATACGACAAAAATAACATCACTAAGAATCATTTTCTTTCATTGTAAGCTTTAACATTCTTGATTAGTTTTTTGATAATCAATTACATTTGTGACATAGAGAAAAAGTGAGCCAGTTGATTTATTTAGGTACAATCCATTTAAATATATGTGGATCCTGTGTGGATTTGTCTTGATAGTGAGCCATGTTTGGTAATAGAAATAATGCAAAGTATTGTCTAAATCAGGGGTGGCAATTGTTTTTTCCGTGGGACCACATGAGAAACAGAGAATATTGTGGAGGGCCGGGCCAAAAGGCTTAACTCAGTTCTGCATAATATTAATTGTATTTCTTTATAAACCCAGTAAATAGCATTGTTTTGACAAGCTGGTAAGACTGGTAAGAGTATATGTTATGATTAAACAACAAAAAAAGTGAGGTTGCCTTAGAAAAAAATGTCATTTATTCAATTATATTTCTCAAAACAATGGTCCCAAAAATTTGAACATTTTTAACATTTGTGACTCATTATATTTCACCTCATAATGCCAACTCAAACTGTAATCCTTAAAGACAGCGATCTGCTCTCTGCAAACTAAACTCATGGCTTTACCTCCGACTTCAGTAAATAGATACTTTTTAATTGTAAACCCTGCATTCAGCATCTACCTTTCTCTTTTTTAGCATGAGTGGACATTTTGAGGGCTAAAGTCGTATTGGGACTTGCTTGTGAAAACGATTCAGTCACATGCACGTCTTGATTTACATATTGTGTCATTTTGTACATGAATAAAAATCCACCTTCAAAATAAAAGTAATGCTGCTTTAGTCCATGCATGAGGTGAAATTAGAAAATATGTTTATTTTATAATTCCCAATTAACTTTACATGGGCACATCAGTCAAAATGCCCAGGTCTGGTCTAAATGTTAATCAAGACTGGTTACTTTGATTTCAGATTATTCTTTACATATATTAGAAATAACAAGTTAAAAGCAGAAAAAGGTTTTATTTACATCACTTATAAAAAATGCGAGCTAGCTGATTTAGTTAGCTTCAAACCATTTTAATATACACAGATCCACATAGGAAAACAAATTCCATTGTCTTGATAGCCAGCTATGTTTGGAAATAGAAATAACACAAAGTAGTGTCTAAATGTTAACCATGACTGGTTACTATGACTAAATATCCTTCTTTACATACATTAGAAATAACAAATCAAAAATAGAAAAAAGTTTCATTGAAATTACACACAAATATTGTTGGAATTATGAGGTTGATGATGATGATGATGTTTGCAGGAAAACCAGTGATCACACTGGAGAGCAAGAGAGATGAAACAATTGGAGAAGAAACAAGCACACAAGTCACGTTGTACAAAACAGTGTTTTCTCAAAGTGTAATTACGTCACACAAGTGGATGAAGAACAGTGACGTCATTAATGACACCAGAATAAAAACTGAAATGACTAAAACACAAATAACTCTGAGTTTGTTTGAAAATGTTGTTGTTCATGATGACGGCTACAACTTTACACTGGACATCAACATGTTTGAAGAGTCAGACACTGGACAGTACACACTTGAAGTGTGTAATAATTTCACTTGTGACATTTTCTCAACTCATCTGACAGCAGCAGGTTTGTACTGTTTTTATTTCTGATGATTTTGTTAAAGTTTATTTCATTATGATAGTAATTGGATGACAATGTCTTTAAGTCACCTCACATATTTTATTCTGGATGTTGTGAAATCAAAATTAAAATCTTATGGGAATGTCTAAATCACTTTATCCCATGAGAGAAAGCATGCAGTGCGTCCAGTGCTGTCTGTATCTGATGAATGGCAGTGTTTCCAGACCAGCATGTATCACAGAAGGGCAGTCCACTGTTTATATCAGATGTCCTTACAATAAACACATCCAGTAAAAAGAGGTGATTATGTACACAATATCAAAACATATATTAAAGCCAAGAAACAACAACTCACCGTTATATTTATGCCTGAGAACTGTTTAGGCAAAAAGTGTAAAAATAAAATGTTTAATATGAATTTGTAAACAAGATAATTTTCTTTGATGGAAATTCTGAAAAAGATTGTAAAATATAAAGTCAAATGTTTGTATGTAATTTTTTATTTATTTTTATCTTAGGACCTCCTTACGTGCCAAGGTCATTCTCAGCTTTTGGTTCTACAACTGACACTGTATTTCTGAAGTGGACAGCAGATTTTGCTGGAGGTCCATACACTCAGAGATTTTTAGTGGAATACAGAGACACAGATACAAAGTCTGACTGGAAACAACAGTGGTACAATGAACATGCTGAAAGAGATGAAGTTGTTTTTATGAACATCACAGGATTAAACTCAGGACATAAATATGTGTTCAGAGTTTTAGCTGAGAATTCAAGATTGCACAGAAACCGCAGTCCATTTACATCTGAAGTAACCATAGAGACTAAAGGTAACTTTCGTGTTCATTGCGGTTGCATATATATTTTTAAAGAAGAATAATGACAACAATTTTGGTTATTGTAAATATTTATCATTTGGAATCGTCACAATGGCAATACATGTTATTGCAATATTATAAACTACTAATTGTTTTAAAATTAAAAAGTCATAATATCATATTATAACTTTTTCTTTCCTTCTTTTTTATTCTTTTTAATGAAATTAAAGATTTTTAATTATTAATTGTAAATATGTAAATAGAAAAAATGTTAACATACTTAACTGATTTCATTAGTCTGAATTATTTACTATTATTTTTCTCTTTTCCAATTTGAATTTAAAGTAGCCATAAAACTGGAGAACTTCATGTTAAATCCAGTTACTATTTTAAGCATGAAATCTGAAATTTTAGGAAAATGCAGTATGAAATAGGCAACATCAAAATTCTGAATATTAAAATGTTGTTGTACACAATAAATTGTATAGCACATTATAAATGAAAAAAAAAAACACTTACATAAGAAAAAACAAATATGTGTGATTATCACATTAAGAAATAACATTCCATTTAGTACAACAAGATGAATAAGAAAATGGTTTATGATTGAAATGTTTACCGTAATTAAGATTCATTGAATTGCTGCAAATGCAGTTTTAAAGATACATATGCACGCATACAGGAACAAGAATAAGATCAAGAATTTGAAAAATTATTAATTGATATGAGCAAAAAAATGAAATAAATAAAAATAGTACCGAAAACAAACACAAACAACAAGGATTAATGTTCATTACATCAAACTGGTACATATATAATATGTGACATATTTGTTAATGTATTTTTAAGGACTTTTTTGATAACAGAAGACAAAATTCCATCTGATTATCGTATTCCTTAAACAGGCAATATTTTGGAAAATATAAGTAGAAATTGTAATTTCTAAATTTCTTTAATACCTCATGTTTATTCATTCATATTTTTTCTAGTTTAACTAAATAAACATAGATATTATATTTATAATGAACCAGTAATTAAAACTATTATTATTATATATTATATCAAATAAAATGGTTTTTTGTCATTTTTAAATTCAATATGTACACATAATTTAAACGAAAAAGCAATGTATTTCAATATCTAATTATAAATGGGTTCTAACTTATTTTGCAGTATTCTGTTTCTGCACACAATGTAAAATAATAATAACAATAATAATAATAATAATAATAATAATAAATCCCCCCCGCCAAATCTTAAATGATCAAGTTTAATTCAGTTTAATATCATCTATGTGTCTAAAAATATTTAGCTAGCAGACACAAAATTCTATGTTACCAATATTGATTTGCATGCAGTTGGTGTGAAGACCTCATCAGAGGTTAGCAGTGGTGCTTGGATTGCTGTTGGCTTTGTGACTGGTCTTGTTGTAACACTTCTAGTTGTGACAATGTGCTTTATTGTTTTGCTGCGTCACGGTTACCTGAGTCTGTCATCAAAACGAGGTGAATTATAAACTTTGATAATCAACTAGAGGTAGCCTAATATGTGATCTGAATGAGATTCATATGATTTACATAATCATAAGTTTTCATGATTCCAAAAAATCAGAAGTAAACGAATCAGGATAAACTGAGCTATAGTGGTCACCTACAGTATAATTTCAAACCTGTTTTTTTTTCAAGTAAATCACTGAATTCTCTAGCAGTGAATTGAGTAATAGTGTCATTTCTGAAACGTATATTATACTTGTTTATAATTTCTTTTGACAGTATTATTATTTAAACCTTGTTTCCAATATAATTATAGTCCATAAATAAATTAATAAACAATTTTCTCTGCAATATTTGTTTTTTTCGTTTTCAGAAAATCAGAAGAATCATATCAATGTGTAAGTACATACAACATTTTTTTCACTTAATGCTCAACCGACATATAAACATGCAGCACACTATGTATAAAATCTTATAAAATACTTGTTTTTCTAATTCACGGGTTCGTCATTACTTGTGAGTATAATAATCTTGTGGGAGAGAAAACTAAAAAAAATATTTTTTATTTTTTATTACAGATATGAAAATGTATCATTAGAAGCTACAAGCCAGGACGTCAGCAATGGTAACTTTTTAAATCTTTTATGTATGTATTTATGTATGTATGTATGTATGTATATCTATCTATATATGTGTATGTGTGTGTGTATAAATCTTTATGTGTATATATGTGTATGTGTGTGTGTATCTATGTGTATGTATATATATATCTATATATATCTATATTTATAGTATTGAGCTGAGTTCAGTATCTTAATTCAGAACACAGTTGAATTCTGTCAATTATTAAAACACATAAATACCTGAAAATATTTAAATATGTTATTTAGTCACTGTGAAAAATACTCTGTATAATATTATATCTAATAACAGAGTGATAAGAAATTACACAGCTGTAATTACTTGTAATTATTAGATCCCGGTACTTATTAACCAGTAATTTGTATAATAATAAATGTATATAAAATAAGAAAAAGGAAGGAAACACTAACTCACTGCTTCGTTGATGTATTTATTTTGTAATAATAATAATAATAATAATAATAATAATAGTAATAATAGTAATAATAGTAATAATAGTAGTATGGTAGTAATAACGTTAATTTACAAGAAAATTTATATTTTGATTATGTCTGATTAATTGATACACTTGTTGCAGAACCGATTTCAAACTCTGATAACACAAGAAACACTTATGAAGGCTTGGGATCTCCAGAGTCAGCACCATATTCTAAACTAGAACTTTATGAAAATTACAAGAACTGAAGTATTATTTATAAATATAGTACTAATCATGCCTATAATTCAAAAAGAGTGGATGGACTGAGAAAGTTCAACATTGCCATCACGTAATGAACTTATTACCAAAAGTTTGCAAACATGGAATGTAATTCTAATAGAATTTTTATTGGGGAAAATGTGTGAAAGCCAAAACCTCCAAAATATTACATATTAAAGCATATTGAAACTACAAATAGCTTTAAAAGTCACGTGAACAAAAAGTATGACGAGAATACATGTTGTAAATCTGTTAACTTACAGTGCAGACAGCAGACACATTGAAAGTCAAACTTACTGACCAGATTAAATGGAAATTTACCAGTTTTATTAAAATTTTATTTATTTCTAATGTCCGCAGTCTAATCAGTGAGACGGAAACTATCGTGCAGAATGTGTTTGTTGTTGTTAATGTACACACAGTTAACGCGGTCAGAGGCAACTAACAATTACAGACGTAGATAGATCCTTATATATATATATATAATTTAATGCTTCTGTATGCATTATTAATTATTAGATTATTTACACTTTAGTGATTTAGTTAAACATTTTATCGTTTGTCACCAGATTTTGTTAAACATATGTACAATAATGAAATTGTTTGCCATCAATTTCTTTTTCGCATAATTATTCATCACACAATATGACTGATTATGGGCAAGAACAATACTGTACTTATTTTGAACAAATGGCTTAAATACACATTCCGTTATAATAAAATTGAGAAGTATATTAAAATAGTTTACTTATGAATGATTACTAGGACAGATGATCTGAATAATGAATTTAGTTTGTTCCATTTTGTGTGTATGTGCGTGAGAAAACCCTTCACATGATCTAATAAAGTTAATTCCGGTTTTTCACAGTACTGAAAGCTACAGATAGTAGCAATTTAAATCAGTTTTAAATATCTAAAAATACCATTTAGAAAAGAAGATATGACACTTTTAGGATAAAACTATGCAGAAAACGTAAACTGAGAAAACTTGATAATGGAACATAACATAAAATAATCCATTAACTAAGGCCTCTAAAGTCTTTTCACCTGGTAAAATCTTCATATTTATTGCTGCAAACAGTGAGTAATCTTCAGTGGCAGACAATTATACCATCTAACATCAAACAAAACAAACATCTCTTGGGTATTTAACTGTTTCATTCTTATCTAGGGAACAATATTAAGTGACGAATTTTGATACAGTTACAAATGTTAGTAGTTTCTGTGACACTGCAAACGATTGATAAGCTTGCTGGTTTTGAACAATGCGCAACAACATTGTAAACAATGTGTTTATGCGCTACAGTGATATGCAACATGTCCAAAAAACGCTAGTTACAAAGATTCTGGTACATATCAGTGTCTGGCAGACAATATAATCAAAGACACAAACAACATGTTGATTCAAAGCAACAAAACTTTAGTAGTTCTCAATGGTGAGTGACTTATTGAAAATTTGTATTTTTAGTATTTATGTCAACTTAACTGTAAAATCTCATTTCATGCTTTTGTTTGACAAAGTTATCATTGAACATCATTGCTTCATTACCAGGGGTCGTTTTGTTTTAACTAGCGTCTATCATGACTTCAGCATACACTAAGTAATTATAAACTGAAGTGAGTGGTAAATCTCTAGAATTATCTTTATTCCATTCGTGCAATACTCTTGATAATGTCGAACTCTCAATTATAGTGTGTACCATTATTGTTGAATTAGAAGAGCAAAATCCCATATCACTTCTGTGATTCTTCATTAAAAATGTGTCCCTTCCATCATCGATGAAAGTATGGTGCAGAGACTTCTATCCTCATACACTGGTTGCAAAACAGTTCCGAGAAGACTTCTCCATTTTTCAAAATATTGTTGTGTTTTACATATCATTTTGAAAGAAAATTAAATGCAGAATTAATCTTTACAAACATCTCAGTTCTGAGTTTTACCCATGTGTGTGCATTAGCGAGAGCTGCTCACATTTGTTCTCCTTGTAAACTCTTTTTTTTCCATGTAATTTTTTTTCTTCTGTGATATCTAGTGTGTTTTTTAAGTTGTTATTGAAAATTACTAAGAACTAATAGTGTATATTTAGATAATATGTACTGAGTTAAAAAAAAGAGAGAAAAAAGTGTGTGAATAATGCAATGTTCTCATGTTGGCTTTTATACCAAAATATCAGCGAATGTCAAATAATTATCAAAGTGTAATCTATGCGATTCAAACTGTGGAAAATTAGGTGTTTCCCCGGTATGTGTCCAACCAATCAGCCTCTCTATGCTTGTCATAGTAACTAGGAAGTTCATATCTCTTTGTTTGCCTCATAAGGTGACCTGAATTTTTGTTTTATAATGTTTTTTGTTTTCCCACTTATCTCTCTCTCTGACCCCCCCCACCCGGCCTCTTTCTATTTCTTTTTGAAGCATACCTCTTCATTTAATCATGCCTTGTCATCTTTGTTTTAAAAAATAATTATTTTGTCAAGTGGTGCATTGTTTACAATATTGTTCCCATTTTACAAAACAAACAAAAAAAAATTAAAAATTAAAATACTTGCCATACTGAATAGTAGATAGTAATCCCATCTCAACATGATTTGTTGTGAGACAATATGACAAAAATAAAATTATGTTTCTTAACTCTTGACTTATTTTGTATTTATATTTATTATTGTTGTTTTCTTTTTAAAGTCGTGACATACTATTAATTTAACAGTTAAGTTTATTTTGCTAATAGCCTTTACCTAAGATATCAGACTAGTAAGTTTTACGAGGCACCAAACGTTCGACAGAAACAATATTTCATTCTCTCAGTTCATGAGAAACAGAAGTTTGATGTTGTGAAAATATGACAGGCCACATAGACGATATATACTATCAAGCCACCGTTATTTTCTTATATATATTTTTCTGTGAGTCATAATGTTGGACTGAATAACCAATTTTCAATTGTAGTCAATGGCCCAAGGGTGGTTTATTAAAGGATGCCGTATGTTCATCCTGTCTGGGAAAAGACAATAGTGAAATCTGCGTTGTTTTTAATCAAATAAAATATTTTAGTCGTCACCACATTTCCTCTGTCAGTCTGAAACTTAACAGCACAAGATGACTGACAGAAACTGGTAAAATAAAACATTTCTTCTTTTTAACATGTGAACTGTCGTCTGCTGCGTTATCAGCCAAGACTACAAAACTTGTGTTACTGCTATTACTAATACCAAAAATTGATTTGGTATTGATTTGTGTGGGCTTAGTGATATAAATATATATTTATGTCATATGCAACAATTCTGTGAAGTCATATAGTTTGAATAGAGAGATGTGCTATTTTAAAACGTGACCAACAAAATTAGTCACGGTATTATTATTAATGGATTATATTCTACACTCTGTTGACAAGTTTTTATTCGTACTGAATTGCGTTATTTGAAGTAATTGTTATACAAAATACAGCAGTAAGTAATACTGCATTCTGGAGGTAGTCTCTTACTTTTCACTATACTATTTAACTATATAACGTGCAGCAGTCAGTGCTTGAAGCTTTTCTGTCTAATATTTTCAAAAGCCTTCAATTTGCAATTATACTCATGTCACACTAAACTCATGGGAACATACTTTAATAGTGGTGGGTAACACAGCTGGGGGGAGTTGCTGTATGTTCCATATAATCTCCACTAGCTTCCTGACATAATTTCCAGTTATAATTTTATTTCAGTAATTACTTTTGTTAACGTTTTGTATGCACAATTATGTATGCATAGGGTTTTTCAATCTTTTAAAATAATATGAATTAATACATCTACTTATCTATCTATACATAAATACTTATAAAGCACACATGCAAACACTCATACATATACACATATGCATTTAAGCATACATATACAAACACACACATATACGTACAGAAGCATATTTGCATAGATCTATGTATGTGAATAACACACAGACACAACCAGCACCATGTCATACACAAACATACAAACACACAGACATATATAGAATTGCCGTTGATAGTGACTTGCACAAGGAAACTTACTGTATTGTCGTTCCTGGTTATACAATTACCAATAGTGTTACAATGAATATGACAAAGCAATGTTTTATTTTTAGTTCAGTTTCTACTTCTTTATAAAAAAATATTAATTCTCTCTCTCTCTCTCTCTCTCTCTCTCTCTCTCTCTCTCTCTCTCTCTCTCTCTCTCTCTCTCTCTCTCTCTCTCTCTCTCTCTCTCTCTCTCTCTCTCTCTCTTATTCACACAATTAACTGGTCTTTAAAACAGTAAACTAAACAACTGTACTGATGATATCTGCTTCTTTCCTTTGACAGAAACAATCTTCGTGAAATCAATAACGTGTCCTTTAAGTTGAATGCTGTAATCAATATATACACTTAGCCTGAACTTTATCATATGCCATTATTACTTCTGGTTACCTGGAAAATTCAAACATTCATGAAAAATGTAACACTTTTTTCTTTTCTTAACACACATACACACACACACATCATACACACTCACACATACCTTTTTAATAAGAACAGAAAAATATATCATTAATAAATTTTATTATGAAAATAAGTTTCCATGTGTAAGTATTGTAGCAGTCATTTAACTAATAACCAAATCACAGGTATAATAGGACTATAAAGATGTAATATGGCACATATTTTAATCACAGAGACAGTGGAATCGGGAAATGAAGCAAATTTTTACTTTAAAGTTCACGTTTGCTTTTATGTATTCATAAAATACATTAATAAATTCTGAAATTAAAATATTGTACTACCTATATAAAAAAATGCGAATTTTTGTAAATACATCAGCATTATGTATAGTAAATACCATTACATAATATATGTGTTTCCATGGTCTCTGTTAGAATATTATATATATAATTTATTCTAAAAAATTTAAATAAATACTGTGATTGTAAAAATGGATATGGATAAAACAATAATAAGAAAAGAACAACTAATCAGATATAAAATGTGTCTCTTTTATACTTATATAAAACAGAACAATATTAAATGCAATTACAGATTTTAGATTATGAATTTAAAACATTTAAAAAGTAGATAATGTTTATACAAAAAGTAAATAAAATAAATAAAATTGATATTATTTACCAGTATTAATGAATTCAGTGTAAATACGTAATTTAAAAAAAAAAAAAAAGCTTATAAAATAGCCAAAGTTAGAAATGTAAATTAATGCACATATACTCTTCAGATCCAGTAAAAAAATTGAAAATATAATTTACATAAATTATTATAATATGCAAATAATAATAATAATAATAATAATAATAATAATAATAATAATAATAATAATAATAATAATAATAATAATAACAATAATAATAATAATAATAATAATAAAAACTTGTAAAAGAGGAAACCAACTAAAAACATAAAATAAAATAAAATAAAAAACCAAATAGCATTAAAACATAATTTTTTTACATAACAAATGTAAAATTGGAATTAAACACAGAATTTCAACAAAAAAATGAATAAATAAATAAATAAATAAATAAAAAGGAAAGACACAAACGAAACAAATGATCTACAAAGACAATGCAATTCATAAAATGGTATAAAATGCTGTAGTTTGCTCTGGAACTGAGATTGATGTAACTTGCTTTGTATAATGACTTCTGGACTTCAAACATTTACTACAGATCTAAATAACATGCACTAGATTTGGATAATATATAGTGTAAGTGTACATATAGACACAAGACTCAGTCTGAATAAAATCTAGATACAATTCAGTAATGTAATGTAGATGTAAAAGTATTTCTACACATGACAGATATTTTCTAGATTTAATTGTATTTTACTTTTTAATGTAATCAATAAATGTAAATTAATTTCTATATTTGAGCAATACCTTCTAGATATGAATATTATTTAGATTTCTATAATATTTTCTAAATCTGTTATAAATGAGAAAAATGTGTTCTAAAAATGTAACATAACATGAAAAATGTATGTATTTGTAAAACATTCCTCTATTTTAGAATTAACTGAACATAAATACTGTGTAATATAAAATAGGTAATGTATCACAGATAAGAGTAGTGCATGTAAATCTTAAAAATACACATACAGACAAATATAAACACATGCACATAATAATTCAAACTTTCTCTCTCTCTCTCTCTCTCTCTCTCTCTCTCTCTCTCTCTCTCTCTCTCTCTCTCTCTCTCTCTCTCTCTCTCTCTCACACACACACACACACACACACACACAGATACACAGACAAAGGCGAACCAAGTAGATTAAATATAATATAACAATGTGAATTAATAACTGTTATATGCGTTTTCACTGGCTTCTGTGAATTTAGAATAAATCAATGACGTGGAAAATAGCACACCTGAATGATCTTCTGACTACTGGAATAGCTGGGTTTTTTGGTTTTTTTTAATTTATAAAAATTCATAAATGTAAAAGTATGTGAATTTAGTTTAATAGTAATAATAATAGTTATTAAAATTGTTTACAGTACATAAGAGGCTATTTCTTCAAATATGCACACTCTTGAAAAAGTCAGATAACAGCTTGAAATAATTAAAACTAAACAACAGTTTTCACTTCAATTATAAACCTGTAAAATTGTGTTAAATAATTTATTTTTAATGTTTTTTAAAATTAAGCATTCAATAATTAAATGTAATAATTCCCGTTTTTAAAAATAAATACTGAAATTTGTAAAAATTGTACAAATATGTTGCCTCATGTAGAGTTAAGACAGACAAGTAGGTGATATAAAGATAAGGACATCCTGATTAGGTGACCACAGGTCAAACACGAGAAAGACAAAGATTAGAAACTTGACACAGAGTCTCTTGTGTTCTACTTCTCAGATAACACAACTCTGCTTAAAATGAACAGTGAACTTTGACCTGTGTTGTTTAACCCACACAGCGTAGATGTAAAACTATATTATCTTAACCTTTGCCCAGATAACCAACATTAACAAGTACAGATGTTAAACTGCTGACATTATAGTGCTTTATATATTATTAAAAATATATATTACAAATTTTGTAGTAACTTATGAGTAACAACTGTTAAATCATCCAAAGCTGGACGAGATTTTTTATCATCAGAAGAAGAAATGTTCACCAGTCTCTGAGGCTATGTAGAAGATGTTTTGTCATCTGAAGAAGTCACGTTGCCAGGTACTGAAGGAAGTGGGCGAAATGATTTGACAGTGGTTATAGTTGTATTAGACATTGTTGTTGGTGACATTGGCAGAGACTGAGGTGATCTGTTTTAATCCCTGGTCTGTTCATGTCTGTGTGTGTGTATATATATGACTGTGTGGGGGGTGTCTGTGTGTGTGTGTGTATATATATGACTGTGTGTGGGGTGGTGTCTTACGTGTGTGTATATATATGACTGTGTGTGTATGAGTGTGTCTGTGTCTGTTTGGTCTCTGTGAGTGCGGGTGTGTATGTCTGTTTGGTCTCTGTGTGTGTGTGTGCGTGTGTGTGTCTGTTTGGTCTCTGTGTGTGTGCGTGTGTGTATGTGTGTATGTGTGTGTGTGATTTATACATTAGTCACACACTTACACATCTGATGGTTGACCTGTAAATTTCTGATAACGTGAAAAGTGTAAAATGAAAAGAATTAAAACAAATATAATATTTAAATTACTTAAAAATGAATTAAATTAAATGAAACAATTACAATTAATCTAAACTCATTTAACTCAAACATTTCTAAATTAAGTAAATTAAATTTAATGGGCGTCTTTTTATTTTTTATTTTTAATATATATATATATATATAACCAAAACAATTTAAATAAGACTATTAAATTACGTAAAGATATATGTGAATGTTGAAAGCAAATTAAATTAGTTTAAGACATTTTGAAATGTGAATTATTGATACAAAGAAATCAAAGCTATGTATAAATATCAAATATATTTGATTAATGCAAGTGTCAAATTTACAGACATGATGTGTATACAAAAAGTGAATTTATAATAAAAACAAATGTAATGTCTATAACTGATAATTATTAAATTACAATAAATATATTTAAAATAATAAAACTCATTTGTTTTTAACTAATATGTAAATACGAATTTTTCATTTTTCATTTTGCAGTTGCAATGATCTTCTGAATTACATTCACATCTGTCTAACATCTTTCATATAACAACATAGCAAATTTAACTATAAATCTGGTTTAAACTGTAAGTTATTGATACATTCTTTGTCAGATATCAAATACTTCTACATAGTAAAAATACACTGTTATTTGGTACATGGAAATACAAGCGAAAATAAGACAAAATGTTCCAAATATATATTTTTTAAGTATACAGATACCGGACCAATTATCCGGCGTCGTGAAATCCGGAAAGACCAGAAAACCGGAAGTTATTTATCGACGCTATTTTCATAGTTTGCGCGTGAGGGTGTTGTCCTCACCAGATCGGAACTACTCTTTCAAGCCGCGTAGCGTTCATTCACTCGCCGCATCGAGTCGCCACAGTTGTGTATCGTCAATTTTCTTTACGTTTTTAATTTTAAAATGTTTATGCCTAATTATTTACGTATTTAGATGCCTTGGTACCAGAAAACAGGAAAGCCCAGAAATCTGGAATGTCTCGGGGTCCTAGGAGTCCGGAGAATTGGTCCGGTACCTGTACTACTATTTTTTTTTTATTCTTTTATTTTTATTATTGTTGTTGTTTTTATGATTTCTCATTAATGATTTATATTAAAGAATGTCTTGATAAATAACACTTATTATGTCATATATATAATAAAAACCTGAAACAAAGTAAAATGACTAACTTCAAAACAAAACAATAATAATAATAAATAAAAAATAAATTGAAATAAAATAAATAAAAATAAAGTTAATAATAATTAAAAATAATGTCAGAAACAATTATTTAAATATTTATAATTGTTAATTTTATTATTATTATTATTAGTTGTAGTAGTAGTTGTTATTGTTTTTAATGCAAATATTGCTAACAAAGTGCTCAGTATTATATTTCTTTTCAACAGACAAAAAATCTATTCTAGTCATGTAACTGATATGTTTGTTGTGTATTTGTAACTATGGGTAACAGGTTTATGTTGCTGGGTGTAACAGAAAAGACAGTGTGATAATAATAAGACCAGGTTCTGACTTGTAAACTTTGTCAACTATTTTCTTCCTTGTCGCTGTTCTTTATTTCACACAAAACATTATTATCAGACCTACAAGGAAGTCTTCCTTGCTCTACTAACCAGATTTTTTACCCCACTTAGTGCGTGTTGTATTTTATTCAGAACAGTAAGACGCTTTATCAACCATGAGAACCAGAACATATCTGGCCACGTCTATTTATTTCTTTTAAATATTATTATTCTTTGAGTTTTGATATTAAAATATCTATGCGCCCTTTATCATTATTTAATAATTTAACACTATCAAGTACATAACAGAATATAAATAGAAAAAAACAACACAACACAACACACACACACACACACACACACACACACACACACACAAATAACAAAAATAGGATTAATAAAGTGAATGAAAAAGCCACATAAATAAAGTTATATTAAAATAGTTATTTTTCTAAAGAAACTTGCTTGCATGTTTTTTGTTCTGTGCTTATATATATAAACATTTCAAAAAGGTAATTCTTTGCACTAATATACAATTTGTATTAAGAACTCATTATGTTCAAATACGACATAATTTAAACATTATGATACCAGCCATACAATTTGTAGCGAAAAACTAAATTTTAAATTTTAAAAATAGTCAGTAAGAATGGAAAATGTTTTATCAAGAGTTAATACAAATGTTTAATCTCATTGTTTCCACAAAAAGAACAACATACTTGCTGGTAATGATAATAAGACATTTAGTCTACAATAACTTTGACGAAAGACGAAAATATTATTTATAAAGCTTTTTTTTTTGTTTTGTTTTTTGTTTGGCTTCAAATGAACTGCTTGAGAATACATAGACTAATCAAAGCAATGTAAGGGTTATGTTCTGGATATCTCTTATATTACCTAGATTGTTAAAATTGAATAATACCAATAGACATTACAGACTTGGATCAAAGAAGCACAAAATTTAATTAAAGTGACAATTCTGAGTAGTTTTAATTGTCAGAATATGTCAGGGCCATTGCAACAGTGTGTGTGTGTGTTAGTTGCTTTTATCACAAATAGCTTCATTTGCATGCTTTGCACAATCATTTCATAAGCATCGCACATGCATTTCATATGCATCACATATAGTTTGCCCATAAATAGGGAAAACTGGGTACCGATGAGCCACGTGGAGCTTTGAGCCACCCCATAAATTCGTGACTGCAAGTCAGTAGTGACATCTATCCATCATCACTGAAACTGCTATACACATGACCTTCACCTGTATTGTTTAGAGAGCTTTGGAGCAGGCCATCAATACACCAGTTAAAAAGCAGGTTTTTGATTACCTTAAGTCATTTTTTTTTGTATTTCTGTTACAGTTTAATACTGAGGTGATAATACATATTTCATAGTTTGTGTTTTTGTTAGTAATTTCTTTTTACTTCTAAATACAGTTTTAGTTGATCAGCCATGTGGTTCTCTGGTACACTGGACTAACATAATAAAAGTGGTGTTGAAGACCAATAATCCAATTTCTGTGGGGTCCGTAGAGCTACTAAGGGGTTCCATAGGCAGGTGGCTCACTGGACCCAACAAGGGAATATATATTGCTATAAAATCAATGTTATTTGACAGATATTTAATTACTGGTATTACTTTTTGTCAGAGTAAACTATAGGGCTGTATCTGGTATAAAAATAATGCCTAGAAAGGAAGAACGGACGAAAGACAGAAATTTCTTCTCAGCAGAGCTAATGAAGAGGACTGTGGAAGAAGTCGTAGACAGTATGAAAATATCACTACTCGTCAGAACTTTAAGTTAGATCCACATAGAAGATGCAACCTTGATGAAACTGGAGTAAAAAGGTTATAGACACACCAAGATTGTAGCAGTGAAGGGTTTGAAACAGGTTGCACAGATTTCTTTGCTGAACGGGAATTGCTAGTGATCCCTTCCACCAGCCTATATCTTTCTGAGACCACATGTTTTTTAGTGAATTATTCTCGTTTGTGTTGAAGCACATCTACAAACACGTGTGTGTGTGTGTGTGTGTGTGTGTGTGTGTGTGTGTGTGTGTGTGTGTGCAGGAGAGAGAATGGACTGATTATCTTCACCTTCTCACCACACTGCAGTCATAAGCTGCAGTCTCTGGATGTTCAGTTTCTACAGGCCTTTCATACGATATCCACGGAAAGGCATCAGCATTTATGAAATTGCTGTCCTCAGTGCGCAAGCATATTACAAAGCTTTTAAACCTGCACACATAACAGCAGACTTCAGTAAAACAGGGATATTTCCAGTGAACAGATATGTTTCCCTGATGACATATTTTTCTTTTCTGTGTCAACGGACAGGCCGCAGAATGACAGTGCAGTTGATTTTGAACCATCCGACTTAGACAATGGGAGACAAATTCATCGTCAGCACATCAGCCACAGCCTTCCACCAGACTATTAGAGATGGTAACCATTTCTCCAGAGCAGCTATGACTGTACCCCAAAACGACAGAGAGGAAGGCGACTTTAAGAAAAAGGACAAAGAACATTATTCTCAATGAAACACCTTTGAGAAACCGCAACTGCAAATCAGAAGAGCAGCTAAAAGGATAGGATGCCAGCAAAACGGCGATTCGTAGACACACGCGAAATCATGATAAATCCGCTCCTGAGTGTCTTGACGAGCAAATAGAAGAGGCACATATTCCTTTCAGCACAAAAACCCAGAGCCGGGTGATTACGTTATTACTGAGTATGCTCGGAAGAGGAGTATTGTTCACTACATCAGTGTAATCACACAGCGAAAAGATGACAATGGGGACTGTGAAGTTCAGTTTGCAAGAAAATCTTCCAGGCACACTGTGTCGTGCATTTATTGAGTCTGTCCAGGAAGAAATAAGCTCACTTGAGTCAGATTTAATTTAGGGTGTCCTTTCTAGGTCTCATGTGCAAACTATCAAAAGGCAAAAGGGAATCGTTGGAACTCAGTGTCACATCTGCAAGCTGCGAACTGGGATTCTGTTGTCTAAGAGCCAATACTTTGTGCTGCCAATCTCTTGGTTGTTTGACGATCGATCACACCATGTCACTGAAGAATTAGATGTGACTGGTGCACTTGTCACTGGGTCAGGTACTGAAAATAGATGAACACTAGTTTTGTTTCCAGTTTAACGATGGTCACATTTGTGTCTACAGGTATCCCTGGCACCACTGAACTGATGTCAGCGTGGGACATCAGTGGTTTGATGCAGGCAGCATAAGGAAATATGGCACCATCTCTAGCCATCATAAGCCCCTATATGTAAGTAGGATGCACTGACCAGCAAATTCACCTGACTCGGCTCCAATAGAACATTCTTGAAATGAGTTGGTTACGTGAGTTTAAGGTCACAAGGTCACAACACACCACCTCTTACTGGCAACCTCCATCATCTAAGTCAACTGTTTATGGCATAACATACCCCAAGACGTGTTCAGATATCTCGTCAGTGGCATGAGACAAACCAGTGCTTAATGTTTTCTAGACGTGCACTGACACACACGACATTTGAGATAACATGCATTTTTTTGAGATTCAAAATACACTATTATTACATGTTAATGAAGAGAAACAGTGGGAACCATGCAGGGCTAAAATATTTGATTTTTTCACGGCAATGTGAAAAATGATTTACAGATCAGTGTGTATAAAACCGCCCTTACTATTTATTGGAACGAATAACCAATTTGTCAGCAACAATATATCCCATTAAAAAAATATATAAATAAATAAATAAAATAAAATATTTTCCTTAAATTAATATGAGCAACACAAGAAATAAAATGAACTAGCTAGAATTAGACTTGTTTTATTTTAAGCATTTCTTTCTGTTGAATGTGCTCAACTCAAAGTAATTAAAATAAGTATTTGTAATTGGACTTTTATTCACACATACTTGTTAAATTGATAGTAATTTAAAATGTCAATGTTTATACTTTAAACTATATTAAAACAAGCTTTTCATGAAGTTTTGGCCCTGCCATGTTAGGCGTTGAGATAGTTTGACATTTGAGAAAATGACATTGGAAATTGAGAGAGTTTAATGTACATTTGAAAATTAGCATAAACTTGAAAATAACCTAGGTAGTAATGTTAATTATTTTTGACAGAGGTCCACAACCTTGTGACAAGTGCCAACGAATACACCAGTTTTTCTTGTATCGTCATTTATAGTTTGTATAATTAAAACTTGATGCTGAAATTAAATTCATATTATATCTATTATTAACATTATGCGTATATTATAATATTTTATATTGTATTTTAAGCTTATTAATATTTTATTTTATGTAATTGATAGGGTGTTTCTGAGAAGATGCAATTGTGATAAAAATAAAAAGTCTGGATTTTCTTCAGTGAATGAATATTAGTTAATTACAACTAAGATTGTTTGTATCAAAGAAATTAAGTTGCAAATCAAACAACTATTCATCATCTAGCCCAGTGTGTCTATCGTCGAGTGCAGTCTTCAGCACTATGCTGCAGATGCCGATGTATCACTGTCCGCGAGGCTTTCGTACATCCACACGATGTGTCGGAGTCGTTTGAGCTTCTGCAGGACTCACTCCATGACGATACATGTCTCCGGCCTATCATGGATTATTTCGAGGATACGTCCATTGGGCGTCCAGGTCGTCGGAACAACCTGGTATTTATATAACATACAAATGAGATATTCACATATCGTTTAGCCAAATTTTCACTGTTTGTCTAAAATCTTTTATGATTAGGTAGAGTAGGGAATGGTATTACTATGCAGATGAAGATGTCAGCAATTTGTTGAAAAGCATTTCCAGCTGTCAGCCATAGGGCACTGTCACGGAATTCTAAAATCTCTTCTAATTCATAATGTCTTATATCGATGTTTTGTATTGAGATTATGTAACCAATTTATTTAGTTAGTTAACACAAATAAATAAATAACAAATGTTTGATTTAAAAAAAAAGAAATCAGAAACATAACATAAAATAACACGTACAAATTAAAATGAAAAACGAAAACAAAGAAAAAAACCTCACACAATAAGACAAGTAAATACAGAAACACACACACACACATACACATACACACTCACACACACAGTCATATATACACACATACAGACACACTCACACACACAGTCATATATATGCACACACACAAACAGACACACTCACACAAACAGTCATATATATACACACACAGACACACTAACACACACAGTCATATATATACACACACACACACAGACACACACACACACACACAAACAGACACACTCATACCCACACAGTCATATATATACACACACACAGACACACTCACACACAGTCATATATATATACATACACACACAAACAGACACACTCACACACACTCATATCTACACACACAGACACACTTACACAGACACATTCACACAGTCATATCTACACACACACAGACACACTTACACAGACACACTTACACACACAGTCATATATACCCCCCCACACAAACCGACACACTCACACACACATACTCACACACACAGTCATATATATACACACACACAGACATACTCACACACAGTCATATATATACACACACAGACACACTCACACACAAACACATATATACACACACACAGTCATATATATATATATATATATATATATATATATATATACATACACACAAACAGTCATATATACACACACACACACACACACACACAAACAGACACCCCCCACAAACGTTCAACATATTTGATGTACGGGCCCCGTGATAGGGATGGTTCAACTTATCCTGCTCTCCCCTGTTGTTTCTCTTTATTTATTTATTTATTCTTAGTTTTTAAAAAGAATAGAAGAAAAAGATGATCACTATAATACTTATTACCTTTGTCATTTCAGAAGATTAGCACTGATATTTAAATGTCTTCAATTGAGATAATTATGTTTGATATTGTCTTCATATCGGTTTATTATTTTGTTTTGAATTTCTATTAAGTATTTTGCAGATTGGCCTTCCCACTAGTTAATAACGTCTAATGTCCGAACTGTTTATAATACTGTAAAGGGAAATTAGTGAAATTAATAATAATTATAATACATCAACTTTGACGGATCGAAAAAATCAATTACAGTAATTTGATTTAGAGTTATCTCCCATGATAACTTGTTTCATAAACCAACCGATAAATTCATGTGATAAAAAAAAAAAAAAAACTTCACATTAACAAGGAAGTGTTTAGTTTTGTTGCAGTTTTCTTTTACCAAGAATGTGGAGACGAGTGTATTTGCAGTTAATTATTTATTCTGTAGTCGTGAAATCTTTATTGGGTAAGTATAGAATTTAATTAAAATTACATGACACGGTTAGTAAATTACAAATTTATTTTGACTCTTTTCGCCCTAAAAGACAATAAAATACATTTAGAAATATTATTCTAGTCAGAGACCAACATTTGTGATTGTGAATATGTTCCAATAATTTTAAATTCCCAGTAACAGTAACAATAAGAAATAGTAACAGGGAAAAACAGTATAATTATACCATAATTTATGATGGTTACTGGAAAAATAACGGAGTAATGGCTCTTTTACGTTTCGAAAATTCGTGTAGGTTAGCGCCCCCCTTTTTTGTTTCTTGTGTCAACCTTTATTGAACAAATGCTTTGATCGAATTTCAGTAAATTCTCAGATCTTCACTAAAAAGCAGGATAACTGCATGTAATGCTGAGGATGTCAAGTTCATTATTTGAGGTTAAAAGTCTAGTTCACCAAAAGTTTCAGCTAATTAATTAATGAATTAATTGCGGTCTCTTAATGAAATAATGGCACAGTTTTCAGGGATGAAGATGGAATTTGAAATGTAATTATATGATGGATTATTATCATGTAACTAACTGGTGAATTTGACTGATGAAAGTTTGTAAAATAAATAATCAGCTGGATTAATTATTATCAGAATATACAGTGGTACCTGTCTTTAGCGGCCGCTGAAATGAACGGTCACCTACCATGTACAGACACTATTCTTAACCCCGATTGGTTTTCAGTAGATATGTCCCTTAGATAAGTGGACAGCTGGTCAACACGGAGAATTTTTTTTTAATTATTGTCAAATAAAGATGTGTTTTGTATCAATCGATACAAATATTTTTGAAATTACCTAAAAAATTGAGAAACATTGCATTTTAAAGTTGTGAGCCGGGACTAGCGCTTCACTTCAAACAGTAAATACAGTAAAACAGTCACCCGTCGCAGACGTGCTTCACAACAGCTTGCTCTGATTAGCACGTTAATTTTTTTCCATTCCATTCGTTATTTGTCAGATACAACGAAAAGTGCAAATGAAGTAACGTTTTTTTTTTGTGTGATGGATTATATCAAGGGGCTTCGAATGTTCCAACATTTCTGTGTATCGATATAAAGATGTTACATATTAATTAAATTATTGGAATTGAATTATAAGATGATGATGGTGATACTAATAATTATAACACACACACAAGGAAAGTGTTTCATTTAAACTTCTTCATGTTAGAAACGCTGGAACGTTCAGAACTCTTAATCAAATAATCTATTCAGCGTGATTGTTTTTGGATGTTCAGTCACGTATTTTTGAGAAATTCTCTGTACAAAATAAACTGATATTTGATCTCATTTTGCTTTGAAACATATAGCAAGCTCCCCAAGCAGTTGTCTCTCTCTCTCTCTCTCTCTCTCTCTCTCTCTCTCTCTCTCTCTCTCTCTCTCTCTCTCTCTCTCTCTCTGTGTGTGTGAAGACTGGCGTTCCTCTGAAATTGAACACATTTGAGTCCAACAGTTGTATTGTTATCTCCTAACCAACAAATAAACAGATCCTTAATGTCAGAGTTTGCTCTTTGTACAGACTCTTGCTCTGCAGATGCTTGTTACCTATTGACCATCAGCAACTCAAATCGTATTATTTTCTGTTCAGTGATAACACATATTTTCTGGAGATGTGTATTTTTCTGTAAAATAATAATAATAACAACATCAACAACATTTATTATTATTATTTATTTATTTAATTTTGTAATGCAATAATGGTTTAGAAATGCTTTGTGTCTTAATATATTCATACTGTATTTTTATCTTGGCAACACTTTGTTTCAAATATCAGCAGTGTTTTGCACACACTGTACTTTAAAATCACCACAGGGAGTCTATAGTCTAAACTTTCTAGGCTTATCTCTGAAAAGAAATTTATTCAACTTTTTGTTACTATTTTTCTCTATCTGACAAGTTCTTCTACACCTTTAATGACTTCTCACTTAATGAATAAATTAATCATGATGACTGTCAACAAAACTGAAGCTCTGCATTTGTAGTTTTATTTGTTGATGTCATTTATCATGTGGAAAATTCCCAGAAGTGCTTATTGTACATTCTGTTTCAACCTAAAACTTCCCTGCACTGAAACAGCTTGTAAACTCTGAATAATAATAATACATAAAAAATTAATAAAATATTATTATTATTATTATTATTATTATTAATTTATTTTTTAAGTTAGTTAATATATTTTTTTTATTATAGATAATAAATTTATAACTGAGAGATCAATATGCAGAAGAAATTAAGAATCATCAAACCAATTACAAATGACCAAGAACAAATTCACAAATAATTCAGGAGAATAAATACACAATTAAGAACAACAAGCACAGTATTACTCAAATAATTAAACATTAAAGAAAAAAAAATAATTGTAAAAGGTAACAAATTCATAACTACTGGCATTTTCAGGAATACCAACACCAAACTCAAACACAACGTTTTGAAAGTTTCTAAAGATTTGCATGAATATTGTCTGTCATTAGCAAGAAAATTCAAGTCAACATCTGAGATACTTTTCTTTATAAAAGGCCAAAATGAAAATTTGTTATGGAAAATCTCATTTCTGAAGTGTAAGAATGTCATCTTGCCATTACTGTACTTGAACATATGATTAGTGGATCCTCCATTGTGATTCTCTGCAAACTGCTAGTGGTCACAAGATGAAATGCAGCTACAATCATCTCAAGGATCATCTTTTTTCAGCTTTCCTTGATTTTAGTCTTCAGTGCCTCCTCAGCTGAACATATTCAAATTCCATTTACCATTTCATGAGACATTGTATTGAATACGTTCAGAACTTGTGATAGCCATTCTCCTTTCTTTGTGAACTTTGGTGGTGCATCTTCCAAATGTTCTTGAGTTTGTTGACTTTATATGAATTGCCCTATTGTGTTGAAATGTTTTGGTAATATATAAACATGTGCAGTCTCAGAGTACAGCACAGTTTAGTAACTTATTTTAATTCTCATAACTGACTTTAGTGGTGCAGGTGTCAGTTAAATGTAACTACATTGTTTTATACTCTAGGAAATTCTACTGACATCACCATTGAAAGTAGGGTGCTCCAAGATCAGAAAATTTCTCTCTGAGATCTGTGGGTTTCTGTGTTGTCCTTAAGTGAGCAGATAGCTTCCTCCACATCTTGAACATTATCTTGTGTTTATGCTGATTTAGGTGATAATTTCCCATATTCCTCTCAGTCCATCTGGTACTTTTATACCTTTCTGTTTATAAATCTGTTTACAAATGATGTCACTTCTTTCCAAGAAATTCAGTTGTGTTTCTTGGTCCATGCCAACTGTTTTGAGTGAAACAAATCAAATTTAAGCCATTATCATTTTTAGTGTCATGTTATGAAAACTATTACTTTTGAAAATGAATATTTAGTCAAATGTGATTTGATAAATTCAGTTTTCTACTAATATCTTAATCCATTATAATTTTATTTTATTTATATTTCAGGTTTGTCTCTACAGATGAATGGGTCATCGTCGTATGGAGTTATAAGAGAGAGATATACTTTGTTTTGTTCTGTTTCACCTGTTGATGATATATCATCAAATATTCAATTTAAGAAATATCAAAATGGTGCAATTACTTCACTTTGCTTGGTTAGCACATCCTGTGTTGAGATTTTTCCACGCCCTGGTTATAACTGTGGATGTTTTCACAGCAGTGGAGAAACTCGTATCTACAACTTGACAATACAAAGTCTGAACATTACTGGTGACACTAAATGGAGATGTTATCATACTTCCAGTTTCAGTAAAGACTTTATCTTGAACGTTTACTGTAAGTACTTTTGATAAAACAAGTTTCTAGTCTTTCATTTTGCTTTGTGATATTCAAAGCAAAAGAATAGTTCAGTTATAAGCATTGGCACAGACCAAAGAAAGCAAACTATTTGAAATCTTTATTAAATTTCAGTGCAAATTATTAATCAGAAAGGCTTAAATAAAATCAGATGTTCAAGAAGGCAAATTTACTTTTAGAAATCTCATTAATTTCACATTAGTCAAGATAGAGATTTTATAGATTATCTCGTATTATTCCTATTCCTATTGTTATTATTATTGATATTATTATTATTATCATTGTTATTATTATTATTATTATTATTATTACTGAGTTTACTTTATTCTAATTTATTTAATTTTTTCTTTTTTTTTGTATTATGTGTGTATATTATATGTATATGTATTTGTATTATATGTATATGTAATAGAACACTGTACCTAATCAGAAGAAATAAAATAAGGATACAAAAAATAGTTTTTTGATTTTTTCAGTATGACTTTCAATACCTTTAATCAAACTTTAATTACTCAAAACAGTACATACAACAAAATGCTAGAAACTGTTTCAATAAATAAATAACATTATTAAATAACATTATTAATTAATTAATTAATTAATTAATGATAATAATTTCTACAAAATACAAAGTAATTTGAAAATAAATTCTAAATAAAGTATTTTTTTTAATTATTATTTAATTTTCAATAACAGAACAAAATTGGTATTATTACTAAGAATTCAAAATCATGTTAATTTCTGCTATCTTCAGTATTTATTTTTGTTTTGCTATCATAATTCAGCAAGTGGATTACTTTAATATTTAATACAACTCAGAATAGTAGTACTGCATATTAACATATTGTCAATAACAGCAGATTTAAAGTAAAAGTCGGACCTGAAAAATTTAAAACCATAATTCATTGAAGAATATATTCTCTATTAGAATGAGAGTTGCTTATTCATTATTGTGTGAAAATTTACAAATGTTGAATTGAATTTTGTACTGATAAAGTTCAGACATCTGTAAATTAAGAAATCTTCAATGTGATGCAGATTATACATATTTAAAAATGAATTTGTACCTACAAAGCCAAAATATTATACAAATGAAAATGTCTTTTGTGTGTTTGATCATTAAAATACATTAATACATTAATTAAAAATTACTACATTTTCAGTTCCAGTGACTTCAGTTAGTCTGGAGGTTTCAGGATCTACTCCAGGTTCTGTTGTTGTTGTGGAAGGAAGATCAGTTGAGTTCACCTGTTTTATACAAGGAGCAAAACCTGCACCCACAACATCTCAGGTGTCCTGGTACAGACAAGACAAGTCAGGTAGTAACTTCACTTTACCTGGATCACCTGCTACACCTACTACAGATGACAGAAATACCTCTGTGAACTACAGCTACACTGGTGACAGACAACATCAAGGTAACAGAGTTTTCTGTGCTGCTAGAAACATTCTGATGGAGAACAGAGGAGATTCAGATATCACATCCACAAACTACATACAACTTAATGTGCAGTGTAAGATTTTCTTTATATTAAAATGTACACACTAGTAATACTACAGAATATCAAACTGGTAGTTAATAATGTTTTTAAAGCTTTGTCATGTGATGTCAAATGTTCAAAAGCATGTTATAAGTGTATTTCTATACAGTTTTATAACTCACTGTTTATTAACTTTCTAATATTTACTCAGTCTGCAATGATACTGCTTCTCACAAATTTGTTTATGTATTTTTCTTCGCTTGATAAATCTTTTTCTATAACATTTGAACTGATTGATTAATTTAGCATCTCCTTCAAATTCAGACTTTCCACCCAACTTTATTTTATATTAACAAAGTGATTAACTTTCAGGGCCACCAGTGAATCCAGCTTTATCAGGAGACTGTCCGGACAGCTACATACGTTCATCTACTACAGGAACATGTCACTGTTCTACATCTGACACTGGGAATCCAGCAGGGAAGATTTCTTGGTTTAAACCAGATGGAACAAACACAGGAAAAGATGACCTTGTACTAAACACAATACCACGACTACACAACAACAAAAATTACACGTGCAAAATAGAAAATATTCATGGATCAAAGACAATTATCTTTACAGCAAAACTGGCTTGTAAGTAACCTAAAGCAAACATAATGACACTGATTCCACTCAATTATCAAATACAAAATATTTTATGTACTTATCCAAACTGCAGTGAGAATTAAAATAATAACATTTCTTCTTTGAAGATTCAGATTTGTATTTTTATAAAAGCAATAGCATATATGAATGAACTTTCAATGCTTTAAACATTCTGTTGTTTTCATAACAAAGATCAGATTAATTTGAAGATTGAGATTTAGATAATGCTCTTAAAATGCACATATTCCTTGATCTATTCTAGGAGAAAATAAATGGTTTTATTCTCTGTGGGCTAGTCAGATAATGGGTTATTGAAATTAACGAACTGAGTGGCATTGGTAGCTTTTGTTCTCTTAAAATAAATATGTAAATAGACACAAACACATTCATTAGATATGTCGTGTTTATAAAAGGGTTTATAGTGTTTTGAGTTTATTTATTTTATAATTTCAGTTGGTCCAGAGAATGTGACTGTCACTGGTAACAAAGCTGAATTTGATGCTGATGGAAGAAATATTTTAACACTGAAATGCACAACTTCATCATCCAGTCCCAATGTGACCTTCACCTGGAAAAACCTGACCAGTGGTCAAGAGATTATTTCACAGAGTCCAGTCAGAGAAGAAGATGCAGGTGATGGGGGAAAACAATTCAGTCAGAATCTGACAATAGCTCCAGTCTGGTTTCAAGACAAAAACACAATCAGGTGTCAAGTGAAAAACACAGCATTGTCAGTAGAAAGAGTTTCTGACATTGTACTAGACTTGATATGTAAGTGTTAATTACACTGTTATTTTATATTAAACAGTTTATACATTGTACTAGACTTGATATGTAAGTGTTAATTACACTGTTGTTTTATATTAAACAGTTTATACATTGTACTAGACTTCATATGTAAGTGTTAATTTACTTTGTTATTTTACACTTACTTTTTAGCCAAATACAATATTTAATTTGTTCAGTCTCTATGATTACTAAATTTTGTGGATTTTAATTCATGAAAATTTAATTTATCTTTGATCAAATCTGTTACATGTGAATTGAATTGAACGTATGTGTTCATTTTTATCAGTATGAATGTATTATTGATGTAATCTGTATTTATTTACAACATTTAATTTAATCCATTCAAGTCATGCTTTAAATTATGCAATACATTAGAAATCAGATCACTGAATGATTATATATATAGTGAATAACAACAAACCTGTATAAATTTCCTCAATCTAAACCTTTAAAATTGCTGACAATGTAAGGAAGTAGAATTTCTTTATGTAAAAATAAGTAATGACACATATTTTTACACAAACAGATCCGCCATTGAACCCACCTGTGATATCAGGATACCAGACAGGAAATGTTGTGTATGAAGGTGACACACTCAACTTGTCATGTGTTGTCACTGGTGGGAAACCTTTCGTGACATCAGCAACGTTGTCTTGTTTTGGAGGTCACAATATGACATCATCACAGACTGTTGCCAACAGTGTTGTAGTAGACATGAATTTTACAGTTACTGGACATTTTAATATGAAGACTTGTCAGTGCAGTGCAAAACACAAGACAGGCAGATACAGCGAAACTGACAACAAAACCATCACTGTGTACTGTAAGTATTCTTATTACACTGTTCATTATGTACTGTAAGTATTCTTATTACACTGTTCATTGTGTACTGTAAGTATTCTTACTATACTGTTCACTGTGTACTGTAAGTATTCTTATTACATTGTTCATTGTGTACTGTAAGTATTTTTATTACACTGTTCATTGTGTACTGTAAGTATTCTTATTAAACTGTTCATTGTGTACTGTAAGTTTATTTATTATACTGTTCATTGTGCACTGTAAGTATATTTATTATACTGTTCATTGTCTATTGTAAGTGTTATTATTATACTGTTCATTGTCTGTTGTAAGTGTTATTATTATACTGTTCACTGTGTACTGTAAGTGTTCTTATTATACTGTTCACTGTGTAATGTAAGTGTTCTTATTATACTGTTCAGTGTGTACTGTAAGTGTTCTTATTACACTGTTCACTGTGTACTGTAAGTGTTCTTATTATACTGTTCACTGTGTACTGTAAGTGTTCTTATTACACTGTTCATTGTGTACTGTAAGTGTTCTTATTATACTGTTCACTGTGTACTGTACTGTTCTTATTACACTGTTCACTTGTACTGTAAGTGTTCTTATTACACTGTTCATTGTGTACTGTAAGTGTTCTGTGTATTAAGTGTTCTTATTACACTGTTCACTGTGTACTGTAAGTGTTCTTATTATACTGTTCACTGTGTTCTTATTACACTGTTCATTGTGCACTGTAAGTGTTCTTATTATTACACTGTTCATTGTGTACTGTTCACTGTGTACTGTAAGTGTTCTTATTACACTGTTGTTCATTGTGTTCTTGTACTGTAAGTGTTCTTAACATTGTTCATTGTGTACTGTAAGTGTTCTTAGAACACTTGTTCATTGTTCTTATTATTACTGTTCACTGTGTAAAGTGTTCTTATTACACTGTTCATTGTGTTCACTGTGTAAGTGTTCTTATTACATTGTTCATTGTGTTCACTGTGTACTGTAAGTGTTCTTATTACATTGTTCATTTCATTGTTCACTGTAAAGTGTTCTTATTACACTGTTCACTGTGTACTGTAAGTGTTCTTATTACACTGTTCACTGTAGTACTGTTAACTGTTCACTGTGTACTGTAAGTGTTCTTATTACACTGTTCACTTACTGTAGAACATTGTTCACTGTGTACTGTAAGTGTTCTTAAGTATTACACTGTTCACTGTGTACTGTTCTTATTACACTGTTCACTGTGTTAAGTGTTGTTACACTGTTCACTGTGTACTCTTATTACACTGTTCACTGTGTACTGTAAGTGTTCTTATTACTTGTTCACACTGTTCATTCTGTACTGTTCACTGTGTACTGTAAGTTCTTATTCTTTCATTACACTGTTCATTGTGTACTGTAAGTGTTCTTGTTCATTACACTGTTCATTACATTGTTCACTGTGTACTGTATTACAGTGTTCTTATTACATTGTTCATTGTTCACTGTACTGTAAGTGTTCTTATTATACTGTTCACTTAAGTGTTACACTTGTTCACTGTGTACTGTAAGTGTTCTTATTACACTGTTCACTGTGTACTGTAAGTGTTCTTATTACACTGTTCACTGTGTACTGTAAGTGTTCTTATTACACTGTTCACTGTGTACTGTAAGTGTTCTTATTACACTGTTCACTGTGTACTGTAAGTGTTCTTATTACACTGTTCACTGTGTACTGTAAGTGTTCTTATTACACTGTTCACTGTGTACTGTAAGTGTTCTTATTACACTGTTCACTGTGTACTGTTCTTAAGTGTTCTTATTACACTGTTCACTGTGTACTGTAAGTGTTCTCTTACACTGTTCTGTAAGTGTTCTTATTACTGTTCACTGTGTAACACTGTTCACTGTTCACTGTGTAAGTAAGTGTTCTTATTACACTGTTCACTGTGTACTGTAAGTGTTCTTATTGTTCACTGTTCACACTGTTCACTTTATACTGTTCACTGTGTACTGTAAGTGTTCTTATTACACTGTTCACAGTGTACTGTAAGTGTTCTTATTACACTGTTCACTGTGTACTGTAAGTGTTCTTATTACACTGTTCACTGTGTACTGTAAGTGTNTCTTATTACACTGTTCACTGTGTACTGTAAGTGTTCTTATTACACTGTTCACTGTGTACTGTAAGTGTTCTTATTACACTGTTCACTGTGTACTGTAAGTGTTCTTATTACACTGTTCACTGTGTACTGTAAGTGTTCTTCACTGTTCACTGTGTACTGTGTTCATTGTGTACTGTAAGTGTTCTTATTACATTGTTCATTGTGTACTGTAAGTGTTCTTATTACACTGTTCACTGTGTACTGTAAGTGTTCTTATTACACTGTTCACTGTATTACTGTTCTTATTATTACACTGTTCACTGTGTACTGTAAGTGTTCTTATTGTTCACACTGTTCACTTCTTATTACACTGTTCTGTAAGTGTTCTTATTACATTGTTCACTGTGTACTGTAAGTGTTCTTATTACACTGTTCACTGTGTACTGTAAGTGTTCTTATTACACTGTTCACTGTGTACTGTAAGTGTTCTTATTACACTGTTCACTGTGTTCACTGTGTACTGTCTTATTGTTCTTATTGTACACTGTTCATTGAGTACTGTAAGTGTTCTTATTACACTGTTCACTGTGTACTGTACACTGTTCACTGTTCTTATTTCTTACTGTTCACTGTGTACTGTAAGTGTTCTTATTACACTGTTCACTGTGTACTGTAAGTTCTTCTTATTGTTCACTGTGTTCACTGTAAGTTCACTGAGTTCACTGTAAGTGTTCTTATTACATTGTTCATTGTGTACTGTAAGTGTTCTTTCTTATTACACTGTTCACTGTTCACTGTACTGTAAGTGTTCTTATTACACTGTTCACTGTGTACTGTAAGTGTTCTTATTACACTGTTCACTGTAAGTGTTCTTATTACACTGTTCACTGTGTACTGTAAGTGTTCTTATTACACTGTTCACTGTGTACTGTAAGTGTTCTTATTACACTGTTCATTGTGTACTGTAAGTGTTCTTATTACATTGTTCATTGTGTACTGTAAGTGTTCTTATTACATTGTTCATTGTGTACTGTAAGTGTTCTTATTACATTGTTCACAGTGTACTGTAAGTGTTCTTATTACATTGTTCACTGTGTACTGTAAGTGTTCTTATTACATTGTTCACTGTGTACTGTAAGTATTCTTATTACATTGTTCAATGTGTACTGTAAGTGTTCTTATTACATTGTTGAATGTGTACTGTAAGTATTCTTATTACATTGTTCACTGTGTTGTGTTAGTGTTCTTTCACAGTAGTTTGTTGTTTTTGTACTGTAAGTGTTCTTATTACATTGTTCACTGTGTAATGTAAGTGTACTTATTAAATTGTTCAATGTGTACTGTAAGTATTCTTATTACATTGTTCATTGTGTACTGTACGTATTCTTAGAACATTGTTCACTGTGTTCTGTTAGTGTTCTTATTAGTTTGTTGTTTTTGTACTGTAAGTGTTCTTATTATAATTACTTACATTGTTGATTGTTTTGTATTGTTGTCCTTAAAATGTTAATGTTTAAACATTTGTTTTGTCTACTTTAGTAAATCAAGCATTGAACGAGTTATAATAATACTTATTGTTATACTTATTGAAATCCATTGATAGATCCACCATCAGTCCCAAGTTTAACTGCAAGTTCAAATTTTCCCTGGTTAGAAAGAGAAAACAGAAATTTGACGTGCTCTGTGAGAGAGAGAGGAAATCCTCCAGCTGACTTTGTCTGGTATAAAAATGGAGTCAAACAGCCTGGACAAAGAAAATCTATCTGGTTGTTCAGAAACCTGACTTACAAAGATAACAAACTAACATTCAGATGTGAGGCTCAAAATATTTTTACACTACACAAAAATGAAGTGAAATCTTCACCTGATACAGCACTCAATGTTTTCTGTGAGTATTAAACATGATGCTTTGTTATTTTTATACTGTTTTATGATTTATTGAACTTTAATTTGAAACCGACTAGTGTTTATTGCCATGAAAAGTCCAAGAATCATAAACTGTTTAATTATTATTAAGAATTATTCTTTGTTTGCTAAAAATAATTTATAGTGTACGAGAAATCAAACTTAAAAACAAGTAAATAATGATTTAATTTACTACAGACAGTCCACGAGTAACTGTTGATACATCTGGACCAATCACAAAGCGAGAAGGACAGGAGTTGGAGAAGATAGACTGTACTGCAGACAGCAATCCTCCAAACCCTACAATTACTTGGACATCAGATTCAAATAAACCATGGAAGGGTGGTCTCCCTTTAGAGATAGCAGTACTTGACAGAGGGCAGCACGGGACATATACGTGTAAAGCGACAGTCACTTCATCACTGGGAACACTGACAGGAACTTCACAAATTGAAATTATAGTAAACTGTAAGTTTTTAAAACTCTTTTTAAATTATATTATTTTATTATTTTTTTTATAATACATTATTGCACATTAAATTTAAATTAGATCCACAAATCACAAATTGAAATTATAATAAAGCGTAATTTAAAAAAATAAAAATAAATTAATATTAAATTTATTTGTTGATTAGTTATCTCCCTGATTAGTTAGTGTCATTTTACATTTTTTTAAATATATTAATTTTTTTTTTTTTTCTAAACTGGTGGATTATTGTATATTCAATTAGATTCATCAATTACAAACTGCAATTGTAATAAAATATAAGAGGAATATTTCTTGTTCTCAATACAAATAATAATAATAATAATAATAATAATAATAGTAATAATAATAATAATAACAGTGTTCGTTCTGATTTCTCTAAGATGACTTTTTTAATGTTTTGGAATGTTAAACAGATGCTCCTGATGTTGAAGTGACAAGTCAGACAACAAGTGAAGGACACAAACTGACTGTCACATGTGAGGCTATTGGTCGACCAGACTCTTACACATTTCACGGTTTTCAACAGAGCTGGAGAGATCAGTTTGTGAGAAAGGTGGAAGGTACTAAAGAAGAAAGAAACAAATATGTGTGGACAGTGCAGTCTGCTAGTTACAAAGATTCTGGTACATATCAGTGTCTGGTAGACAATACAATCACAGACACAAACAACACGTTGATTCAAAGCAACACAACTTTAGTACTTGTCAGTGGTGAGTTATTTTATTGTATATTTTGTAAATTATGTTAAGAGTTAAAATAGTATTCAAATCAGTATATCACTTTATTTGTAAAGATATATTTTGTATATACGACAAAAATAACATCACTAAGAATCATTTTCTTTCATTGTAAGCTTTAACATTCTTGATTAGTTTTTTGATAATCAATTACATTTGTGACATAGAGAAAAAGTGAGCCAGTTGATTTATTTAGGTACAATCCATTTAAATATATGTGGATCCTGTGTGGATTTGTCTTGATAGTGAGCCATGTTTGGTAATAGAAATAATGCAAAGTATTGTCTAAATCAGGGGTGGCAATTGTTTTTTCTGTGGGACCACATGAGAAACAGAGAATATTGTGGAGGGCCAGGGCAAAAGGCTTAACTCAGTTCTGCATAATATTAATTGTATTTCTTTATAAACCCAGTAAATAGCATTGTTTTGACAAGCTGGTAAGACTGGTAAGAGTATATGTTATGATTAAACAATAAAAAAAGTGAGGTTGCCTTAGAGAAAAATGTCATTTATTCAATTATATTTCTCAAAACAATGGTCCCAAAAATTTGAACATTTTTAACATTTGTGACTCATTATATTTCACCTCATAATGCCAACTCAAACTGTAATCCTTAAAGACAGCGATCTGCTCTCTGCAAACTAAACTCATGGCTTTACCTCCGACTTCAGTAAATAGATACTTTTTAGTTGTAAACCCTGCATTCAGCATCTACCTTTCTCTTTTTAGCATGAGTGGACATTTTGAGGGCTAAAGTCGTATTGGGACTTGCTTGTGAAAACGATTCAGTCACATGCACGTCTTGATTTACATATTGTGTCATTTTGTACATGAATAAAAATCCACCTTCAAAATAAAAGTAATGCTGCTTTAGTCCATGCATGAGGTGAAATTAGAAAATATGTTTATTTTATAATTCCCAATTAACTTTACATGGGCACATCAGTCAAAATGCCCAGGTCTGGTCTAAATGTTAATCAAGACTGGTTACTTTGATTTCAGATTATTCTTTACATATATTAGAAATAACAAGTTAAAAGCAGAAAAAGGTTTTATTTACATCACTTATAAAAAATGCGAGCTAGCTGATTTAGTTAGCTTCAAACCATTTTAATATACACAGATCCACATAGGAAAACAAATTCCATTGTCTTGATAGCCAGCTATGTTTGGAAATAGAAATAACACAAAGTAGTGTCTAAATGTTAACCATGACTGGTTACTATGACTAAATATCCTTCTTTACATACATTAGAAATAACAAATCAAAAATAGAAAAATGTTTCATTGAAGTTACACACAAATATTGTTGGAATTATGAGGTTGATGATGATGATGATGTTTGCAGGAAAACCAGTGATCACACTTAAGAGCAAACAAGATGAAACAATTGGAGAAGAAACAGGCACAAGAGTCATGTTGTACAAAACAGTGTTTTCTCAAAGTGAAATTACGTCACACAAGTGGATGAAGAACAGTGACGTCATTAATGACACCAGAATTAAAACTGAAATGACTAAAACACAAATAACTCTGAGTTTGTTTGAAAATGTTGTTGTTCATGATGACGGCTACAACTTTACACTGGACATCAACATGTTTGAAGAGTCAGACACTGGACAGTACACACTTGAAGTGTGTAATAATTTCACTTGTGACATTTTCTCAACTCATCTGACAGCAGCAGGTTTGTACTGTTTTTATTTCTGATGATTTTGTAGAAGTTTATTTCATTATGATAGTAATTGGATGACAATGTCTATAAGTCATTTTATTTATTTTTTATCTTAGGACCACCTTACGTGCCAAGGTCATTCTCAGCATTTGGTTCTACAAGTGACACTGTATTTCTAAAGTGGACAGCAGATTTTGCTGGAGGTCCATACACTCAGAGATTTTTAGTGGAATACAGAGACACAGATACAAAGTCTGACTGGAAACAACAGTGGTACAATGATCATGCTGAAAGAGATGAAGTTGTTTTTATGAACATCACAGGATTAAACTCAGGACACACATATGTGTTCAGAGTTTTAGCTGAGAATTCAAGAAATCTCAGAAACCGCAGTCCATTTACATCTGAAGTAACCATAGAGACTAAAGGTAATTCATTATTTCAGTTAAATATATTTTATTTAAAGAGAAATGTATTGGTTATTTATTTTTATTTTGACTTATCACAACACTAAATGTAACATTACAGACTGAAGTTTATTGTACAGGTGTTATTAGGAAACTGTTTTTTAAAGTAAAAATATTTAAAAGGTAATAAAAACATTTTAGAAAATAAAAGATAAGAACAAAATTGTTAATTTGATAAAAAATGTAGAGTGAACAGTTTCTAATTTGTTTCTTGTACTGATTACAAATCAAGGTAAATGTTTTGGTATACCACAGACTGCTTGTATTATTTAGCATCAAATGATCTTTTATCTTCACCTTCTCATAGACAGGAACAAACATTCTTTGTTAAAACTGGTGGTAACCATAAAACCCTTTAACAAGTTCATAAATATTATTTTGAAGTAATTGGCTTATATAACAAAACCATGATCAGTTTCTGTCTTTTCTTCTTCTTTTTTTGTTATTAAAATATTAAAATTAACATATGAACAGAATTTTTTTTTTTATTTTTTTTTTAGAAATGACAAGGTTATAGTAATGTAATCATATGTGCAATTACTAAATACAGTTAGTTGAATTTGTGTTAAAATACTAGGTTAAATTTATTATTTGTTTCTATCAGTAGAAGTGTCTTCAAGTGCAAATACTGGAGTTGTTATTGGAGGAGTTGCTGGCAGTGTTGTTGCATTAATAGTGATTGCAGTGATTGTGACAGTGATAGTGACACGCCAGAGAAAGCAGAACAAGAAACATGGTGATTCATATTGTTATTTTCACTAAAATTGGATTCTAAATATACATAAAATGATTTAAATATGATATTTCATCATTTTCAGAAATATTTGTTTTCAAATTTTAAATTTTAGTAATATTGAAAGAAATTGATTGCTTCAAATGCTGATGGATATTTTTGTTTTGTATTTGTATTTTTATTCATAATCCTGTTTTGATTAGGGTAAAATTAAATACAAAACCAAGCATCATTAACATATTAAGCATAGAGTCAGAGAAACTTTCTGAGGTAGTAAATAGAAACACTGTATAGATTTCCTTATTTATTTTCTTCCATCAAACGGATTCCACATCATCTGCTTTTAGTACTTTTGTTAACCAATGAACACAGCATGCTGCTAATTTTCCAATCTGTAAGGAAGAATCAAGGCAAGAGTTGCTGATGCCATTAGTATTGTTTTATTTCTCACAATTCCTTTCAATTCATCTAGAATTATCAATATTGACTGTAACAACATCACACACTTGGCTAGAAATCTTAAACATTTGTTTTTAAATCTAATTTCACATAAAACAAAAAACAAACAAAAAAAAATAAGGAAGAAAAACAGACAAAAGAAGAAGAACACATACATTTGCTTAGCTTTAAACTACAATTCCACATGATAATCATCTTGGTGTGTTTAACGTGAATATTCACAATAAAGTTATTATAATTGAAAACACTTCTACAGAGAAACTACCATTATTCACAAAAAAAATTGATATTGGTACAGAAAATGGTTTGATGCTATGTAAGCCAGAATTGAAAAATGATACCATCCCTCATTTTTACATAAGATTTTCACAAATGCAGAAATGAATAAAGGATCCACAAAAACTGAAAGCCACAAATATGTGGAAAATTTTGATCCCTGTTGATTTTTTCAGAATAAGTCTTAGTTCACATTTTAATCTTTTATCTTGTTTAATAATAATAATAATAATAATAATAATAATATTAATAACAGTAACATCAGTGAACAAATTTTATATCAAGAATCTTTCATTGATTATTTGTATAGAAATAATAAATATATTTAGAGTATCAGTTTATATCTGCAGCTTTTCAAACCTGTTATATAATATAGTTATGAATTTTGTACATTTTCTAGGATGTTAAATTCCTGCATAATTATCTAGTTAAATAAGACAGTGTTTCATTTATTTATTTTTTTATCATTTTTTTCTTCTTTTTTTCAGGAAATGATTCAGAGAAAGGACTGTAAGTGTTGCTACAGAATATGTTAATATTTTATATTAAGAAATATCTGTCTCCTTTTCAATTACAAATATAAATTCAAAAGCAAAATAATTAGATTTACAGTCTGTACAAATAGCCAAGAATTCTATTTAGTTTTATTAATAAATGCCTTTTATATTCCATTTACTAATATTTTCTATTTCAAATTTCTTTTGTAGAATGCCAAATGGTAGCAATGGCCATGAAGGTAATGAAAATATAAGTGCACATGGTAAAACAGAAATATTTCTAAATTTGCTTTTAAAAATAAAAACAATTCATGTCTCAGTTCATCATTTGTGACTGTAATGTTACAATTCTGTTAAAAAATCACATTTATTTGATTTAAATATGACATTTTGTAAATTGGTGGTAGTTAAGTTTATATATCTAATCATCTTAAATCACAGACTTTGTTTTAGAAACTGTTAAAAGCAAAAGCAACAAATGTGTGTGTGTGGGTGCATGGGTTTGTAAGATTTGACATTTTTTTCAAATGATATTTTTCCCTAATATCAAAAGGCCTAATATCCTGAGTTAGAAAGAAACCATTAAACATTTAAAATAGTGAAATAAAATATACAGTAGAGTCTGCCCTAATGGTTTCATAAAAAAAATTGATAAAATTTTACAATTCAACATGGAGTAGAATGAACAAAAAAGTTGTTCACTGATAAAATTGCCTAATTCTAAATTTCTTTTCTCTTTTACATTTCTCTATGAATCAAGTTTCAAATATATATCAAGCAGATCCTCACATTCTCAGAAATGAAGGTAAAATGTTTTCTAATAAGATCTAATTCCATCAAGTTAATTCTTCTTCTATACATAATATTAACAGTAACAAGACATACTTTAGTTCTCTATAACTAATAGAAAAGTATTCTAGAAATATAAAAAAATCTGATTATGTTATTAAGAGGACGCATTAGGTGAAAAATAACAAAATTTAAATAAACTAACCTTTTTCCTTAGACAGATTGCATAATAATAATGTATAACATCACCTCTTCAGCCATAATAAGTGGAAATATGGTTTGTAAAACTTCATCAGGTTTTTTTTGTTACCTATGTTTCTTTGTGCTATCCTAACATTTTTGGAAAGATGCTGTATGAAAACTATTTGTACCTGAGTTTCCAGATTTGGAATATGTAAAATTACTGAAAGAAAATCTTGGAAAAATGACCTTATCTTTTAATGAAACCTTTATACGATTTCTTTTATTTCAAAATATGAATGAAAATGTATTATTATTTTTTTTTTTTTTTTTTTTTTTTTTTTTTAAGTATATAAGCAAAGACTAATTTCATTCTGTTATTTTGTAGAATAATACATATATATTGGTTTGAGTTGGAGATGTACATAAAAGGGTACTGTAATATTAAAAGAAGCCAAAAATAATAAATTTGTACTATTTTTTTGGTGGGAACAAAAGGAATTATTTTCACCAAGTTCAAATTCTGTAACTTAAAAAAACAAAAACAAATATAGTTGTTTTTTTTCCACACATGTCCCCCTTAAAGTTTGAAGTTTATTAAAACTGCTGTGTTAATAATTATGATTAAAACAGTTGCTAATTTCTATTATTGTTTCTACAGAAATGGATCCTAATCCTATTTATGAAAGTTCAGCTGAAGCTGGTCCTCAAATTCTGAAAAATGAAGGTTGTTTTCCACATTTTTCTTTCTGATAACAAATAAATGAAAAAATTTTGGTATATCTATCTATTGATGTATAAAATAAATAAATAAATTATGTTATTATGTTGATGAACAGATTTGTTGTTTGATTGACTGGAATAATATTGCATTTTGGCCTTGCATGTTTAAGAAATGAATAGAAAATTTGAACTTGATTTTAAAATATGCCCACTTTAAATACAAGTCTTAAGAATTACATTTGCTAATATTTCATTTCATTAAAGTGTTTGAGATTATGAAAAATTATTGATTCACTGGACTTTTACTAAATTTAGTATGATAAAGGTAAATTGAAGAAAGTGAATGAGTAAATGGAATTGAAACTTTGACCAGAAATAAAATATAATTACAATTTGTATGTAATCTATCTGCCATAGAAATAATTAGATCAATATTGTAGATAAGTGCAAAATGTTTTGTTCGTTTGTGAACAACTAATTTTTCTTGAGTATTTCTTATTCACAGAAATGGAGCCTAATCCAATATATGTAACATCTGAACAAGACAATCAGATGCCACAAAGTAAAGGTAAAGATAAATAATTATTAAGTATTCAAATCATATTTTGTATGAAGTGTGTTTTAAAGTGTTCCAATATGTTCTTACTCACAGAGACTGAAATTTTTATTTTTATCATATTATTTCAGTTGAAAAAGAAAGCTAAATGACCAAACTAATTTCTTGAATTCTAAACAGTTTTTTAAAAATATATATGTATATTTTTTTAATACTCATAGGATTAAAGTGAAATGGTAAGCCTGTTTGTACTATGAACTTAGGAATTTGTTGTCATAGCTGTTAAAAGTTGGATTAAAAAACAGAAAAGGCAACAACTGTATAAAATGAACTCTTAAGTGTTCCATATTAATTGTTTTCTTAATTTAAGTGTTTAATTCATTATCAAAACGTTTCTAAAAATGTTCAGTTAAAATTAATGAAATAATTTAGTTATTTTCATAATTCTAGTTTATCTTTGTGATACGTAAGTATAGATTATTATTCTACATATTTTCTGTCTTATGTCATGCAGAAAAAAAAAAAATATATATTACTGTATTGTGAAATGAATAACATACTGTCACAGTATTTTATGGAACATTTAATTTTGTGTTAATGTTTGAATACATTATTTCTACAATAACGCATACACTAGGTGACTAGCTAAAGTTCAGTGCAGAGGATGTAAGACTAGCATACATACATACATACATACATACATATATAAAATAACAGATTCTACATTCTACTTGAATTATATTATGAAATTCTACCAGGCACAGAATCTGAAAGATCATTAGTTTCTTGTTTTGTCAGAAACATATGATGATTGTGCAATATTTTTTAAAGTGTAAATGATACAATATTATAAATGATATTGCTTTAATGGCAGCATTTCAATCTTTAACATATCAGAGGAATTGTAAAAACTTTCCCTTCCATATATAATATATAAGTAAAATATAATAAAATAAAACAAATGCAATTATAAAATCTCAAATTAATACGTAGATGAAGACCAAAATAAGAAAAAAACATTAACATGTGGAAACACGTAATGACATCTTTCAACATTGATTAGTGTGCATGTTTTCATGTGGGTTTTGTTGATTTTTTTTTTTTAATATTTTACTTTTTATTTTTTTTTTTTTTTTTCTCATTTTGTTTCATTTGTAAGTTAATAAGACAAAAGTGGAAATTGTTTCTGTATGAGCAGAAAGTAATTTAGTTCATTATTATTTTATAAATTCTCATGACAATTTCATTTAATATCACCAGATTTTATCATACTGTCAAATAAAAAGAATAAAATTATGATTTATAGAAATCAATTTACATTATTGTATTTCAGTAAATGAGCCTTTGAATCCAAAATACAAACATAGCTTTAAATATATATAAATATTTTATCATATTTTTTTTTTTATTCTCAAACTACATATAAACAATATTAAAAAAAAATTAAAAAAAATATGTGATTGGGTTTATTTGGCTCTATGAATGTTGGTGGGCATTTTCTTGACTGCACTTAAAATTTAATTCTTACAACAATCCTCAGATGCTTGAATTCATATTGTTTTATATTAATCTGGTTACATTGTTTATATTTTATTATTATTATTATTTTTTCAATTTTAACAAAATGTATTTTTATGTTCCAAGTTCTGTCAAAAAATAAAAATCTGATGTGGTTAACAATTTTTATTTAGGACTACTGTTGAATGTTAATTACTGTAGAATTTTCCATGTCTTGTTTGTCTACTTTCAATATGTTAAAAATGTAATCTAGTCTCAAATGGATTCTGCCTATTCTGAATTTGAAGCTAGTAAAATCTGTTCAGTCAGTATAAGAATATTATATATATATATATATATATATATATATATATATATATATATATATATATATATATATTGAAGAAAGTTGACAATTGTGTCAAAGTGATATTTTTTTTGTGTTTGTGTAGATAACAAACTGTACTTTGTAAAAAGTGTATGATACTTAGTCAGTGGATTATTATGTTCATACTTAAGTATTTACTTACCTTGTTTTTTTATAATCACTAGCATCTTTAAGAAATTTAATATGTGAAATGAAATTTGAAATTGTTGAATTAGGAACAGGAAACAAGAGATAGTCCAGAGATCTTGCCTTATTAGACTGGTAAATAGAAACAAAAGATAAGTTAAGTATTATTTAGAGTAGTATAATATGTAAGTGTGTGTGCATGTTGGCAGGTTATTATTTCAGTTGTAATTATTAAAACTGTATTTATTTATTTTGTTCCTTTTGTAATAGTGCTGTTTCACATGCAGACAGATAATTTTATTTGTAGACAATGATCAGTCTGTTCATAAAACAAGGCAGGTGGGAGGAGTTGGTGCCAGAGCCAAAGAACCTAAACAACAAAAAATTGAGGAGGTTAAAGGTCAGGAAGATTATTAGGATTTGCAGCTTTTATTTTTAAACTGTTTATTTGATGTCTCTAACTAAAACAGTCTAGGTACAAAATAATTAGTCATTCACAGATTTTTTTTTTTTTACACACACACATATGTATGTTTGAGGTCGAGATCTACATGTTTTGTTACTAAGTCAAAATCTGATTGACACTGATTTTTTATAATTAGTAGAAATTAGTTAACTAAATTTTATTAACATATAATGAAAAAATATTTCAATATTCATACGACTAATCATCAATCATTGTTGTGATAAGAAATTAACAATTTTACAAATGTTGTAAATCACACATTTACCCTAAGTATTAAAATTAATTTAAGAGTATTCAAAATGTTAAAATTAATATAAATTATGCATAACTAATACTTTAGAATTATTTACTGCTTCTCAAATTCTGAAAAATTAATTCTAAATTAATAGTTTAAGGTGGAAAACAAAAACATCTGAATAAAAAAAAATTACTGAGACATTTTTTCATCATTTACATGCATTCAAGGATATATATAAAATACTTACTGTACAATTAACTTATTAAATAATTTCAACATTTATTTATTTAGGTTGTATATTTGTGTATTTTTCAGATGACCTTGAAAATTTGTATTCTAAAGTGAAAAAAAGTAATGAATCAAAAACAGATAAATCTGCTGAAAAAAATAAAATAAAAGGTCAGTCATCTTACATTCCACAGCATGTTATGCAAAGATTAGTGCACATATATTAAGTTGATATTTGTAGCTCTTAAATTAATTACATAATATTTGTTTTCTAACATGATTTCAACAGTATATTTTCATGTTTGAAATTGTCCCTGTCCATTTCATAGTAAGAAAAATTATTGATGTATATCAGGGTTCACAATTTTATGAAAAGATAAAATTAAGGCATCAGCTATCAGCTCTGTCCCAGTGATAAAAAATGAAACATCGGAATTTTCCGAGGCTGGAAGAAACAGCACAAAAACATCAGTGTTAACAGTGAAGAACAATATACAGAACAAAATTTACTTTAAAATCACAGGTTTTTACTTACACTGAAAGAAAGCAGAGTGAGCTAGGGTGAGACTGTATAGGGGAACCATTGTTAATGCACTCAAAATAAAAATAGTGTTTGATATCTAGATGTTCCAAGATAAAACACAGAATGAAATGTATGTTTCCAGTGTGAACAAAATATTGTTGTGCTTGTGGAGACATCTCTCTTAGGTGTGAACTGTGGTAGATTCAAGATAAAAGAAAATGTGTATATTTTGTAGCAAATACAGAAAATAGGGGTTGATAAATTAATATTTTTACAAAAATAATATATTAAAACACAATTTTCAAATATGTTCCATAAAGGGATATCAACAACAATTCCTAGGTGATCTAATGTTTTTTTTAGGGTTCAAGAAATATAAAACATGATCTTTTATCTAGAAAGCTTTCTGAGAGTCAAAGCCCAACAATGAATGAATGTCTAATAAAATATTACCACATTTTAGTACTGATGGTTAATATTTATATAAATATAAATATATAAAATTTCAACAAAGATTGGCAGTGTTATACAAATTTAATTACTGACAAGAAAATGAAAATAAAACCTAATAAGTTGCTGTACATCCTATTTTAGTTGAATCTGTTGCTGCTAATACCACAATAGAAAAGAAAAAAGACAAAGCAAAAGACAAGGCTAAGTTAAAAGAAGCTGCAAAGAAAGAAAAAAACATGAAAGGTGAGTTGAATAGTCATATTTAATATATCTGTTTTGTTCAACAGTAATTTTCAAATAATAAGCAAATATTACAGCAATGAAAGAAAGGTGAAAAAGGAAACAGGAAGGAAAGAAAGAGGATTATCAGATTTGATTAAACATTATTTCAGTGTAAAAAATATACATTTTATCTCATAAATGTAGACAGTTCACACATGTAATGTGAATGAAATAATATTTTTGTAGACTGTTCAATGATAAATAAGATAAATATTTGGGTGCAAGACAAACCTTATTTGCTTAATGTAAATTTCAATACAAAATCATTTTGTTGATTTTTTTAAATATAACTTTTTTTAATTAAAATACATAATGCTGACGTGTCTTATAATTATCTTCTGGAACAAAGTTGCATGAAAAAATTTACCTAACCTGTGAACTAACACTTCCTAGAAAGTGTTAAATGCTTTCATTTAAGTTCAGCAATGTGTTTCTACCCATGCATTCCCATGTAGATCAAAACCATCCTGGAAGTACATTCTCTCACCTGTTTTTGATAGGGAAGATTATTTTTTATATAAGATTATTTTTTAGAGCGAGAGAGTGTGTACTGTATTCAAAGAGAAATTCTAATCCTATAGTCCACATCTCCATCTTGATAAAATTACTTAGGTTAAACGTTTGACTCTAACTGATATTTTGTGTGTGATAAAATGATTAATGTTTCAGGATTATACATATTTCTGTCCCACTGGAAAGAGAATGGAATACCCTGTGATACTAACATGGAAAATAAATGAACAGTGGCAATTTTACTTTCTACATGTTCATTCTAATTTCAGGTTTTACTGAACCAAATAGACTGTAATCAAAGTTTATTAGATCTTTATAATTTCCTTTAAAAAAAAATAATTGAATAAAATTTAAAAGTTGATTACAGTGAGATTAAAATCCTACCTTAACTAAAGTTGTAGCTAAATGAATTTTCTCTCTCTCTCTCTCTCTCTCTCTCTCTCTCTCTCTCTCTCTCTCTCTCTCTCTCTATATATATATATAGATAGATAGATAGATAGATAATCATAAACATTTACTCTAAGTAAAAAAGTTTAATTAAAAGCTTAGACTTACAGTCATTCAAATTTAATGTTGATTTCAACTTTTCTTAATAATCAACAAGCAATTTCATTAATCCACAGAATATTTAATTTAAAATATTTATCTTTATTTCATCAACTTACAAACTTATAGACAGTGAAAAGAATTTACTCTTCTAATAATAATAGGCTGTCTTTTCACCTCTTTTTTTATTGATTTATTTTTGTTAATTTTATTTTGTTTTATTATTATTATTATTATTATTATTACTTTTTATTATTCTTTTTTTTTTTTGTTTGTATTGTTTTTGCATATTGGCAATAGATATATCTTTATCATGTTAACAAATTGATTAACAATATTATAAAAATTAAATACAGCTTGTCATTGATTTTTGTTTCTTCCTTTTGCTTGTTTATTAAATGAATTTTCAGAGTAATCATTAACAGTTCAGTGATGTGCATAGATATAAATATCTGCAGAAGATAGTTATGTTTTAAATAATGTTGTGATTAAATTAATTTTATTATAGTGTTGAAAGTTTAGCATATTATTTCAGTTTCAGTGAAACTGGCAGTACATATTTAAACTATTTGTAACTTACAATCGAAAGTATTACAAAGAATAATAATAATGAGTTCAGAATCAGACAGTCTGAATGTCAGTTTTAAAATACAACTGAAACACTTCAATGGAAATTCCACTGATCATGTTTGTTCACCATCAAAACAATAGTATAATTAAAAACAAAGAAAAAATAAATAAATAAACAATAATAATAATAAGATAAGAAAGAAAGGGAAATTAAGTGATTCTCAGCTAAATTCTTCCAAAGGAAGAAAGTGTTTAGAAACTGAAAATAATAGCATTCAGTTTACAGAAGAAAAATCCAGCTTACTAGGAAAGAGCTAGATAAAACTAGAAGTTATCAATAATATTGTTGTTAAATTATTGATGTGTTTATACATTTTTTAATACATATAATTATATTATTATTCAATTAAAGTATTTTTTAACAATTTCATGTTTACAGCTGAGAAGAAAAACAAGAAAGGCAAAAAGGGTAATTTAAATTTAAATTTTCGTTTGAATGTTTTATTTCATAAATGACACTAAACACTGTGTCTTCAAACTATGGAGAATAAAAACATAAAGTAAAAGAAAAATAATTTTGAAAAAGCTATCTGAGTTTTTCTGTCAGTTTATTGCAATAATTTCTACTAATATGGTCTAGAAAGTAGTGTACTGTGTGAAAGACAATATATTTTTTCTTTCAATATTTAAGAAGTGTACTTTTATTTTCGATTTTGTGACCAGTGATATTTTCAATTAGACTGGTTAATTCTGATTTAGTTTTGATTTTACTTGAGATGAAAAGGTAACTATCTCTTTGGTTGAGTGGAGGTGGGTCAAGATTCTAATAAAATAGTACTACATGTACCAGACCAATTTTCCAGACTCCTAGGACCCTGAGACATTCCAGAGTTCTGGATTTTCAGGTTTTCTGGTACCAAGGCATCTAAATACGTAAATAATTAGACATAAACATTTTAAAATTAAAAACATAAAGAAAATTGACAATACATAACTGTGGCGACGCGACACATAATGCGGCGAGTGAATGAATGCCAAGTGGCTTGAAAGAGTAGTTCCAGTCTGGTGAGGGCAACACGTGAGCTATGAAAATAGTGTTGGGAAAAAACATTTGGTATTCTGGTCTTTCTGGATTTCAGGACAACGGATAATTGGTACAGTACCTGTATTAAAGAATTAAACATTCTTGTGTTTATATTATGCATAATTACCATTTTATTAATTTTCTCATTAAATTCGGACTGAGTGTAATTTATTTTATTGTAACTATAAATCTGTAATATTTGGATTATTACATGTAACATGGTATAATATCATATTATCAGGTGATGAAGAACTACAAAAACCTTTAAGAACTGGAAATGCTGGTAAGCTTTGGCTTTATTTTTAATCAAAATGTTTAAATATTAATTTATAATCTGCATTTTTTTTATTATTATTTTTTACAGTAACTTGATATTTTACATAAAATTAGGCAGTTTACCATAGATAATAACAAGAATTAAAACTTAGTGTTTCTGGATGTCAAACATGTTTCTCATTACATCTTAGGGTTGTTGTTTTTCTGAGTAAAATTACAGGGTATTTTTTTTAGCAAAAACTGTTTTAATGCTAACCTTTTTTATCTCCAAGTGAAAGAATATAAACACGATGATGGTTAGCCCAGACTGAGGCAGACTGAAATAGTGCTTAAGAATTTAAATAGGATGATATTGGTATCATTTACAGAAACACGTGACTTGAAAATAATTCTTTTATTAATAATGTTTATTTATTTGTTTGTCCTTGAAATGGTATCATATTACTTGTAATGAAAGTATGATTGCCATTTAGAGACAGACCTTTTGCAAACAACAGAAAAAGTAAACCTGAGCAATACTTGTGAAGTTTTTCTAGATATGTTAAATTTTTAATCTTAAAGTTAAATTCATTATAATGATACTGATTGTTAATATTGTTTTCTTTTAGTTCATATAGTATAGTGTATAACATAAAATAACATAATTCATTTCCATATAATATTTTCCTTGATTTAATACTCATGCAGAGTAAATTTAATAATTTGTGAAAAGTGATTGAATTGTTACATATCTTTTAGGTGATGTATATGAAAATGTTGAACTTCAGAATGTCTACAGTAATTCAGCTTTTGATGACAATGTTTACCAAAATGATAAACAGAAAAGTGATACAATTGTGAGTTAGCTATTTATCATATTAATTGTCCTGTAATAATAAATGAAAAAATGCCAACTTAAAAGAATATATATATATATATATTAATTTCTATTTTATTTTGTTGCATGTCCATACAAAACTAGACCAGGCAAAACAATACAAAATAGCCTTAAAAATATAATTAACTAATTTATTTGAGATGAAAATATTTTCACTTTATATGATAACTTTAAGACCAGGTAATGTAATTCTTGTTTTATTTTGAAAATGAAATTAAAGTTTATTCAGGATAGACCATTTATTTGGTTTGTTTGAGGAATGAATATTTTTTAATTATCACATTTTTCTGCATCTGAACAATCCAAATAAAGTCTATAGAACATCAAATTTCTGTAAAACAAAGTGCCATTATTAAATGAAATGTATCAAATACTCATTCTGAAAATGGCTAATAAATTTCATACATGTGCAGTTGTACACATTAACTTGTATAAAATAAGTATTTAATTTTTTAAATATTCATTCCAAATTAAATTATCAATTAGAAAAACATAATGTCTTTGATGTGTTGTTATTTCTTTTTTAAAAGCACCATGAAAAACAATCCTAGTAATAATATACATATTTTTATCTTTGTTAGGCTCATGCTGAAGGACTTATTTATGTAGATCTTGACTTCAGTGGCTACAGTCCATCTAGGCAAGTCCTTGGAGATGACAATGAAAAAACAGAATATGCAAGTATAGATCACGGCAAAGTAGGAGAACCTTTGCCAGACAATGAACAAAATAACTAGAACAGCAATCCACCAAATTTTCAAAAAATATGAAACTACACACATATTCCAAATCCTTTTATAGATACATGTTAGTTTTTAAAATATTTTTCTTCGTAACTGTATATTAAGTTTGCCGTTTTGCATTTCATTATATTTCATTTTTCTTTTCTTTCTTACCCAGTGTGTATATGTAATTGACATTTACCCTTGTTCCTTTAGAAATCCTTTTACTAATGTATATGAATAATACTTCAAAATGTTATATACACGTATGTTATCTCATAAGAAAACTCCAGTAAAACTTTACATAGCATCATTGGACTTTTTCCTCTTTTTTTTTTCCAATTATTTTATAAAGCCAAATAATTTGTAAATATGTGATTTCATAAATAAATAAAATCTCTTAATTTTCATGTGTGTGTATGTTCAGAAAATTTATTTAGCTGTTTTATTGTGATAATTCCATTTGTTTATAATCCACTGATTACATCATTTCTGTTTCCCTTTTATAATATTTAATGCATTTTATTTGGATATTTTTATGGATAAGTTTATGTCTGTATGTCTGTATGTATGTATGTATGTATACATTCAGAAAGTTTATTTAGATGTTTTATTGTGATAATTCAATTTGTCTTCCTGTTAATTTTATATTTAATTACTGACAAAATGTTTGCTGTGTGCATAATATTCAAAGGTTTATTTTAAAATATTCTTAAGCATTCCATGTAAAATTGTATGGTTACTGACAGGCATGTGTTTTTTTATTCATTTTTTTTTTTTTTTGATTTTTACCATTGTTAAATTGTTAATTTATCTTTATTTATTTTACAAATGTTGATTTTAAAATTTTAGGTTTTTCTCAGATGCTTATTGCCTCTGATAATATTAAGAGAAAGGTTCACATTCCACGAGGCTCAGTTTTAATCTTTAAAAGTGAAATATTTCTGAACTTAAGATATGTTTTCATCAGTCAAATAAAAATTATATCTAAATATTTTTATTTTTTATCTTAGTTTCATAAAATGTTTAAAGATTAAAAATATTAAGAAATTGCTTTTTTCTCTCCTGATAATGTTGATAGTAGGAATACAGTTTCACATTTTTTTAAATTTGTCAGAAACATGAATTGCTTTTTTTCATTTTGTTAAGGTAATAAAATATGTAATATTAATTTATTTATGTAAAATATTGACTTTGTTATATAGGGGCAATGAGAGTATTAAGCACCATGGGTCAATAGTCACCATTACATAGAAAAAATGGAATATTTATTTCTGTGGAAGTATTCATGTTTTTCAGTTGGTTTTTTTAACCTGTGATTATAAAGTTTTCTTTTAAAGCTAGTTGAACTGGCTGAAACATGCAGCACATACCAATACTGCTGACCTTTGTTATGACTCATGAAAACTGGATGTAAACATGAAGAAAACGGAGAAGCCTGTAAATGAACCAATCTGAATGATTTTTAATAATGTGTTTCTAATTGGAATGGGCATTAACAGAGAAAAGTGATTGCAAATACTGATTTAAAAGAACATTTAAAATGTAATTGTAGCTTATTTTAGCAAAGGATAACATTTATAGTTTTGCTAGTGCTTAAAGTAATTAACACTGGTACCATCTTATGTTTAGGACTGTTCAAATGTATCATTTGATCCATTTTAAATTTTGGGCACCTGATGCCTTAGTGTGAAAGGAAAAATATGCATGATACAAGTTATTTTCTTTATACTAGAAGTCATGACAAGCTGCTCCTTGCAGTTCCTGTCAGTCCTCTACTGAAGAGGAAGATGACAAATCAGGCCATGAAAACGGGATTGACTGAATAATGCACACAGTGGCCATCCTAAATTTTAATATCAGCCATTTTTTTTTTATTCCTCTGGACCAAAGATCAGTTTCATATATCTTGGTCCTTTTTAACCAAAATAAAACACAAGATTTTTGCAGCAGATATTGTTTACTTTCAGTTAAACTTTCTGTTTTCATTTATTTTACTACATGAAATTTTAAAATGGATGTCACATGATTTTTAATGACATTTGAATTTTAGATTTAATATAGCATGAAGATGATTTTTAATGATATTTGTGTGTCTGTTCTTTTAAATACATATAAATGTTAAAAAAATTAGAAGAGTTATGCTTAATACCTCAGATGTCCCTATAAATCATAGGTACTTGTTAAAAAAACAAAAAAAAACAAGAAACTGCTGCTATTGAAATGTAATATTGTTTTATGATTAAAAGTTAAAAATATGTAAAATTCTGTTTGCAAGTATGTTCAAACTTTCAGTGAAGAAAGATATGTTTGCATTTATTATTATTGTTACTATTAAAGAAATATAATTGAAAACCAAGTCATTATAATCTGTATTTAATTCACAGAATTTTATGAAATTATTTTGTGAAAGGTTTTAACTCAGTAATTAGTTATTTATTAACTAAAGATGTATAATTTAGTTATTGTTTACTAACTAAAGAAATAATAAGGAAATAAATTCAGTGTTTGATCAGCTTGATTGAAATGCTTGTTATAATTGATTAAATTATATGTTTGCTAACTGAATACAGTTTTGTTATATCATGAATATAATGAATAATCATTCTTCACCTTTTAAAACAACAACCCTAAAAAATGTATTTAAATAATTATGTAGATAATATTATTTTTACATCTTTTTTTCCATTGCAGTTAATATATCACTTTAGTAGTGGCAATAGCAATACTATAACATTAAGTGATATTTCCACAGCATAAATGTATTTCAATAAATTATTCAAGAATTTGATTTTCTTGGATATTTCAGTATCCAAGGCTCACATAAATGTATTGTTCATTTACATTCTTGTACAGACTTGACTGCAATAATTTACTTTACTGATGCTGATAATCCCATATCTGTGTTTACTTCCTTCTTGAATGACATTGCTGACGATGCTATTACTAAGACTTTAACAGTTCCTAAACCGTTCAAGAAACTAGTTTTGTTACAAAAGTAATGAAGAAATAAAGGGGGAAAAATAACAGTTCTTAATAGGTGCTAATGAGAACCTAGCAAGGATAACCTGGACATTTACGAAATTGCTAGGAATACATTTTTAATATCTGTAATGTTTACTTGTGTTTGCAGGAAAGCTGTTGTTATTCCTATTCCTAAGCCTCGAAAGATTCCAACAAAACCTTCCAGTTATCACCCTTCGTAGTTGCATGTGTAACTCTAGAGAATGAGTAGTTTCTGGAATCTAACAAATCATATTCTGATGTACAGCGTGATTCTGACTCAGAGAAGTATAAGTGATCATCATGTTTACTTTGAAACATTTGCCAGGAGGCTTTCATCTTCAGAAAGCTTCTATTTATCTTTTACAGAAACTGATGTTGATGATTTTCAAGTTTGCTACAATCAGCCAGTAAGAATGCAATACCACACTTTGCAAGAAAAGATATTTTCATTCAGATCCAAAATTTATCTTTGAAAAAAAAAAAAATCTAATTCAGCTTGTCAGGAATTTATAGGTACTATTTATCATACTTTTGAAAACATTCAACCCAAAAGTAAATTAAAATAAATAAATAATTTAAAAAACGTATTAAAAAAAATAAATAAAAAATTAATAAATTTTAAAAACCCTTTTTTAGTGCATTAATTTCACAACATGCATACATTCTAATATACGTACGATTGCTTATATTTATAAACTAAAATTAAATGGTATTTTTAGTTTTGATCCGAGATGTTCCAAAACTGACTTCACAATGTGTACATTTGACCAACGTGGTTATGGTAAAAGTTTGACAGCAACCAGAAACTGTCAGCTTTTATGAAATAAACAACAAACATTTGCACAACCTTTTTTTGTCAAACTGTTATTATTATTCATTATGTTAAGTGGCAGTCAGAATATTGTGGCAGTATATAATTTTAATGGGCTTGTTTCTTGCAAGTCTTAGTTGATTAAACATCTTAATAAAAATATTTTGTAAGTTAAAAAGAAACAAATACTTTGAAATGAGTAAGAATATATGGGTGTGGATGTGTGTGTGTGTGTGGATGTGTGTGTGTGTGTGTGGATGTGTGTGTGTATGGATTGTGTGTGTGTGGATGTGTGTGTGTATTTGTGTGTGTGGATGTGTGTGTGTGTGAGTGGATGTGTGTGTGTGTGGATGGACACAATAGAGATTGAAAATGAAGACATCTTCCATCAAATGTTACATATACATTAAAGAAGTAAAAAAAAAGAAAAAAGTCTGATATATCTCTGAAGTCTATCTTAAAGATTATTTCCTGATATGACTTACTTACATGCGAAGGTCATTCTCATACACTCAGACATTTTCAATGAAATATATATTAAAATAAATGCTGATGTTTCTTAATTTATTTCATTTAACATGTTTTTAAATAAGAAAAAAATATTTATAAATTACATATATTGTATAAAAAAATAAAAGAGAATGTAAAGAAATAAATTGGTTTTGTAAAGTGTATTTATCTTGGAGATGAGACAAATTTGTTTTATAAACTTAATGATAGGTCAGCATTTAACTGATCACAACTGTTGACCAGATAGAGTGCTTTATCAGTTCTTTTGTCTAGGGTGAGCCTTGCAGGGAATTTCAGCCTATTCTTTGTTGCATCGTGACATGTTACGCAAGGATGTCGATCTTCAGAAAGCTAGCTACAGTTTCTGTGTTAGTGACCCATTCCCATATTTACCCATCTCACTTTCGTTCAAACACTCCTCCACATTCTCATAGAGATAATCTATCTCTCTGTGGACACGTATGTCACAAGTATTACCCTCATCACGGAGTATGAAACATGCAGCCCTGGTGTACTCTTTTGGCTCTGAAAGATCATGTTGAAATGTATTGAGGAAAATAGATTTCTCTATCTCTATTGGTTGGGTACTGACATCATTACTTGGCATGATGATGGAACAATGTTTTTTATCTTCTGTCTGTAAAATGTCACTCTGTCATGATTGCTGATTGGGTCTGCGAATCAACAAAAAGTCGGGAAAATGCAGGAGGAATATTCACCTCCTGAGCGATAAATGTTACAAACTTTTGTTTTATACATAAATATATATATGCTGTTTTTAAAAGTGTCTTGTGTTTGTTGTGTACAAAAACATGATGTATTTATAATATACCCCATACATAGATCCCACATTTGATACCCCTAGAGCCAAGCCAACTCAGTCAGTAACCTGCTGAGGTGAATCCCTTTGACAGGAAAAAACTGGGGCCTTGGTCCGGTATCTGGAGACACACCTATTTGAAATGTGATTTGTAATTGGGGCCTTTACGCATTTTTATTGCAATTCACTATAAGTAAGCAATGTTGTTCAGTAGAACGAATAAGTATGTTATACATGAACACAGATAAGAATTTGCTGATTATGTTCAGTGTAGAGCACGTAAGGCCGAGTGAGTGGGAAATTGATTTAACATTAGGCGAAGTAAGTGAAATTGTTATCCAACAAGTTTTAGGAGATAGGCATGTTATAGGAAGAAAGTGAGATTGTTCGAGAGATGGAGATAAAAATTTGAATACAAAAGAAAAGAACGTGCATTAGATGGAGAGAAAAAGAAAAAGAGATGATAGGGCATTAGAGAGGGAACATGAGTTCAAGCTGAACAGTATAGCGAATTGAAGAAAACAGGGTCAGTCTTAAAGTGAATTTGTGGTTAAGAAATCAGGATTGTTTCATAAATGTAGGTAGAGTCATATATAGAGTTGATCTTACAGGACATTAAAACTGGGTTGACAGTTGACTTACGTAATCATCTAGAGGATCGGGATATCAAAACGATAGAGGATGCAGACACAGTGGCAGATGACTATACTTTAATACACAAAGCTCAGGCAGCACAGGGTAGTTCTATACATCTTTATTATCAGCAATTGCATGACCTTGTCGTTCCGGTTGCTGCTACTGTAATGGGGAGAACCATGTTAATAAAAAACAAAATAATGTCCAAATGGTAGTGAATTACTGTATAGACTAATGTCACAAAAAGTAAACCCGTATGTGTTTGATGATATGCTTTATGTCACTGAGGTGTTGAATTCAAGGGCTGTTCAATTTATTGGGATACAGGATGTAGCCAGTCCCTCATAACTTCAGATTGTTTAATTTATTTCCTATTAATTAAGATAATCTTTTCTTTTTCAACATTTACCACAGTTTTGGTCTTCATGCATAATATATATATATATATATATGCAGTCCAACTTATGTGATTTAGCATGATTTATTAACACACATACATTTTGTTTTAAATCTGATTTATTTACGATTTAATGATCATTACAGCAGAGCACTGCATTTTCCCTAATATACAACAAAAACGTCAAAAAAATAATTAAATAAATAAATAAAATAAGAAAAAGAAAAGAAGAATTAAAAAAAAAAATACAAATAACATTTATAATGATAATAATAATAATAATAATAATAATAATAATAATAATAATAATTTGGTAGGATTTACCTGTTTCATGCGAACCTGTTCTTGGAATTTTATGAGCTCTTGGAATAGGTTGTAACCAGTGTAGGTTTTTTATGTATTTGTTTTATTATTTTCTTTGTTTTGTTCCATTTAGAATCCATACAGAGAAAATTGTTTTTAACAAACGTAAAAAAATATTTAAGATTATTATTATACTTGCAGTATTTATGTAGTGTATCAAAGATCAAGAATATTGTACACATTTTATTTACTGATTTAGGTATGTTGTTTAAAGGTTAAATACATTGACTTTTAAATAAAGTAAATTCTTTTTGTAAACAGTTCATTTCTTGGATTGATCAGCAACATGGGGTTATAATAATTTATAATTAGACTGATCCATCATTAATTTGATTGATTCATTTACTGATTTTCTGATTGGTAAATATTGGATGATATAAATATTTATAACTTGTTTCTTTCACCAAAATCTGAAGAAATTTTGGTTTAATTAATTTATTTATTTCTATAAATTTGTCTGTGCTATCACTAATCACATACCTTGACTTTCCTTTTTAAATATTAACTTTCTGATTTAACAATTTGACCACAGTCAGCTACTTAAAAGTTATAATACTGGAGCTTGTATTCATAATTGAATATGGTTACATTTTCATCATTAATATAAAAGTAAATAAAAATAATTGAAAAAGAATAATAATAATTATTATTATTCACTATACTATGAAATAAACATAAAATATTGAACACAGAAGTCATTTGTGGGCAATCTTTTTCCACCACGTTGAAGATCAAACACAAAAAGGAAATAAGGTGATAGAAAGGTCACTGAGTAATAGTAGCAATAATAAACATATACATGTACTTTCATTTTTTGTAACTAAAACATTTTAAACAACATCGATCAACAGGCAAATAGAGGAAACCAAAGGGACAAATGTACCAGCCAAAAACTATGTCTAAAGAAATCCATTTCTGTTAGATACATCATTAAACACATGTCTTACATTTGATAAACAGTGAATTTCTCACAATGAGGATGTTTGTTTATGAGATGTACTTATGAATGTCATCTGAAAAGCAACATTTTAATTTTCAATAGATCAGAAACTTGTAATTAAGTCTTTCATGGCATTAAAAGTTTTCATTTCTAAAACTTCTTATTTATGCATGATAGAACAGCTATTTTGCATTTGTAAATGTATTTAATGACAAACCCAGTTATCTTTCAAAATATATTTCCTTTGCATACACTAACTAAAGATATTTTATTAGAGTACTAATTTTTATATGAATATAATCTTGAGATTATCTAGTTTCTATAGATAAAAAGAGAAAAGCTACAATAATTACCAATATTAAATACAATTATTAATAATTATGATCAGTAAATAAACTGGATTTAAACTGAATTTATATTAGCATAATTATTTGAGCCTTCCATAATCAATTCCCTCTTCAATTAGGATTCAGCTGATTCTGTATTTTAACACAAAACCGTAAATAATTTAGTTGTGTTTCTTTTATATTTTTATAAAATATGTTCTGTATATAAATATATAACTCCAACTGGTCTCTTGTTAATGTGTCATTTATTCACTGGATATATATATATATATAGATATATTTTACTGTGACAATTTACAAATTACCAATTTTTGCCATTGTGGTTTAAACCCTTAGACTTGACAAAGAGCACATAATCATTGGCACTGCAACAGATACAAATCTAATGTTCTAGAAATACATTTTGTAGCTGACTTTTAATTATATCATAATGACAGTGGTTGTGTTAAAAATTAAGAACCTCAACAATAAATATATTATGAAATCAAAAATAAAGTATACCAAAAATTGCATTTAAAATAAAATAAAATCACACAGCCATTCTTCCAATGTTGGTGTAATTTGGATCTGAAAAAAATAAAAATAATTCTATTATAAATACATGCATAGCTAAGGGTAATTTACTGGAAACTTGATCAGTTTCTAAATATGCATTCACTATTGATAATTTTAGACAATTTGTAATTAAATATTCATCTCTTATTTAGATAGACTTTCTACTGAGATTTGTTTTGAAAAGAAAATATATTTTTTTAAAGCTCTCTGTATAGTTTGAATATAAATTCTGCAGAAATGGCTTAAAGTGACATAAGAATGGAATTTAATTATACAAAACTTTTTTTTACCAGTTCTGTTTAAATTTTCATACAGTTGAAGTGTTTGGTATTGTGAAGAGTCTTGCCTCTCCTGAAGTCCTTCATAAATACCATCAGGCTTCCCCGACCCATGTTCCTTATCTGTAAACAGTGACAAAAACATTTCACAATTATTTCATTAAAGCATATACAAATTTATATTATTATAAAAAAATATAATGATAAAAAACCCCAAGAAAAACAAAGAAAAAAAGAAAATAAAGAAAGAAAGACAAAGAAGGTAAAAAAAATCATTAAATTATTTAATAATTAAAACACTGATAATATACAATTTCTGCACAATATTCCATGTCTTATCAGTAAATAAGATTGGAATGAAACACTTTACCATGTCCAATAACCTTAGTTCAGAAACCATGCGGTTAATCTTGATGAAATGGGCATCTCAAGAAAGGTACCTTGACAATGAATATTGTCAGACATACTTCTTTTAGTTAAGGCTGCCATACATTGGAAACCAGTTGTCTAAAATATATAGTGGCATTATATGCCTCTTTTCTTTTTGACTTCATAATTCAGCCATAAGTAGCTTGATGTAATTAAAAAATCTGAATGTAAAATCTGTTTTGTTCAGGTACTTTTTGTCATAATAAATACTTTTAATAATTTCTGTGAGAAAAAAATATTGAATGGTATGATTAATATAAACCTGTTTTTCTTATATTTTCATAAAGCTGAAGTGTGGAGTATTGTTGGGAGTCTCTTCTTTCTTTCAGTTTTTCATATGTATTAGAATCAGGAGCTGTAGCCTCACTTTCTCTGTCTGTGGACAGAATAATTAAACATTTTATTAATCATCATTATTTGATTTCCTCAAAAGTAACAACCATAACACAAATTAATAATGATAATAAAATGAAGAAGAAGATAATTAAATCTATAATGAACTCAACATGTATTTACTGAGATCAAGAAACTTACCAATGACTGGCTGTGCTGACAGATTTGTCACGTCTCTGTTCACTTGCCTACATGGAACAAATACATTTTCCTGGTTAATAACAAGCAGTTAAGAATATGAATGATGGAATAATTAAAAAACAAATCTTCTTTTGCAAATTCAGAATTATGTAATTACTCATGCACCTGTTTGTGTGTGTGTGTGTGTGTATGGGAGTGTATGAGAGTGTGTGTGTGTGTGTATGATCATTTGTAATAGTATGATTGTATGGTTTAATGCCAGCAGAACATATACAACAAAATCTATATTACATTTGCTCTTTTGTTGGATTTTAAAACTTACTGTCCATTTCCTGAATTGCTTTCTGAAAAATAAATATTAAAAGGAAAACACATATATATTACTTTAGCAAACTTATTTTCACATTTTACTAGTAATATATACATTTTTTAAAATCTTAATTAGGTAATTATTTTTCTTCTAAGAGAGTTGTCTTTTGCTTTTGGTATAAACACAGACAGAGAATTCAGTACTGTGTTTTTTTTAAAAGATCAAAATATATATAACACATATCATGTAGCTCATCACTGCAACAAATAACCAAAAAAAAAAACAAAAAAAAAAAACCAGAACAATTACATCAAGCAAATAAGTTGTTTTTAACATTTTATTACACTATAGTATAATATTTCTCACTGATGAGCTCTTTCTGTAGCAGTCAATTCATATCTACATACATAATACATAATAATTAAAAAACAAATAATGAATCACCATGTTTCTTGTGCTGCTTTCTCCGATGTGTCACTAACACTGTCACAGTCACTGCAATCACTATTAATGCAACAACACTGCCAGCAACTCCTCCAATCACAACTCCAGTATTTGCACTTGAAGACATTTTTACTTAGAGAAACCACAAATAAAGTTTTACAAATTGTTTAATACAAATTCAAATAAAAGTACTTAGTAATTGCATATATGATTACATGTAACTTTAAAAAAAACATCTATCTTATTTTTATTAATTTCTATGCACCTATTAATGCTTCTCTTTTAATAACAACAACAACAAGAATAACAACTACAACAAAAATATCAATAAAAAGGTAATGATACAGAAATTGTTCATGGTTAAGAAAATACTTATGAATTGTTATGTAGGCTAAATTTATCTGAATAATGTTTATAAACAGGTTATAATCCAGTTTAGAAGAATGGGTATCAAATGTTAACGGTTTTTAACAGTTTTGTGTAGACTGTTTACTTCTGCTTGTGAAAAAGTGAATAACAAAAACACTAAGTAGCAGAAAATTTACCATGATCTGTAATCAGAACAAGAAACAAATTAGAAAATGTGCACTCTACATTTATGTGTGTGTGTGTGTGTGTATCTCTGTATGTGTGTGGATGTGTGTGTGTGTATGCCTGTGTATGTATGTGTGTGTGTGTATGTGTGTATATGTGTGTGTGTGTATGTCTGTGTATGTCTGTGTATGTGTGTATGTGTATGTGTGTGTGTGTGTGTGTGTGTGTAATGTTGATCACTGATGAATTGTTCAATATAAAACTTGTTCACAGAATTTAAATTGTACCAGTAACTGCAGTAATTTAATATTAAAATGTTTTTATTACTTTTTAAATATTTTTACTTTAAAAACCGCTTCCTAATAACACTGCAGAAATACCTGTACAATAAACTTCAGTCTGTAATGTTACATTTAGTGTTGTGATAAGTAAAAATAAGAATAAATAAACAATACATTTCTTATTAAATAAAATATATTTAACTGAAATAATTAATTACCTTTAGTCTCTATGGTTACTTCAGATGTAAATGGACTGCGGTTTCTGTGCAATTTCTTGAATTCTCAGCTAAAACTCTGAACACATATGTGTGTCCTGAGTTTAATCCTGTGATGTTCATAAAAACAACTTCATCTCTTTCAGCATGATCATTGTACCACTGTTGTATCCAGTCAGACTTTGTATCTGTGTCTCTGTATTCGACTAAAAATCTCTGAGTGTATGGACCTCCAGCAAAATCTGCTGTCCACTTTAGAAATACAGTGTCAGTTGTAGAACCAAATGCTGAGAATGACCTTGGCACGTAAGGAGGTCCTAAGTTAAAAAAAAATATAATAAAAAAAAAATTATAAATAGATTTTTAACTTTTTTTCTTATTATTATATGTAGGACATTATAAAATTGAAAATTTGGTATCATTTTCATTATGTTTACAGATTTTCCATCAAAAAGATTACAGATTATACTTTAATCCATAATAAAGATTTACTGTTTGTCAGTTTTTACATTCTTCTATTACAACTATTTTAGCATTACGTATTAAATAATAATTCATGTCATTGTTGCATTTGATCCTAACACTTTTTTCCTAAACAAAGATAAATATTTTTCACTGGTTTTAATAAATGTTTCATCATGTTAATATGAAGTACGTCATCAACTTTATTTTTACTGATGTGTTTACTGTAAGGACATCTGTCCATGGACAGTGATGAGTATGTTTAACACATTTGGTGGCTGGTAATACTGTCACTCATCTGACACAAACAGCACATAACACACTGCATGCTTTCTTTTCTGGGATAAAGTGATTTAAATGTTGCCATGAAGTCTGTCGCCCAAATACCCACAGCTTTAAGTATCTGACATTAGTTTTGATCATTTCCAGAATAAAAATATGTGATCTAATTAGAGTCATAATGAAATATACTTGAATAAAACCATCAGAAATAAAAACAGTACAAACCTGCTGATGTCAGATTAGTTGAGAAAATGTCACAAGTGAAATTATTACACACTTCAAGTGTGTACTGTCCAGTGTCTGACTCTTCAAACATGTTGATGTCCAGTGTAAAGTTGAAGCCGTCATCATGAACAACAACATTTTCAAACAAACTCAGAGTTATTCTTGTTTTAGTCATTTCAGATTTTATTCTGGTGTCATTAATGACGTCACTGTTCTTCGTCCACTTGTGTGACGTAATTTCACTTTGAGAAAACACGGTTTTGTACAACGTGACTTGTGTGCTTGTTTCTTCTCCAATTGTTTCATCTCTCTTGCTCTCCAGTGTGATCACTGGTTTTCCTGTAAAGATCATCATCGTCATCATTCCAACAATATTTATAAGTGATGTAAATAAAACCTTTTTCTGTTTTTAACTTGTTATTTCTAATATATGTAAAGAAGGATCTGAAATCATAGTAACCAGTCATGATTAACATTTAGACCAGACCTGGGCATTTTGACTGATCGGCCCGTGTAAGGTTAACTGGGAATTATAAAATAAACATATTTTCTAATTTCACCTCATGCATGGACTAAAGCAGCATTACTTTTATTTTGAAGGTGCTTCTTTTGTTCACGTACAAAATGACGCAATATGTAAATCTAGACGTGCGTGTGACTGAATCGTTTTCACAAGCAAGTCGCAATACGACTTTAGCCCTCAAAATGTCCGCTCATGCTAAAAAAAGAAAGGTAGATGCTGAATGCAGGGTTTACAACAAAAAAGTATCTATTTACTGAAATTGGAGATAAAGCCATGAGTTTAGTTTGCAGAGAGCAGATCGCTGTGTTTAAGGATTACAATTTGAGTTGGCATTATGAGATGAAATATCATGAGTCACAAATGTCAAAAATGTTCACATTTTCTTTACCATTGTTTTGAGAAATTTGATTGAATAACTGACATTTTTTCTAAGGCAACCTCACTTTTTTATTGTTTAATAATAACATATACTCTTACCAGCTTGTCAAAACAAAGCTATTTATGGTTTTTATAAAGAAATACAATTAATATGATGCAGAATTGATTTAAGCCTTTTGGCCCGGCCCTCTACAATATTTTGTGTTTCTCATGTTGCCCCATGGAAAAAATAATTGCACTATTTCTAATACCAAACTTGGCTCACTATCAAGATAATGTAATGTGTTTAACTATGTCGATCCACATACAGGGTGTCCCAAAAGTAACCGAACCGCAAACAAATAAAATTAGATATTAAAAACAAGAAATTTAATATCTATATTTAGTATTTACAAATGTTCAAAATTAGAATTAACAAATGCAGCTGCCACTAAATCTTTGTTTTCAGGTGAACGAACTGTTTTTGGACAACCTTGTTTAAGAGCATTTGACACACTTCCAGTTACTTCAAATTTGTATACAAGATTGAACATTGTCGATTTACTCGGTACAGCTGTTCTAAAGTTTACTTCCCATCTTTCTTCAACATGCTTCATGCTAGTCATTGCATAGTAATTCTTAATAACGAAGATACGTTCGTTTAAATCTAAAGTTCTTCGCTGCATTTTTAAGAGTGAGGGTACCATTTCAAGTCAAACCATGGAGAGTCCAGTAGCGCGCGCTAAAACAGAAGTCTCGATCATGAAGAACTGTACAATCAGGTAACAAAAATCATTCCAAAGACTACTACGGACAGAAGTAAATCAATAGTACAAAAGATAACATAAAATGACATAAAAAATGGAATTAAATTTGATATTTTTAATATCTAATTTTATTTCAGTTTGCGGTTTGGTTACTTTTGGAAACCCTGTATATTTAAGTGGATTGTACCTAAATAAATGAACTGGTTCACTTTTTTTCTGGCTATGTCAGAAATGTAATTGATTATCAAAAATCTAAGCAAGAATGTTAAAGCTTACAATGAAAGTAAATGATTCTTAGTGATGTTATTTTTGTCGTATATACAAAATATATGTTTAGAAATAAAGTGATATAGTGATTTGAATACTATTTTAACTGTCAACATAATTTACAAAACATACAACAAAATAACTCACCACTGACAACTACTAAAGTTGTGTTGCTTTGAATCAACGTGTTGTTTGTGTCTTTGACTGTATTGTCTACCAGACACTGATATGTACCAGAATCTTTGTAACTAGCAGACTGCACTGTCCACACATATTTGTTTTTTTCTTCTTTAGTATCTTCCACCTTTCTCATAAACTGACCTTTCCAGCTCTGTTGAAAACCGTGAAATGTGTAAGAGTCTGGTCGACCAAAAGCCTCACATGTGACAGTCAGCATGTGTCCTTCAATTGTTGTCTGAGATGTCACTTCAACATCAGGAGCATCTGTTTAACATTCCATAACATAAAAAAAATCGTCATACAGAAATAACACCAGATACTGTTATTATTACTATACACAACAACAACAACAACAACAACAAGATCTCTTATATTTTTCACTGCAATTTCAGTTTGTAATTGGTGTATTTAATTTAATGTACAATAATATAGTATGATAAGAAAATAATAAAAATACATAGTTAACTATAAATAAAATAAAAACTGTATATATTATAAAGACATAGGTAACTAATGAAGAAACAAATACTAATATTAAAAAGAACTAAAAAACAAATTACAGTTTACTATAATTTCAATTTGTGAGGTTCCTGTCAGTGTTCCCAGTGATGAGGTTACTGTCGCTTTACACGTATATGTCCCGTGCTGCCCTCTGTCAAGTACTGCTATCTCTAAAGGGAGACCACCCTTCCATGGTTTATTTGAATCTGATGTCCAGGCCATTGTATAATTTGAAGGATTGCTGTCTGCAGTACAGACTATCTTCTCCAACATCTGTCCTTCTCGCTTTGTGATTGGTCCAGATTTATCAACAGTTACTCGTGGACTGTCTGCAACAAATTTAATCATTATTTATTTATTTTTAGTTTTTAACTTTGGTTTCTAATACAATATATTTATTTTAAGTAATGAAACAAATGTTCTTAATGATAATTAAATGATTTATTGTTAACGAATTAAGATACTGGTTTCAATCCATTTACATTTTCAGATGTAGTGTATCATTTACTAATTTATTTATGTCTATACTGTGATTAACAGAAACAGATACTCATTTATTCACTAACTTAGTCAATGATCATGTAATCATTAATATATCAGTAACTATTTTCTTAACGAAAGTGACACAAGTTTCAATAAATGATAAAACTGTAAAAAGAATTAAGAATTATGTTTAATACTCACAGAAAACAGTGTTATATCAGGTGAAGATTTCACTTCATTTTTGTGTAGCGTATAATTATTTTGAGCCTCACATCTGAATGTTTGTTTGTTGTCTTTGTAAGTAAGGTTTTTGAACTGCCAGACAGATTTGATTTGTACAGACTGTTTGGCTCCATTTTTGTACCAGACGAAGTCAGCTGGAGGATTTCCTTTCTCTGTCACAGAGCACGTCAAATTTCTGTTTTCTCTTTCTAACCAGGGAAAGCTTGAACTTGCAGTTAAACTTGGGACTGATGGTGGATCTATGAACAGATTTCAATAATGCAATGAAGAAGAGTTTGATTATGTGCAGTAATTAAACATAGAAGTAGTTAAAGTATGAATATAAACTATTATTATAATTGACTCAGTAGCTGAGTTAGTAATACAGATAATGAAACAGAAACTTATTAACATTCTAAAAATAAGAAAAAGAAAAAATGTAAATAATGACAAAACAAACATTTGCAATATAGACTGAAAAACTAAAATATCAACATGTACAGCACACAATTAGCAATGTAATAATAACACTTACAGAACACAGTGAATAAAGTAATAAAAACACGTACAGTACACAGTGAACAATGTAATAAGAATACTTACAGTACACAGTGAACAATGTAATAAGAACACTTACAGTACACAGTGAACAATGTAATAAGAATACTTACAGTACACAGTGAACAATGTAATAAGAACACTTACAGTACACAGTGAACAATGTAATAAGAACACTTACAGTACACAGTGAACAGTGTAATAAGAACACTTACAGTACACAGTGAACAGTGTAATAAGAACACTTACAGTACACAGTAACAATTTAATAAGAACACTTACAGTACACAGTGAACAGTGTAATAAGAACACTTACAGTACACAGTAACAATTTAATAAGAACACTTACAGTACACAGTGAACAGTGTAATAAGAACACTTACAGTACACAATTAACAATGTAATAAGAACACTTACAGTACACAGTGAACAGTGAAATAAGAACACTTACAGTCACAGTAACAATTTAATAAGAACACTTACAGTACAGTGAACAGTGTAATAAGAACACTTACAGTACACAGTGAACAGTGTAATAAGAACACTTACAGTACACAGTGAACAGTGTAATAAGAACACTTACAGTACACAATTAACAATGTAATAAGAACACTTACAGTACACAATTAACAATTTACTAAGAACACTTACAGTACACAATTAACAATGTTCTAAGAACACTTACAGTACACAGTGAACAGTGAAATAAGAACACTTACAGTCACAGTAACAATTTAATAAGAACACTTACAGTACAGTGAACAATGTAATAAGAACACTTACAGTACACAGTGAACAATTTAGTAAGAACACTTACAGTCACAGTAACAATTTAATAAGAACAATTACAGTACAGTGAACAATTTAATAAGAACACATACAGTACACAGTGAACAATTTAATAAGAACACTTACAGTACACAGTAACAATTGAATAAAAACACCTAGAGTTCACATGTAACAATGTAATAAGAACACTTACAGTGGACAGTGAACAGTGTAATAAGAACACTTACAGTACACAGTGAGAGTTTTGGTATCAGTTTCACTGTATCTTCCTGTCTTGTGTTGAGCACTGCACTGACAAGTATTCATGTTCATGTCTCTACTAACAGGAAAATTCAAACCTACTACGACACTGTTGGCAAGAGTCTGTGATGATGTCATACTGTGACCTCCAAAACAAGACAACGTTGCTGATGGCACCAAAGGTTTTCCCCCAGTGACAACACATGACAGGTTTAGTGTGTCACCTTCATACAAAGCATTTCCTGTCAGGTATCCTGATATTACAGGTGGCTTCAATGGAGGATCTGTAACAGAAAAAAGTATTTGTACAACAGTTACATATCAAGTCTAGTACAATGTATAAACTGTTTAATATAAAACAACAGTGTAATTAACACTTACATATCAAGTCTAGTACAATGTATAAACTGTTTAATATAAAATAACTGTGTAATTAAATCTTACATATCAAGTCTAGTACAATGTATAAACTGTTTAATATAAAATAACAGTGTACTTAACACTTACATATCAAGTCTAGTACAATGTCAGAAACTCTTTAATATATAATAACAGTGTAATTAACATTTACATATCAAGTCTAGTACAATGTCAGAAACTCTTTAATATAAAATAACAGTGTAATTAACACTTACATATCAAGTCTAGTACAATGTATAAACTGTTTAATATAAAATAACAGTATCAGAAACTCTTTCTACTGACACTGCTGTGTTTTTCACTTGACATCTGATTGTGTTGTTGTCTTGAAACCAGACTGGAGTTATTGTCAGATTCTGGCTGAATTGTTTTCCACCATCACCTGCATCTTCTTCTCTGACTGGATTCTGTGAAATAATATCTTGACCACTGGTCAGATTCTTCCAGGATAAGGTGACATTAGGACTGGATGATGAACTTGTACATTTCAGTGTTAAAATATTTTTACCATCAGCGTCAAACTGAGCTTTGTTACCAGTGACAGTCACACTCTCTGGACCAACTGAAATTATAAATTATAAACTGAAAACAGTATAAACATTGTGAAAATACTTCACATACAGTGAATGCTATTACTACTATTTAAAGCTATAAAAAGAAACATCTTTCTCATAACTGATACAGATGCAAACTGGTTAACAGTGATTAATTTTCTTAAAACTTATTTACTGAGACAGACACGTTCTCGTTTTTAACTGAGTATCAAATTTGTTCGTTTATCTTAAAACCATCATCAATGTCATTAATATTCTTATATATTTAATTTATACAAGCTATCGTATTTATACTTTTTTGAATATATATATATATATATATATATATATATATATATATATATATATATATATATATATGATATGTGTGTCAGATAGAACATTTCTTAAATTACACATTGTGAGCTTTACAATTAGAAAATTCAGTTGAATATTTCTGAATTTCTCCAGAAAAATAAACAGTGACGACTCGTTGTGATAGAGAATATAGATATTAATATATAATTTTACAACAGTAATATAACTTTTATTTAACATGTATCAGGACTGACTATTATTTGAATATTAACATTATTGACTGCATGTTAATATTATACTGTTGTGAGTTGTATTAATGTAAAGATAGTATTTTCTTGCTGATAATTAAATAAAAATAAAAAATAAAATACTGAAAATTACAATAATTGATACAATCTTCAATTAATTATAAATGTTAAATTGCAACAGAAACAAAAAAAAAAATTCTTAATTAAGTATAATACAACTAAAATATTTAATTTAAATTACAGTTTCAGTTAGACATTAAAATATATAACTTTTCTTCTAGCTTTTTTGTATTATATTTCATTATTTGTTTTGTTTTGTTCTCAACAATTAGGCTTTAAAATTTGATTAATAGTATTATAAAGGAAACCTTTCTTTTAAAAACTTCCATCTTATATGTTTTATTTCCTCTGTTCAAATGTCACATGAAAGCGAGAAGATATGAATATTTTTAATAGACCATTCAAACATAGGATGTGTTTTTTGTATAAAACCTGGTATATTTAAAGAATTATGTGTCTTGACTGATGTTGAGTTAATGAGATTTTAAACAGAAACAAGTCTTCTTATTTTATTTATACCAAGAGATAAAACTTACTTAAAGTGATAAACATTCAAATAGTTTTATCATCTGATCTCTGTAAATGCTAATAATTGAACTATTTTGATATCACAAAGCAAAATAAAAGATAGAATGTTTACTAATTTTATCAGAAATACTTACAGTAAACATTTAGAGTGAAGTTGTTACTATAACTGGTGCTATGTTGACATTGCCAAGTTGTGTCATCTGCAAGGTTCAGACTTTGAATTGTCAAGTTGTAAACTCCAGTTTGTCCGCTGCTACTGATACATCCACAGTTGTAACCAGTGACAGGAAATTCCTCTGCACACTTTGTATTAACAGCACAAACTGTTTGGAAACTATCTTTTATCCATCTTTGGAAATTAACAGAAAAAGAAATATTATCAGCAGGTGTCACGGAACAAAACAACGTGTGTCTCTGTCCTACAACACCATAAGATGATCCATTCATCTGTATAGAAAAACCTGAAAAATAAAACATAAAGGTTAATGTAGCCAATGAGTGCACAAAATGTGAAAAAGTATGTGATTTTATATCTTTTAACTTGACTTAGAAGCAGCCTGTAATTTTATGAATTGTTTGGAAAAAAAGATAAGATTTACTCTGGAATACCGTGAATTCCTAAGTCTCATTTGATAACGGAATATTTTAAAGCTGGCATACACACCATTCCATGCAGAAAATGACACAAGGCGAATTTTAATGATATGTGGCAAGACGGGAATGAAAGAAAAATAATGAGGAATTTCTTGACAAATAGGCATCAAACATAAATTAAGATAAATTACAATGAATTTTCACTGACAACATTTCTCGCATCATTCAAAAACTGATTCAATTTCCTTTTGAAGGATAACATTCATTTGAACAGCAGATCTCTCCAGTTTAACCAATGCTACCACTGACCGATTGACAGTTTTGTGCTCAAAATGACGAGGCAGAAACAATACATATTTTCAGCAAATACAACCTCGTGTCTTGTTAGAATTTGGCACCTGTTTGGAAAGTCATTGATTATCCAAAAATTCATTTTATTTTTATCTAATCATTTCATATATACTCTGCTCTGAAAAAGATTCACATCATCGAAGTGTAACAGAACTTAGCAAACTCAACTTTAGGGTGGTTTCAGGCAATCTGCGAATTTCGTGGAAGTTGAATTCAATTGATACTTGAAAATCAGCCTATAACTCTAACTTCTCTTGCTTCACTTTCAGTGTTAATTACTGAAACATAATATTTTGTTTTACTTCAAAGTATTCATTATAAAAGAAAGTCAAGAAATAAATTTGGATGTATTATTATGGGGTAGACAGGGATGTTCTTTCCATAGGAATCAGGTGGCCAGTCACAGCATTATACTAGAATACAAACATACGAAATAACATGAAGGCACGCGCATGCACGCACGTGTGTGTGTGTGTGTGTGTGTGTGTGTGTGTAAGTTGAGGTTCAAAGTTTGAATACAAATAAACAAATAAAAGTAATTACCAACAGTGATCTGCACTACATGTCAAGCAACCTATTTAATTTAGGTTAACACTGAGTAAGATTAAATTTGGGTGAAAATTAAATTTGCAAAGGTTTGATTCTTTAAGCATACATATACAAAACACCTGTTAAAACACCTGTCACCTAACAACATGGAGCATATTCCAGATTATCATATGTGTTTGAAAACTCTACAGTAAAGTCTAACATCACTGAAGTTGTAAAGCAGTTCCTGAGATATGCTATTTTATATATTCTCGAAGAATTTGAGGCTTTACAGATGTCTAAAAATGTGTTACCAAAGATTTTTCTGTTTAGTTCTAACTCAAATCAGTCACCATTTATTTGGGCATCTGATTCCTCCAGGGCTGTGAAACCCATACTTCCAGCAACAAAATGTTAAAGTGTCTGGAATGTGAGTTTGAAGGTGACAGAAAAGAATACAACTAACAAATCAAAAGTGCATACCCTATGTATCTGATTCACCATTAAATAATCACATATTTTTGGGTGTGAAATTGTTACAAAGTTCAACATATGCAGGTTTCTTGTTTAATACTACAGTTGCATGCTACTTTATAAATTATAACTATCATATAACTGCCAAGTACAACCTTGGCTCAGTATGACACTGAAATAGATGAAAGAAAATTTGAAGCAAATCCATATCATAGTTTTAACTTACGGCCAATTATCAGTTTTACACATGGTGTTTATATCCATACGTCATTTTAGCCTTTTCCTGTTTGGAGGATTGTATCATCAAGAAGAATACAGTGATCATTGTCAAAAGGAATTATAGGTCTCACACTGATGGTATTTTCTGGCTTTTACATCCCAGACAACACTGATCATCAGAAATGGAATGAGATATGTCACAATGGTGTTTTTTCACATTTCTCATTTTAAGTATTTGTTTTTCTGATTTTCACATTTTGGCAATTTTTTTGCATTTTGCATATTCAGCCTTGAAAGTATTTGAGGTACTTCACAGATTTCAGTTTATAGTCACTGTATTCTAGTTAATATCATGGCTCATATCATGTTTGCTGATGCTGTTGCATTTTTGTCAGTATTCAAAACGTCATATCTCAAGGATGCTACCAATATAATGTTCTGACATTCTGGATATAATTAAACTGCAATATTTAGTATATAAATTCAAATGATGCTGTGATTGCTGATGGTGGTCTAGGTGGTGATGTTTGTCTTAAGTGATAAATATGTAAACTTTGAACATCAACATGTATATCAGTAATTTAAAAAATTAAATAAAATGACATCACAAGAAGGACTAATATTAAAGTGATCAAATAAACAGGTACTGAACCATTTATCCAGCAAGTTCGGGACTAAAAATGGCCTTAATTCCTGGATTTGCCAGATTTCTGGAAACAGGCTAAATCTTTATTTAAAATATAAAACAAAGAATGAAAAATAAAGAATGAAACTGTGTTCCACAGATACAATTTAATAGCTGTAAAAAACTGCCCGTTTGATCTTTGATAGTTCACTAAAGGATACTTGTTTAGATTACACTTTTCACCAGCAAGATCCATTCCTGCTAGACTTTTAGAGATGATAATAAATGAAAATGATAGTAAAGTGAATGAAATAATAACTTATTGTGAGAGGATCAACAGTACATAGCAACATTCTCACTGAACTGGTGTCATAAGACACTAAAACAAAACATACACAATTGAAAAATACCCAGTTTCAAAAATAACTGTTTTTCTGGATTTTCCAGATTTCTTGAACTTGGATAAATGGTTTGGTACTTGTTATTTTTCTACCTTTTCAGTCAGAAAATAAATAATTAAAACACAGATATGTGTGTAAATGTTCAAAATGTGCATACATTATCAGCATATACTTTCTTCATCGAGGTTATGGTTTTTAAACTATCAGTGAATCCAGAGATATTTTAGAACATAGCATTTGCACCAAATGAGCATTTTCATATCCAAACATTTTAAAAATCCAGGGGAAATCCACATAAATATCTTGGGATGAAAATTAAAACATCCTTCCTGGTTAAGACTTACTGCCATTTAAACAAACAGCAGTGTGTATCAATCAATGTTGGATACCAAAGACAATTAAAATATACAATACAATTTTCTACAAACATATGAAATATTTCAGTGATTCTCATATTAATTCTGTGGGCAATAGTATACAGTAGTCATGTCTAGTGATAAAGTCTCACACATATCTTTCTAACTGCTTAATTTTCCTAAATTTTCACAATGTTGTTGTTATAAAATAATAGTAAACTAGGCTAAGCTTTACAATGTATTTAAGGTTATTAGAAAAGAAAAAAAAATGAGAAATAAAAAGAAATAAAAAGTTATAAAACTATAAATAGCAATAAAATACTTTGCTTTACCCCAAGAAATATAATTTGACAGAAATAAATGCTGGACATCACTAAAGATATATATATATTAAACAAAAGCAAGTGATTTGGTACATTGCCATTGGTTAAAAGTAAGCTAAGTTTTAGAACAAAAGATGATAATATCACCCATATCATCCCATTGTGTGAACCCTATACACGTATAATATGTGTTATCAGATATTTTAGAATGGTAGTTGTTCCTGTAAATAAGACAACTGAATGAATTATTGTAACATTAATAAAATGTTGTTCTTTAACAATGCATGGCTCTTTATCCAATTTTAAATTAAGATTGTGATAAGCATATTGCTCTTAATGATTGGTATTGAATAGATAAATTAATACAAGCAATGCAGATCAATATGCACTCAAAATGTTTAATGGAGAACACCCTGTAATAAGTGGTATCAAATTTGGCTTACGATCATATTTATTTCTTTTATACAATTTAGGGCAGTTTATTAAAATTCTTAAGTAAAAACATACAGCAAATTCTATAATGGACAGTGATAACAAAATTTAAGAAATTAAAAAAAGCTTGAAATGGTTTATGCAGTAAAAGAACCAAATCGAAGACATGAAATAAAATGATGTTGTTCATTTGATTTTCTGGAAAGAGGTTTGTTTCTTTTTCAGGGTTTTTGTGTTGTTGTTGTTGTTGTGAGGAGGGTTGTTGTTGTTGTTTGATTTTTGTTTCTTACATATCTGTAAAGGATAATCATTATAATGCATATTACCTCTGATTTCAGAACATTAACACTTATACTGAAATATGTTTACACTGCCAATTATAATGTCTCATATTAAGCTGATGTTTTTCATATACAGGTACCGGATTATCCGGACTCCTAGGAGCCCGAGGTATTCCGGATTTCATATTTTCTGGTTTTCTGATACCAAGGTATCTAAATAATTAGCCATAAACATTTTAAAATTAAAAAACATAAAGAAAATTGACAATACACAACTGTGGCGACTCGACATGTGAACAGCGAGTAATTGAATGCCACACGGCTTGATAGAGTAGTTTTGGTTTGGTGAGGACAACACCCGCACAAGTGAACTATGAAAATAGAATCAGAAAAAAACATCCGGTTTCTGGTCTTTCCGGAATTCCTACAACTCCATAAGATGATCCATGAAAAACCTGAAAAATAAAACGTAACGGCTGATATACGTTGCGGCAGACAAATTCATTTCAGCCAATCATTGCACAAATATGTGCAAAATCAGGAAATTCCTCTGCACACTGTATAAAACGTATCCTTTATCGATCTTTGGAAATTGAGAGAAAACGAAATATTACCAGCAGGTGTCACCGAACAAAACAGCGTGTATCTCTCTCCTACAACTCTATTGATGTGAAGAGATAAACTGAACAAAAAAAAAAAAAAAAAAAAAAATGAAAACAAAGTGATAGTTAAAGTTATAATATTCTAGTTCATCACATAAAAGAAATTATGTTTATTGATGATAGAATAGTTGCAGTAGTAGTAGTTGTAGTAGCATTATTAGAAATATTAGATTTGTAGTAGCAATAATACTAGCTTTATTACAATGAGTAATAGTGGTTGTAATAGTAGTGGTAGTATGGGTAAAAGTAGTAGTATAAATAGTATGGATATATATATATAATCCACATAAGTAACTGTAGTAACAGTAGTAACAGCAGGATTAGTATGAACAGAAGTAGTTATAGTAGCAGTATGAGTAAACGTAGTAATAGACCTAGCAGTAGTAGTATCAGTGGAAGTAGTATTATTAGTATGAATAGATTAGTAGTAGTAGCAATGGCAGTTTGTAGAAGTAGTAATACTATCAGTAGAAGCATTGGTAGCAGACGTATACAGCAGTAACAGTAGTAGTACTGTAGTAGTTGTAGCTGTATTATTATTATTAGTAGTTAACATAGAATAGGAAGACGAGCAGAAATGACAAAAGTAGTATGAATAGAAGTAGCAGTAGACGTAGTGGTAGTAATATGAATGGAAGTATAGTAATAGTAGTACGAGTAGAAGTAATATAGTATGAAGAGGTGTAATAAAGACAGCGGTAGCAATGAAGGAATATTGTGATAGCAAGTGTTAAATGATATTTGTGTAAGTTCTTTCTGGAGCCACAGCAACAACAACAACACAGTATTACTACTGCTAGTATTACTCCTACTCCTACTCCTCCGTTTCCTCGTCCTTATCCGACTTTGTATAATAACATTATTATTATTATTATTATTATTACTATTAACAAGAAAACAAGAGACCAGCGGGCGTTTAAGTTAATTAGCGTCTACGTTATGACGACTTTTGTGTAACAAATACAGTTTTCAAATTGTTTTCACTTTGATGTACACGGAGGGATCGCAAGAGGAACTTGAAACTTTGGTCTTTTGTGATAAGCATTTAACAGCGGGATTTGTTAAGATACTTTTCTCACTTGTATTGGTACGGTATTAATGCAATGTAATTTGTGTCATTAATATATATCTATGTGTGTGTGTGTGAAAGAGAAACTTAACTCAAAAGTTATATCACGTAATTACTTGAAATTCTCTTTACTGATCCCATCTTTCAATAGAATTCAATTGACTGATTCCGTACTTTAATTTGAAAATAATTTAATTAGGTTATTTATGTATGTATATGTATATGTGCACATATATATATATATATATATATATATATACACACACACACACACACACACATATACATTCATACATACATACACAAGTACATACATAAATATATACATACACATGTACATAGATATATATGTTTATATAAATATCCCGAACTGGTATTTACCACATTTGAAAAGCTTGAGTAAAAAATGTATTTTCTTTGTAGTATTCCTTCACTTCTGTTAGACAATCCCTGCTGTTTAAATAATAAAGCTTTAAGCTAAGTTTTAACACAAATCTGATCCTAAACAGACTGAATAAAGGTTTTAACTAATGGATCTCATTTTCGCTAATATCCAACATATTTGTTTTAATTTATCCATTAAAATTAGAAATAAAATTAAAACATATTTAGACTGTAATTAACAATCAAGATATTGTAAATGTTGTGACTAAAGTTGTTTCTTCCGGGTACAGGAACTGTACTCTATCTGGGTTAACTTACTGTGTCACGTTCTCTCCTATAAAGAGACAGTTTAACCTCACTGTGCCCGCAGTCTGTAGGAATTAGTAATGAATTAAGTGATATGCTGAAAGCTTCAGTGCCATTAAAGTGAACATTTATTCAGAATCCAAGCCTATTTTTAAATATGTTGCAGCTTACTTGGTGATAGATCTAAGTATACGTAATATACGGTTGTTCAGCGTCAGTGCGGGTACAGACACCAAAGAGACTATTTCAATCTCAGTTAGTTAAAATTAGAGACCTGCCTATCATTAACAGTTAAGTGAAACAACAACACGCTTACAGCATATAGTACAATATCACTTTAATCATGTCATTATTTCATTCTTTCAGGATTGATGCGGAAAAAAGAAATTAAATACAAAAGTACTACTAGCACTACTACTACCACTAGTACTATTGCTACTACTACTGCTACTACTATTACTACTACTACTGACAATATAAAATGTATCTAGATTGTTTTTAACAGTTATGACAGAGAGAAGCAGACATCTTAAGATCGGCATTGTGTGTAGTGTGTCTATGTTTTATCTTCCTGGTAAGCAGACTGTATCTAGGTTAATTTACTTTGTCGCATTTTTACTACGGCGCTGTCATTCTGTGAAAGCGTCTACAATTTTCTGTATATTATTTGCCTTACTTTATTTCTTATTTAGTGTCACTTTATTTTATTAATTCATTTCATTTACTATAAATTGAATTTTTTATACGAATGTTGCTTAGTCAGGAACGTTCCTTTTTTAGTGAATAATATTTTTATTTTAAAATTGAATTTTTAAATATTAATAAATAATCATATAATCATACATTTTATTCATTTTGGGGGGGTTTATATATATTACATAAATTATTCCATTTACGATATTCGATCATATGCACATGTACAAATCCTGCACGATACATAACAGAGAAACTTTGATTACAATGAAGATTTTGTTTTGCTGAAACAATTTGAGTTTTGTCACTATGTTTAATATGAAATAAATCAAAACCTGAAATTAACGAGAAAAAGTTGAAAAGTAGAAAAGTCTTAAAACATTTCTAAATGATTTCACTGTAGTCGCTACGATTATATATTGATGTCACACTAGAGCTGAATCGTATAATAGAATGTTACTGGAAAATATGAAATGTGAACAACAAATGTGCCCTAGCTTTATGTAGAAGACTAGTTGATTAAAGATTAAAATTTTCTCTGCAGGAATTATTTGTTGAAAATCTTACCTAGGCTGTATCTAACAATCATGACAGAAACAAATAAGTATTCGATTAGCGCCATTGTGTATACTGTTATTAAACTTGTTTCTTCCGGGTACACGAGTTGTTCTCTGTCGAGGTTATCTTACTGTGTCACGTTACTACAACTGCCCTCTCGCTGTTATAAAGCGTTAACTTCTAAGCAGCTCTATAAAGTTTATCAGCGAGCATTGGAGTAACTATTGAGCAAAATAAAAACATGTTTATGACATTAACAGAAGGAAGCACTGCAGTGAAGTGTTTTGCCATTGTAATCATGCTAATTCATTCTAGCAGTGATAGTCGCAAAAAAATAACAACAAATAAAGAACAAATAAAAGAAATAATAATAATAATAAACATAATAATAATAATAATAATAATAATAATAATAATAATAATAATAATAGTAATAATAATAATAACAATTAACACGACATCAAAAACGATAATATCACAGTGCCATTGCCTAAACTACGGAATCGGTCACGGGAGAGTCATTTTATATATATGTTTTATATATGTGCATATATTTGAATTCTTTATTAATAGTCCTTATTTGTAAATCATCTATGTATCTGTCTTTGCGTGTTCTCTCTCTCTCTGTTTGTGTGTTTAAATAACAAATTTTCAGTGTTCTTTTGGTGTTTGTTTGTTTTGTTGTTATTTCTTGTTTTTCACATAATTTCGTATTGTCTTATTTTCCTGGTTTCTACTGTGGTAAACAGTTATTCGTTTTGGTTCAGCAGCCGCTTCCGTATGTTAGGTTGTTTGTGGGTTTTCTCTGTTTAAACTCTACATCAGTTTGTATTGACGGTGATCTTAACGATTTGTAAGCCGTGAATACTAATTTTACTGTCATAAACTACAACAACTATCTCACTCAAGTCAGGGAGAAAATTCTTTACTGAATCCAGCTAAAGGACGAGTTTTACACGACTGACAGAAACGTGCAGTGGTGTGTATCTGGTTTTCTCCTCAATTATTCATGATAAAAGAATATATTACGTTCTTCTTGTATATTATCTTATATTCAAACCGAGCACATTACAAATATGTTCCAGAAGACAAAAGTCTCAATAAAAAGTTTGTGTTATTGTTAAATCGGATAGTTTATGTTATTAACGTATACAAATTAACTAACAAACTGACATAAATACAGAAAGACAGACAGATTTACATCAGATCCGTTGAAACTTAAATTGTAATGATAATAAATAATAAATAATACAACTTCATTCTTTAGAATATCGATATCAAATAACGACGTTCGTATTCAGGACCGGACTTAGTGTTTGTATATATTCGGTCAACCTCTGGTTTAGTTCATAATTAAGTATGAAAAATGTACAGCTCTTAAAAAGAAATTAATACTTGAAAATGTATTTTGTAAAATTAAATTCTGAAAATATATTTTATTTGATAAAACTGAAACCGATTAACTATAGCTTTAATAATAGGTAACCAGTTACTATATAAACATTAATGTAGAGAGAGAGAAAGAGAAACAAAAACATATTATTTTTAATTAATACGAAGTTGAAATATCTTAACAAGCCAAAAGAAAACCCCCACATCAGTATTACCATCTACACTAACAGTTAACTAAAGTCTTGTACTGTCAGGGGCAGAGTACAATCCCTATGTTCTGAGAATGTTCCCTATAAACCTGAGGTAGCAGTTGCCATATATGGTCATATCACATGACAATATAGTTACCAGTTTTAACAAAGCTCCCAACAGGAGGCAGTAATCTTGTTAGAACATACTCACCTCAGATTACTTTATAAATTAATATTAAATACTGACAGTCGTAGAATAGGAAATAGTGATTATTATTTCTTTGTTGTATACACAGAACGGCTTTTGACAAATAACACTAACGAAAAACATATACAATGTTTAATTCACTGTATGAAACATGTAAAACATTCGGAAGATTTGAATATGCCTCTCTAATATTACTAAAATTATTTCACAAGGAAGAACCAAACAGTAATTATATGAAATAAATAACAAGTGTTGAGACTCGGAGTACAGGCTAGTGTTACATAAATATCAGACGACTTTTCTAGTGTAAAATTTTAACAAAACTTACCTGTGCTGTATCTAATAATCGTAAGAGAAACAAGTAAATATCTCAACACCGCCATTTTGTATAATGCGAGTAAACTTGTTTCTTCCGGGTACACGAGTTGTACTCTATCTAGGTTAACTTACAGTGTCACGTTATTACTACAGCGCTCTAGCTATTGTGTAGCGTCTGTTTCTATCTAAGTTGTATAAACTTTATCAGTCGGATTTAGATTGACCATTAAATAAAATAAAAACATGCTTATGACATTAAGGGAAAGAGTCACTACAGTGAACACCTTTACCACTGTAATCATACCAGTCTCTAATAAATAACGAAAAAAAAATAAAAAATAAAAAAATAAAAATAAAAATAATAATAATAAAAATACTGATAATAATATTGGTGCCAGTGTTTAAAGTGCTAATTGTCTAGGGGCATAAAACAGTGTGACAAGGACTGGTCAGTTATAAATTGTAAGATGTATGTATATAATAGAAAAATAATACATCAGGAGTGCAGTTTATTTATGTATATTTAACACACACACACACACACACACACACACAAACACACACACACATACATATATATATATATATATATATATATATTTTAGGCCTATACAACTTAACTTACGCTACCTAATGACGGTATCACTGCGTGTCAACGAAAGGCCACAGTGTCAAGGTCTGTCCCTTGACCTCCGAGTTCATCAAACTTGTCGACCGCCCGCTTGTCGCTTCCCGAACCAGACTTGAACTCGCCTCGTCTCAGCCGCGAAGCCCGTGTATTAGATTACTGCGGACGTCGGTGAAATCCGCGGAGTTAAAGAAAGAAGTAGCTACTCGGGCAGACACACTTCAAAGCTGAGTTAGTTTGTCTCACAAAACGTGTCTTATCTTGGCCGCTAATTAACGTAACTAAAACATTTAAAAACTTCTTTTAGAAATTCGTCATCACATATTTTCCTTTGACAGTGAGACAGCTTTAATGATTTGCATATATCGTCAGCTAAGTTTATTTACTGATTATAATTATGAATATATGTTTATTTAATACTTGTCGTTATTTTATCTTTTCTGTATTTAATATATATAGACTAGATAATCTGACGATTGCATATACGTAAAAATCAGTACGTCAACAAAAATCTTTAGTAAGTTTGGGCAAATGGAATTTATCTAATGAAACTGTTTTATAGATAAGCGGGTTTTACGTTAAACAATGACTGTATTATCTATCTTCGACACAAATAATAATAATAATAATAATAATAATAATAATAATAATAATAATAATAATAATGAGGAGGAGGGGGAGGTGGAGGACCATAATGATCTTAATTTTAGATTTACTTAAAATCCCTAGAAATGAATCAGAATTTCCACGAAGATTATCTAAACATAGCGAATCTACGTTTAATATAAACACTTGTTTGAACATGTTTTCATATACACTGTTGCTAGAAGTATTTTTTTTATAATTTCAGAACAAATTTAAATAATAGCAACTAAAACTATTGTAGTTTGTAGACGAAAGCGAAGTTAGTCTTGCGGTGGATATCTGTGATATTTGAAATTTGCTGATATTTTGATATGAAAATAAACACAATCAAGTTGCATTATTAAACAATTTGTTCTAGTCTAGGTAATAAAGTCTACTCTTCAATGGATCCAGTCTAATTATGCGACCTCATTAGCTCTCAGTAATTTTTAGCAACAACATATTAAAAACTAAATCTAGAAGAAAATAAATTAATAAAAAATAAAGAGAAAATAATTGATAAAGAAGAGGCTAAAATTATTTCTGACATATACAATTATTCTGGCTTAGTCTAGTGATAACTATTAAATTAATTAAGCACATGTTTAATGAAGGGAAGTACGTCCTATAGTATCATTGTTTCATGACTACTGCGGAAAAAACAAATACATATGTTAAGAGCGGCGTTGTGTGTATATATATATACAGTACATACAACGCAGCTCCTAACATATATAGATGTGTTTATATATATATATATATATATATATATATAAATATTTATGATAATTTCACCGGATACACCTATTGTAACTAGGTTAAATTATTGCGTCGCATCATTAGTATATCGCTGTCATTAAATAAAAGCAACTACAATTTTTATATATTATTTATTTCACTTATTTATTATTTAGCTCCACTTTATTTTATTAAATTTTTTAGTTTAAGTAACAAAACGAAACTGCCAAATTTCATTTACTATTAATTGATTTCCTTAAAGTCATATCACTTTATCTGCATTGTTTCTATTTATTAAATAAAATTTAAAAATTTCGAATATTAATGAATAGTCTAATTACAGTTTGGTTTCTTACATTCTTTCCATTTGTCACTTCAGTTCATTTCATCTTACATCAGTTAATATATTTATGACATTCGTTCCGCATAGCATTTTTATATTTGTATAATAATATAACATTATTAAATTAACATGCACATGTACACATTCTGGAAAGATACGTAAAATAGAACCTTTCTTTCTAGTGGAGAATATATCTTTTTTCAATTAGAGCTTGTCAAAAAAAAAAAAAAAAAAAAAAATCACGATTCAATGGTACAAAGAGAAAACCAAAATAAAAACAATTTGTGTTTTATTATAATTATAGAAAATGCTTCTAGATCAGGCAAATCGTAATTTCATGTTAACTTGAAAACGTTGTAAGATGTGAGATATGAGTTGCATCCCTTTAAGTTTATCGTCTTGATAAGAGATCATTAAATAAAAGTTACAACAAATCAAAGTACTGAATTAGATGCTGTTCTAGTTTTGTATCGTTCTCAGCACATGAAAACTCCATTGGTTACTCATAGCTTCAAGTCTCGGACAATTTCGAAAATATTCCACAATACCAATCTAGACTCTATCTGACAATCACGATAGAAACAAGTGAGTGTCCTATTGGCGCCGTTGTATATTCTCTCATATATTGTTTTTTTCCGAATACACCATCTTATCACATTATTACGACAGCTCTCTCTCTCTCTCTCTCTCTCTCTCTCTCTCTCTCTCTCTCTCTCTCTCTCTCTCTCTCTCTCTCTCTCTCTCTCTCTCAAATATTTCCCGAGATGACCAAAAAATTTCATCTTTGTAATTTTAGATGTTGAATCAATTACGCTGTATTTTCATATACATTGCCTAGAAAGAAAGAAAGAAAGAAAGAGAAATATAAATAAATTGGACAAAAACGATACTACTGTATATAAAACAAACCTGTTGTATATAAAACAAACCTAATAATGTTCTTTTAGTCTTGGTTGAAAGTACTTATTAATTGTTCAAGCTCTTCACGAAGTGAATACAATATGTGACTGTATGTAACTGTCTGCCTGTTTGTGTGTATGGGTTTATGCATAAGGTTCGTTAATATGTATGACAAATTAGCATCTGATTTTGAATTTCCGCAATCATCTTGACTTGTCTTTCATGATCTACTTCAGTTTGAATCGTTTTACGTATTAAAAAGACAGCTTCTTTGGAAATAAAAATGTTCTAATAGATCTAGGACCTAAAAAGGATATTCAAAACACTGGATTTCTTATTTTACCTGAACGGACAACTGTTTCCTGGACTGAATCCATAGATACATCTTGATATCTGTGAAACATAATAAGATAAATACACTGGAATCTCATTCAAGTGTATTTGGTTTCACTAGCATTGCATTAACGAGACAATCACATACTTTGCAGACGCATGTGCGACAATGCAGATATTTTATTAACAGTTAATATACTTTCAATCCTGATACAATTTTACAGGAAAATTTACTTTAAACATAAATAATGATATGATATAGTTACGCACTTTAGGCATACTAGTGTCTATGTCAAAACAAGGTCTGCAGGTAATTTAGTAAACAGACACTGAATATCTATTATCACAGTAGTAATCAGAAATATTTCAACACACTACTCACGTATGTATTTCACCTTTAATGTTTGCTGTCTGAACCTGTAAGATACATTTATAGTTGTATTTTACAATCTAAATAAATACTCTTACATTGAATTAATTTTTTTTTAGACCAATGAAAAAAAAAAAAGAAGAAACAATTATACAAATAAATAAATGAGAACACACACACACACATAAAGTTAAAGAGAAAAAAAAATTAAAAATAAAAAGTAAGAAAGAAATAAATAATTAAAAACTACAATAAAGTAAATATGAAATATTGAAAACAATAAAACAACAACTACTGAATGAGTTTAAATTTAACTGACCTCGGATTGTGTAACCTCTTCTCCTCAAGATGAACAGAATAATTATTGCAGGAAAGCAGAGCAGAAGTATTCCTACTACCAGACCAATTCCAATCCCAGTTCCAAGTGTTGCCATGGATGAAGATTCTTCTACTGTGATTATAATAACAAATTCAACACATAAATGAAAGATCCGCATTTACGTTTAATTCTGAGACATCTTTTTATAAAATTATTATAATTCTTTTTTCTAAAGATCTTTCACTAAATAACGTAAATAATTTGGACAATGTCAAATTCACCAGGACCTGTAAACAAGTACTGTAAAAAAAAAAAAAAAAAAAAAAAAAAAAAAAAAAAAAAAAAAAAAAAAAAAAACATAACGAAAAGAATAAAAATAAAAATAAATATTTTGCTGAAATTTTAGATGAAGAATCGAAAACCATATAGATTATTTTACTTACTACAATTTATTGTTGTTAAAGTGGTACAAACAGTCAAACAGTAACGGCTGTCATTTTTATTTGCAGAAGAGTAAATTTTAAAGTGGTAGGAAGAATTGGACTTGAGATGAGAAATGTGCAAATAAGAAGTCTTGTCTTGTGTCTTATTGTCTGACACTTGCAGACTGATAGACTGGTCTTCAGTAAACAAGCGTTGTTCAACTGTGAATCTAGTGAACTTGTTTGTGTCGTACTTCCATTTGATGTCTGCTGAAGTTTCTGACACATTTGTGCAGTAACACCATTCAGGAGCTGATTCAAGAACTAAAACGTGAAAAATGATTTATGTTGTGTTTTAATTTCATCTGCAATATATTTAAATATTGTAGCGTGAGGAATGATATATATGTATTAAAATGTACTCTTTTTAATAAAGTCTACATGAAAAATAAAATTAAAATAACAGTGGCTAATTCTGACCAGTGTAAAAATGATCAGTGATATTTTCTAATGAATGTTACATGTCAAATAATGCAAATAAAGTTACCTGTAACAATGACACTGGCAGATCCTGACAATGAAGTGTTAAAAGAAGTTTTTGAAGTTGCTGAACACGTGTACTCTCCTTGGTCTGACTGTTGAAATGAGGAGATTTGAAACAGAGAACTGTCAGTGAGGTGTTTTGTACCAGTTCGCCATTCAAATACAACACTGTCTGGATTACTGTCAGCTGTACAGCGTAATATCACAAGTTTTCCCAGTTCAACTCTGATGTGACTCTCTGATAAAATTCTCACTCTGGGTGCATCTACACAGATTGAAATAAAAATAGTACGAAAACAAAATTAGAAGTGGCAACAGAAACATAGACTACAATGTAAAGGTCGTGAATTATTCCACAGAAAAGTATACAGGTGAAGTTAAAATACAGTTAATATATATTGAGAAGATATGTACAATTATTAAAAGCAGATGAATTAGTATCTGTATATTGCAGTAGGATGAGATCAGCATGTCAAAAGCATATATTAAGATATTATTTCAAATTTCTTTATGTATAACTTCAACATTATTTATTTACTTACAAAAATAAAATAAAATAATAATAATAATGATCAACATACAATATACATTCGTATGAAGAGAATTAGATTCAGGTCTCTGTTGTCCGTTTCTGTCTGTGAAGAGATTCCCAGCTGTACATTTGTACCAGACTCCATTGTCTTCCTTTGTGGGTGTCAGTGACAAGTTAAATCCTGTCTGTTGAACGTCAGATCCATTTCTAATCCAGTAAAACTGAGCTGCTGGATTTCCTTTATCACTGTCAGGTAAAGAACAAATCAAAGAGCCTCCTCTGTTTTCTAGCCATGGCTGTTTAGGATCTGATGAAAGAGTTGGTCTGCTTGGAGGATCTATTTAATACAATAAATAAATGGTTGTTTGAAAATTAGCGCTCGTAATAAAAACTGCCACGTAATAGTAAATCCACGAAGGTTGGTTACACTGACTGATTACATAGTGGAATGATCGAAAGGCAAAGTAATATTATCATGTGACAATGAGTAGCCACTGTTTAAGCGAAGAATTCTTATTATAGTCCGGCAGAAGTACGACTGAACTTCGATGTGACGTCTAAAGATTTGTTTTAGTTGAGAATTGATGTTTAGTGCATATATAGTGAGAAACTTCCGAGTGAGATCTAGTCACAAGTGAACAACTTCTGCTAGGAGGCTAAGTCAAAAATGGCCGCCACTGTAAATCTCTTTCCCTAATATCTTCATAAAGGTGAGTTAGAAATATGAATGAAAGATTGTTTTATATGTTTTCAGGCATAAAGAATTTAACGCAGTTTGATTTTACCAATAATGCAAACACAAAAAAAAAAAAAAAAAAAAAAAACAACCATAAAATAATGAATACATGGCTTTTTATGTCAAATTAAAGTCCTGTAGGCCTTTTAATATACTGTATGTTTTCATGTTTAGTACATGTTAAGGATTTGCGATGATTTAGAATTGGATTGTTGAACTGATACTGAGTGTGACAAATCATGAACCATTTGTCTGGCAGAAAATTCAAGAATATGATGCAAGACAGACTGGCACACCTTCAACAACATCTGGATAAACGACAAATTGTATCATTCTCGGATCCAAATCTGGTACGACATCTGTTGGTGTCATCTATCCACCATCCATATTTCTATATATTTATCCATTAAACGTCAATTACCATCATTAAAAATATGTAGAGGCCAAAACGAGGTTGAACACAAATATGACATTTGTCTGCTGGGCTATTATTAATGTTTGAGAGAAAGACCTGATTAAAATAATAATAATAATAATAATAATTATAATAATAATAATAATAATAATAATAATAATAATAATGTGAGTATAAGCTGGAATCAGTCGTTTCTTTTCTAATCATCTTATGTTATATTATCTATTATAAATAAATATGTCGACGATTTTTTTTCTTTAAAAATGACTCACACATCTTGGAAAATGAATAAAACTTAAGGATAGGAATGATTTCTCTTAACAAACATATTTCATGTTGTAATAGGACAACTGCATGCAGTTGTGTCTTTTAATCAGGAGTTATCTTGACTGCAAAATGTGAAATTAACCAATAATATATGTTAATACGTGTATAAATTATAATCAATTTAAAATTACTTACAGTGAATAGTCACGTTTCTGCTTTTCCTCTCGTTGTATTCACCATACTTCCAACTAGAAACACACTCACACAGTTTGTTATTCTGAGTCCTGTTAGCTATGAAAGATATTGTACACGTTCTGGTTTCTTCTCTGTCAGAGCAGTGTACAGGATTATAACAAGTCCAGTTCAGATTTGGTTTTGGATTTCCACCAGTTGTAGAACAGTTCAGTGTGACAGTGTCATCCTCAAACACAGGAAACGTTGTTCCTGAAACAACTGGAGATGACCTTGGTGGATCTGAAAGCATAAACATTTGTGACTTAAAAAAAAATCAATAAAAAAATAATTAAAAAAATAAATATGTATTATCTGAAAGTATAATTATATCTTTTTTTAAACTTACATTTCACATCTAGAACTATTTCTCCTGTAGACTCAGTCTGTGTATATGTGTTTCTCACAGTACACTGGATTGTCTTCCCATTCTGTGCTCTTTTGGGTGTCAGTGTCAGTGTTTGAAACCAAGTGCTTCCAGATGAACCCTTTTTATCTCCCTTTGTTCCATTAATCCGTGTTCCGTCTTTAAACTTCCAGATGAAATCCACATCTGGTTTAACAGGTGTCAGTGTTCTACAGGTCAAGGTCAAAGGTCGTCCTTCGACTGCAATGACTTCATTTGTAAAACTGACGCTGACATCATTCTGCGATGGACCATCTGTAAAATTTAATCAAACAGTAAATTATTTAAATTATAACTAATATAATGTTGTGTAATCCCAGAATGATGTTTGTATTAAATCTAAGTGGTTGTTTATTAAAAATATAAGTTAAGTAATTTTGAATCTCTAGTAAATAAAATAAGATAACTTAGAGAAGTAGACATCATTATGACAAATAATACAACAGATTAAAATTTCTAATGTTAAGAGTCTTACACAACACATCAAGTATTCCAGTGTTGGATGTTACACGAGTTTGTCCAGGAATCCCTGCCTTGCAGTAAACACTGTGTCCATCATCTGACTCAGTCAGTGTCAGTGACACAGAACTCTTTCTTACAGTCAGGTCACCTGTTGTGATATTTATGTTGGTGATTCCTGTGTTTATCTGTTGATTATTCTTGTACCAGTAAACAGACGAGACTGGGTTGCTAGGTGACGTGACACATGTCAGAGAGGCAAAACCTTCTCTGACTTGTATTTTATCTTTCTGTGAACTGATGTTTAATAGTGTCACCTCTTTTACTTGTACTGTAATCAATAAATGTATGACTCAGTTATCTTAAAATATAACTCACTATCATCTACCAAATCTCGAGATTAATGGTAGCTTTACTAAATGGTAATTTGTTTTGTATTATTATTATTATTAATATTATTATTATTATTATCTTCAATCATTTAAGTCTACCCTGTATATTAATTTGTTATAAAGTTTTAGAAAATTATAAATATTATAAAAAGGTTTTTTAGTCCAGGTAGTGATGGATGCAGATAATGATGTAAATTCATGTTTGCTGAGAAAGACATTTGGCGACAGGATGGAAAACAATTTGTGACAAATCTATGGTGAACAAAAGGAAAGTTAAAGAAATAAAATTGTTTTGCTGTAAACTAAATACTATATTTATACATCCTTTGATGTAGCAGAATATAAAAAAGTAATAAAAAAGTAATTAAAACAAAAAGAGAAAAAAATGCAACAACAACAACAACAGTAAATAAATAAATAAATAATACAAAATTTAATGGCTGAAAAAGATAGTGATTATTTAGGATATTTACCTGGAAAGTGAACAGTACAAATAAACTTGTGATAGACACCATTGTTAAAAGACGGATGAGTCAAGTGTATTGTAACATTAGCTTTTCCTTGTACAGTTAAATAATTCATAGTCAGCCTGGCAACAGTTTTAACTTGTGGACTTGTACAATCATCACTGACTGGTGTAGTAACTGGTACCAAGCTCTTAAAAATAATAGAAAGTATAATATAAAAGTATAATATGAAAGTATAATATTAATTAAAATTTATTTTTTATGAAATTTACTTCTTTTTTGCCCCACCCCACTTTTATCGAAAACTATAGTTTATTCATGAAAAAAAATAAAAAAAATAAATAAATGAAAGCACAAAAAAGATTTTTCTTGTAAAGTAAAACAATGAACACTAATCACAGTTGTTATAATTTTCTTTATGGTTTTATTTTATTTGTAAATGATGCAAACTTACTAAAGACATTTCACCAGATAAATACCAGGAAATGTTCACAGCTGGATAAGCACAGCCAGTTGTTACGCTGACAGTAAAATTTGTCTGAGAATCAATGTCTGTCTGATGTGGACACGCATCAGTAAAATTAATCATAGACGTATCAACAACAGCTATTACAAAACACAAAAAGAAACTGAATAACATAAACTATTAGAAAATAAAGCTAATGTGCATTCTATACAATTAGTCATAACTATTGTAAATAAGCGTTATTTGACTGAATAATGGGGTGGACTCTGTGGAATTTTATGGGTAAATGAACAGAACATATCCACAGAATCCTATATCCTAGTATTTAGAGCAATTTAATGTTATGTAAAAGTCATGATATTACTAAATACAATAATCGGTTGATTTCTTGGAATTATGCAGATTAGAAAATGATTAACTTTTAACATTTTCATTTCATTTATCGTTATTTTCAAATATTTGTCTGACTTAAAATACTAATAAAAAACACACACAAACACATACATGCAGAAAATTTATCAAACCAGTATAGTCTATTATTAATTTAGGTAACTCTAAACAGAATTGTGTTCTCAGACACACAGGTGTACACTATATGAAAGTAGCTTATTATTTTTATAGTTTTATTAAATTTATTTAATTAATACAATGCTTTAGTTTGTGTCAGAATGTGTATAACTTACTAGCAAAGGGAGATGTTAAACTGATTTGAGCTTGTAAATTATTGTTTTCATTAACTGTCCAGGTTCCTGCATGTTCTATTTCATCGAAAAATGAAATCTTTACAGTTACAACATTTGCAGATTGTCTTGTTACACTGATTCCACTAAATCCACTTCCACATTTTCCTCCTGCTGACAATGCTCTACATGCTCCTTTTACCTTTGTGTTCACAGAAAAAGTCACAGATTCTGTTATGTTACCATTATCACTTGTGTACGTCAAAATAAGAGGTTGACCAACAACTCCTGTTTTCTTGTTTGCTGTAAGAATTCCATTTGCTGGTAATAAATAAAAATAATAATAATCAAGTAATGATAATACTAATAATACCACTACTACTACTAATAATGATAATGATGTTGATGATGGTAATAATGAGAATGACGATCTTAAATCTAGATTATTTAGAATGCCTAGAAGGAAGGAACTCTCTCGCACTCGAATTCATAGCAATGAGGAATTCCACGAAAGTATCAAGAAATGTAGCGAAATTACGTTTAAAATAAGTCTTGTGACGATGTATGACGATATATTATGTTGTTTGAACTCATTAATACATTTTCATGTAGATAGGAAATATTTAGAATTATTGCAGTTTCAAGACAGAAAGGGAAGTAATACCTGTGGATGCGTATCTGCGACAATTATTTGAAATTTGCAGATACTTTGACATAAAAACAAACACTAGAAAGTTGCATTATTTCTTTCTTATTTCAGTATATCTAATCTAAGTATACGACATGATTAGTTTTCAGGAATGTTCAACAATAATTTATAAAAATAACCCACTAGAACTCCTAACAAAAATAATACAATGAAAGCAGTGAGGATAAAAAGAACAAGAGGATACAATGAAAAGTAATGTGATAAACTCTAGCTGACGGAGACACATCGGCAAAAAGTCAGAACTCAGATGTATGTAAAGTTGAATTCTTCAGACAATTGCCTTTCAAATAAAACATAAACCAGAACAATATCTTGAAACATGGCGAAGTTATAATAATTCTAATATCGTTGGTTTGGAAAATGTTTATTGAGAAATTCTCATTTTTAAGTTATTTCTGTGTTAAAGTACATGTCCTCTCGGAACTCCTCGGGAACCAGCATTTTATGAGAGAGCTATTGGCACTAAACTTTCAGGGATGGTTGAAGAGACACTTAGAAACATTGTTAACGAAGAATAACACAAGTAATCTGGATTTTAACTTTTAAAAGAAGAGACAATTCTACTGCAACGGACTATGAGGGAAGCTCATGGTGGAGACTGCCATACTGTGAGAACATCCTTCAAATAAAGATAATTCTAGAGTTTATCACTCACTTCAGTTTAAAGTGTAAAATTAAGGAGTTTTCAGTTATAGAAAGAGGAATGATTGAAAAATTATGAAAAAAAAATAAAATAAAAAAAGAACAATTGTAATAATAATAATAATAATAATAATAACAACAACAACAACAACAATAATAATAGTAATGAATGAATAAAAAATAAAAAAATAAATAAAAAATAAAAAATAAATAAATTAAAATAAAATTAAAACATAAAAATATATAAATAATAATGTAAAAAAACCTGAAATAAAAAAATGTCCAATCAGAGTAGTTTGTTCTGTCCTTTTGAAAGAATTTTGCACATTTGAAACAGAAATAGCTGCTCCGAGGGTTTATCTTTAAAATATTAGAATGATATTAATTATGTTTTGCTATCAAAATGAATGTACACTTGGTTTTCTCAGTTTATTGTCCTCAAACAAGCAAGAAGTTGAACGCTTTCACTGTTAAAAGTGTGTGTAGTTTCTCAAGTATTTTTAACATCGCTACTAGTTCAAACCACTTTACTTATTTAACACGCAACAGATTAAATGAAAAACTGTTTAAAAGAAATTACGAAATATCTATAATAACCATCCAAATCGACATTTTCTGCAATGTGACCAGTTTCTAACTGTCTTGCTTTGCTCTATGTTAAGTTCTGCAGTGTGTGTCAGTGAGTTGTAACACTACACCATCTCAAACTGCCACTGAATATTTCATTAGAACCGTAAAACATCGCATTTTACGACATCGTAATAAAACAAAATCTTAACGTCGATTTTCAGCAAAATGTGATATTGCGATATTTATTTATATCTCCTAGCTGCTAGGGTCTCGTTGGTTTATCAAAGACAGTTGTGTATGCTTTCCTGTGTAAGAGAATGTGTATAGATATGAAATGTTTGTTGCTGATAATTGAAACTCAGTATTTCTTCACATTAGTTTACTAGTTTACTAATTTTTACCTATTTTAATCTTAACTAAATGTTTGATGTCGTGGACTGCAAATGGGTAGCTTGAATCACGAATAATCGAGTGTTATCACTATATATTATTAAAACCGCACAATTTATTTAACCCCAAGTGAACGAATCGGACAATGAAAATACATTCTTAATTAAACATTTACAAATGTGGTAATACGAAAATTACATTACACTGTTAGATTAATTTCACAAAATGGTTTGAAATTTCTTCGTTTCATTTAGTTTGTTAATGAAAACGCAGACTATACAATTACAAGGGTAATCAAAAGCATTAAGACTATAACAAGTATTAATGTGTTGTGGAGGGGGAAAAATAACAAAACAGTATACGTTTTCTTATATTTGTGTTCATTTGTTTCATATTTATTTATTTATTTAGTTTAGTGTATGTATGTATATACTTCATTTCTTTTTTGTTTTTTTATTTCATCCTCCATCTGTTTCTGTAACTGAAATGTTTTGCAATTTACACTTTAAATTATACTGAAGTGAAAGGTTAACTCTGGAATTATATTTTTTAGAGTCTATGCCAATAGAATATTAGTCTTCACTGTCATATCCTCTCAGCCACAGTCCATTCCGTAATCGTCGAATTGTATCTTCTTTTAAAAGTGAAAAATCATAGATCATTGCTGTGATTCTTCATTAACAATGTTTCCAAGTGTTCCTTCCATCACCTCTGAAAGTTTTGTGTAAATACGTCCCTCCTAAAATACTGGTTACCAAGGAGATTCGAGAGGACATGGACTTTAACACAGAGTTAACTTTAACTTTCTTAACCCGTGTATCTCATGAAGCTCGTTAAGTTGAGCAGTGTCAGTGTGCTGTAACACTACACCATCTCACAGCTTTTCACGGTTCATTTCATTAGAACTGTAGAACACTTCATAACTGTAGAAGATTGTAATAACGTTGTTTTAACTTGGTCTTTTTTCAGTAGAATATATTATTGCGTTATTTGTTTATTTATTTATTTATCACTCAGACAGTGAACTTTGCTTTTTCATGCAATGAATCAGAATGTGTATAAATATGAAATATCTGTTGCTAATAATCCATTTGTGATACATACATCGTGCAGTTTATGTAACACACAGTGATAAAACTTCAAGTTAAAATTCAACACCAAACTAGCTGTAACCAGGTCACAGACTGAATAAGTTGTCAGTTCAGGGTTTATATCGCTAATATCTAACATGTGTGTTTTAATGTATGGATTAAATAATAACAATAAAACTTACCTAGACAATATCCAACAATCGACACAGAAACAAGTAAGTATCCCACTATCGCCATTGTGAATGTTGTGACTAAACTTGTTTCTTCCGGGTACACGACCTAGGTTATGTTTGTGTCACGTGTTTTCAACTGCGCTCCTGTTGTCATAAATCTGTTTACTTTTGTCTCGGTTAAAGTACGAAAATGTCATTCTTTTCAAAACGCACGAAAATAAATAAATAAAATAATAAACTAAGAACAAAAATAAGAAAACTAGACAAACAAAATGAATTAATAATAATAATAATAATAATAATAATAATAATAATAATAATAATAATAACAATAACCAGCTCTAACTAGGACACAGACTGAATAAACGTCTTATGTTTTAAGTACATGGTTTTTATCTGTAATATCTAACATGTTTTGTATCAATAAATAAATAAATAAATAAGTAAATAAATAAATAAATAAAAATTACCTGTGCTGTATCTAACAGTCATCAGAGAAACTGGTAAATATCTCAACAGCGCCATTGTGAATGTTGTGACTAAACTTGTTTCTTGCGGGTACACGAGTTGTACTTTATCTAGGTTAAGTTATTGTGTCACGTTTCTATAGCGCTGTCATTCTATTAAAGTGTCTATATTTATTTCACTTTATTTATTACATTTCACATGATTTGTTTTTAGTTATTTATCAGTAATCATATCTTGAAAATTTCGGTGTTTACAAAACATTTGTATTTTAAAAAAGAGAGGAGATATTTTATACAAATCGCCTAACTCAACAAAGCGTGGACGACACTTACTATATTATTGAGTGTAACAAAACATTTACAGCTGTTTACTTCTGTACGTTTTTATGTCACTCACCTGAGAATCGGTCAGTAACTGTGTATTTCGAATGTAATTTACATAATTTTCTAACAAAATATTAATCAACATTAACTGTTATCAGTTAATTGTTAATATTTAAACTCATGCATTTAATAAACTGATATGAAATAGACAGTGAATACAGATATAAGAGAATTACACAGCTTATCTTCTTAATTGTAGGTTTTGTTTTATTTCTTTTTATATCAAAAACCCACTTTCCAAACTGAAGCGGAATCATTTGTCGTTTAGCACACTATATGAAGTAAAGTGAACTAGTAAATTAGTTGAATGAAATTAAAACAAGACAGCTTACAATGAACTTTCTTTTATTACAGTAAATATTAAATTGAAATATCTCACTGTTACACATCTGTGTGAAAGTATCGGTTCCGTTATAATTTTCAGTAAATTAGTTAGAAATAGAAAGTACAAAAGTTCATGAAACGAGGATGATATTGTATGTTGTGTTGTAGACCAAAGTTCAGCATCAATTCCGTGCAGACAGAGAAACACAACAAAATGTTATTTAATATGGTTACACTGTCATATCGTTACAACTCTCTAACATTACTACATTATTTCAGAAAATATTTGTAAAGAAATAAAAGAACATGACTGAATGTATCAATGTTATAAATAGTCTCTCTCTCTCTCTCTCTCTCTCTCTCTCTCTCTCTCTCTCTCTCTCTCTCTCTCTCTCTCTCTCTCTCTCTCTCTCTCTCTCTCTCTCTCTCTCTCTCTCTCTCTCTCTCTCTCTCTCAAATAGTTCCAGCGAGGTACGAATAGTTTCATCCTTGAAAAGTTTTGATGTTGAATCAATTATACAGTATTTTCATATACATTTCCTAGGGGAAAAAAGGGAGAAAAAAAAGGATTGAGATAAAAAATAAAAAGACATTTTAGATTAACGACAAACACCGAGGAAACCATCATTCCTAAAAAATGTTTTTAAAATCTATATTATTATTATTATTATTATTATTATTATTATTATTATTAGTAGTAGTAGTAGTAGTAGTAGTAGTAGTAGTAGTATTGTTATTTATTATCTGATAATGAATAGGGAATGATAATGGCAATTTTGGAAAATGGAAGTCAATAAATAATATTACCTGAACAGGGTCTGTTATCTGACACCTTCAACTTTTTATACGCAGGTGCATCACGTGATTGTAGACACTCGTACTGAGTTGTAGGTATTTGAGAATGTTCTATAAATTTAGTAATATTTCTATGAAATATTTATAAACATTTTGAAAATAAGATCGTTTCTTGGATTCAATTATTTTTCTAGAAAATATTTATTACAGAAATTGTTATCGGAATTTGGGGAAAAAATATTAGGCGTTTATTTTGATTCATTTTATATCTTGCAGTTTCTCTGAATTTAAGACAACTACTGTATATAAAACAAACCTAATAATGTTCTTTCAGTCTTTTTGAAACTTAACTAAAAAAAAAAAAAAAAAAAAAAAACAGAGATGATAAATCGATTTGTTTCTGATCAGTTACTTCTGAAAATATGTCCTAATTCTACTCAGGTGACATATAATGAAGAGCACTCATTGCTTAAATCACTGTTTAATACTTTGTTGTGTTCAATAAATTATTTCGTTGAATGTTGACATTTGAAACTATAGAATATTTCATCACTGAAACCGAAACTTCGATAATCAGAAGAACAACGCAACAATTAAGAAGATTTACCAGTCACTTTGTCAGGAGAAATAATATTAACGGCTCTATTAAGGGAAAATAATGTTTCAATATCGAACCGAATATATCAACAAATTTCAGTATGTCTCAATATTAAAACTCTATAACGAATCAATGAATAGAGAAAAACTTTGACGTCGATGTAGACAGTTTACATGTTACCTGTAATTCTTTGTATTGATTTTACTGATTGACTGAATGCATTAATGGTTCATATTCTTCTGATAGCGAAATAAATGGGTGAATGCGTGACTCTGTGTAACCTAATGTCTCTATTTGTTTCTCGGGTCAGTGTAGAGGTCTATATTGCATATGAATAACTGCCGTCTGACTTTAACTTTCGTCATTCATCTTAACTTGTGTTTCAAAATCCAGATCAACTGAATCGATTTAAGTATTAACAAGACACCTACTTTCGAATGGACGGTTTTCTAATAAAACTAAGATCAACAATAAATATTCAAAACACTGAATATCTTATCTTACCTGAACGATCAGCAGTTTCCTGGATTGAATCTGTAGATACATCTTGATATCTGTGAAACATAGAGAAAAAAACTAAAACTATGCTGCTGTACTTTTCGTGTATGTTTGTTCTTATTAGGAAGGAGACAATCACATAATTTATAGAAGCATTTTTATTAATGTAACAGTGTACATATGCTAATATCAGTTAATATATTCAGTCCGAATATAATTTTAGAGCAGCAGTTGCTTGAAACAGAAATAGTTATATAATAATTTTGCACTTTATACACATTGATGATATGTCAACAGCTGCTGTGGGTAATTTAGAAGAGATATGTCTCAGTATCATAAGTTATTACAGTAGTGTTCAGAAACATTTCAAAACAGTACTCACGTATGCATTTCATTTTCATTTTTGCTTTCTGAACCTATAGGATATCAGCCAAATAAGTTACATTAAAATAATTTAAATTATATTTAAACAAACAAAAACTGAAAGAAACAAATTACACGCACACACACACAGCCACACAGACACAAAAATAAATTAATAAATTAATAAATTAACAACAATAAAAAAGAGATAATTAAAAAAAACAAAAAAACATTTAATTTAGAAACAATGAAATGAACTAAAATAAATTAGGAATATGCAAAACAACAAAATAATAACCAATGAGTGAGTCTAAAATGTAACTGACCTCGGAGTGTAATATCTTCTCCTGAAGATGAGTAGAATAATTGTTTCAACAACGCAGATCAGAAGTATTCCTATTACACGACCAAGTCCAATTCCAGATCCTAGACATGCCGTGGCCGAAGACTGTGCTGCAGTAAACATAATAATACATTAAAAAAAATTAATTCATGTCATTTTCTTTATTCTCTTATATTTATTGATAATGATATTTCAAAACCAACACTAAATCAGTCAGGGAAATAACAATTACAACTCACTTTTAAAACAATAAACTAATACTTTAATTTAATCCCATTTACCTCTAGAAAGGTACGTAACAAAACAGTTTTACTGAAATTTGAATCAAAGAATCCTAAACTATATGTTTTACTTACTACAGTTTATTGTTGTTAAAGTGGTACAAACAGTCAAACAGTAACGGCTGTCATTTTTATTTGCAGAAGAGTAAATTTTAAAGCTGTAGGAAGAATGTGTTTATCTGTTGATTATTCTTGTACCAGAAAACAGACGAGACTGGGTTGCTAGGTGACGTGACACATGTCAGAGAGACAAAACCTTCACTGACTTGTATTTTATCTTTGTGTGAACTGATGTTTAATAGTGTCACCTCTTTTACTTGTACTGTAATCAATATATAAATAAATAAATAAAGAAACAAAGAAACAAAGAAATACATAAATAAATAAATAAATACATAAATTACTGTATCATACTTAACGTGTATTAAAATATTATTTATTTATTTATTTATTTATTTATTGATATTCATTACAAAACCAAAATAAATATTTTAAATATTGAGTAACTTTATAAACGTATATCAGTAATTCATTATATCTTATTGTGCATATATAAGAATTGGAGAAAGATATCTATATTTACTTCAACTAAGAAAAACACAGAATAGTTTGGATATTTAATCTTTACTTACTTGGAAAGTTAATGGTACATATAAACTTGTTACAGACATCATTGTTAAAAGAGGGATGAATCAAGTGTATTGTAACATTAACTTTTCCTTGTACAGTTAAATAATTCATAGTCAGCCTGGCAACTGTTTTAACTTGTGGACTTGTACAACCATCACTGACTGTTGTAGTAACTGGCGTCAAATTCTTAAATCATAAATAATATAATTTATAATAAATAAATTTAAAAAAGAATTATGTGAAAGAAAAAAAATTGATAATTATACATTATTCTGTAGTATACAAATTGATATCATCAGTTAAAGTAAACACTTTCTGATATCATGTCTTATATATAAGTTTTCAATTTAAAAGCAGTGTTATAACATATAACTATTCCTAAAATATAATAATTATTAATAAAACTTATTAACTAAACTTGATGATAATCCTTCATATATTTCAAACTATTTATAATAAAAAAAATTCTTCATACGAAATAATTTTCTTTTATTGTATCAAATCGTCATTTTTATAAATATTTCAGTTTTGGCATTAAATATCGAATATTCCCTTGATATCGGTTTGTTTGATTCCTATTCATGGACACAAACTTACCGCGTAAGTTTCGTCCACAAAATGCGAGGAAATGTTAACAGTTGGATAAGCACAGCCAGTCATTATGCTGGCTGTAAAATCTGTCTGAGAATCAATGTCTGCCACATTTGGACTCGCATCATCTTTCAAGTAATTACAAAAGGTTATCTGCTATTAAATTTAATTCAAACGAAAATTATTTTGTTAGTAGTTGTACCAGTAGTAAAATAAAATAAAATATGTATAAAAACGATGAAATTAAATACGTATGAAATATTTATATGTTCTACAATTTGTCAGAATAAATATATATAGCTTTATAGTTAAATCATTTAATTGAATTTTATCATGTTTGTAAATATTGAATTTATTACCTTTTTATGTTTTATTTCAGTTACAGAGTATATACGTATTAGTGTATTACTGTTTATACAGCTCTGAGTGTAAGATTGCATGTGTGTTTTAGTGTATCTCTATGCTAATGAGTATATTTATTTTCTTGTGTTACAGAAATGTATTCAATTTCAGTGGAAGCATCTTACAATGATCATCGAACCATTTCATTCATTTCCATATAATATTTATCACTCTTCTCTCTACTGATTTTAGTCTAATCCAATCTGAAAGGTTTTCTTTCTTTCTACTAACATTGTCTTAACAAGCAGGCGGAATATTTTATATATATATATATATATACAGTCGTACCTTGACTTACGAGTTTAATTCGTTTCGTGACCGAGATCGTATCGAAAGATGGGGCACTCGTAAGTCGAGGTACCCTTGCGCGCGCACACACACACACAAACAGACACACACACACACACACACACACATTAATACATTTTAAGGTTTTATAATAAAAAAATGAATTCGTTTAATATTTATTTTGTAATTACAATTTTATAAAAACATTATTGCTTGTATTTAATTATTAATCACCTTTTCATGATATACAATAAAAAGAAAATAATAATAATATCAATCATTATTAAGCATTGATAATTACTGAAGAATGAAGTGTTACTATGGTATTTAATTACTATTAATACTACTACTACTAATAATAAAATATTATTTCTTTCGTTTACAGAAGAACAATTATAAGTGAAATAGTAATATCAGTTACATCTGTTGAACAGCAAAATGATATTATATATGTTATTTATCAATTACATATTTAGAAGAGAAAAATGGTATTATACTTTATAGTTGTGATTTATCTATTACAGCTTCAGAAGAACAGAATGGTTCTAGTTCTCTGCTTGGTGCAGCTGTAGGCGGAGCTGTTGGTTCTGTGACTGTCATTGTTGTCATAGTGATACTTGTTTTTTTGCTTAGAAGACGTGGACCATTTTCAAACAAATCTGGTATCTTCTTAAACAATCTGCAAATTGTGATAAATTAAACAATAATAGTAACTGTCTTGTAGGTTATTTTCTTCATTGTGAACCGTTCAATTATAATAATCTATACCTGAAGATTCTTACCTTTTAGCATAACGGTAAAATAAACAAAAAACAGACATAATATTTCACAAATATTACATGAAATTATGTTGTAGTATTAATATTTGTAGTACTTATACTAACAGCAGTAGTAGTGGTTGTTGCTGTTTTTGTAACAGTTCAGTATTTTCCTGAACACAATTCTAAATGTTGTAATGTTATGTCTATCAGTTTCTGATTTCTATTACCTTTACAGTTACGGAACATCCTAGTCCAGTTAGAGACCAAACATACGAAGGACTTCAACAACACAGAGAATACTCAAGAACTGAGATGTATGAAAATCTGAGACAAACTGGTACACATAATTATATTTCTTAACCTGTAATGAAATCAGTGTTATTTTAGAGAGATTACATTTTATTTAAACGTTTAAAATTATTTCAGGTGCTGTAAATCAGGTCTGCAAGAAAGCAGAGAAGAACAACAATACACTAAACTGAACCTGTATGAAAATCTAAAGAAAAGTGACAAATGATATTATTATAATGAAAGTAACTTTACATTGTGGATGTTTTTAATCAATATTATAGATACTGTATTATATCTGCTTACACTGATACTTCACGTTTTCTTTGAAAGAAGCTAAATTAAATAAACAGAAACTAATTGTTTAACTGTGATATAATACAATAAAAGAAAATATTTTCTGGTGAAAAGAAACACCAATCGTGCCAGACGTTTTCTTGAAAACACAGTTCTAAGGAATTGCTTTTGTAAATTGAAGATAAAGAGAGAATTCTAATATTATTATGAATAAAGGAATTGAAAATCAAATGTATAAGAAAAATAAATTCATATGTTGACTATATCGTGTAGTCTCTCTTATTTCATACATTTTCACTTGAATACATAAAATAACAGACTGATTTCATTTTTCATTTATTTATTTATTAAGTAAATCAGCGTTTGTTCTATTTCGTAAATGTTGATTATATTTCTCGATATTTGATTTCAAAATAAATATCATGTTAAATTTGTTTTTACTTATCTCATGTTATACTCAATAAATTATACTAAATGTTTTATAGAGTAACGTACATATTATTATCATTATTATTAGAATAAACTGAAACAATAACATTTGTTGTAAATTTCATAATAATATTAATAATAATAATAATAATAATAATAATAATAATAATAATAATAATAATAATAATAAGAGTAACAATAACAATAATAATAAAATAAAATAAATAAATAAACAAAGACGAAGCCACATGTATACACACACAATACGAACAAGTAGCATACATCCAACATGTGAATTCCTTAGAAAATGGCTATGTTAAGTTAGGAATATCAATCAAGTAAAAATGTCATAGCCCATTTAAGTATGTCTTCTAAGAATACGAAAAAATCTAAATGTGTTTCTTATATTTCGAATTTCTTAATGTTTTCTTTCTCGGTCGAAAATTAACTGTATCAGAAGAAAAAATACAGCGTCCACCATGCACGTCATCACAGAAGATTTAAACTGAGAACGAAGTTTGTTTTGCAGTCCACACGTATTCACGTGCAGGAGAGATTTTTATCGATTAGATTTTCCATTAAAACGAGCTGAATAATAAATAAATAAATAATAATAATATTACAAAACCTAGGAATAAAAAAATATATATATATATTTTCCAATACAGATGTGTGTATGTCTATGTGTGTGTGAGCGCGCGCGCATTTCTATAAAACGAAAAACAAAAATTCGTATACTAATAAAAAGAAAAGAAAGGTATACACGTAAACAACACATATAAATTGCTAATTTCATAAAGAAAGATGTTGCTGTTCAAAGGTATGGAATTGCGATTTTAGGAACAACACTTTTGAGAAGAATTAAACATCAAGTATTATTACAGTGTGCATTAGATGAAAAAATGAAACCTTTCGTTCTTAATAAACAAATAAAAACGCATTCACATATAAATACGCACACTACAAACAAGCACGTATACATGCAACATGTGGCCGGGAATTTTCATATTAATGGTGAAGAGCAAACCTCACATTTGAATAAAACTGCGGTAATTAGTTATTCAAATTTTCTTGCGAACTTGTCACTTTGTCCTAACTAAATCACAGAAACAAATAATTTTTACAGCTTATGTCAAAAGAAGCCAAGTTCATCGTAAAAATTCCTAAAAGAGTAAAACATACAAAAACAAAATGTCCTCCAATAATAAATAAATTTAGTTCAAAAGATATTTCTTTATTCTTGAAAATCTATTGTTTGATTAATATTTTTATTTTCATTAACAAACTTTATTTACATTAGAAGGTAGCCTTGAGAAATGTAATGCAGACAACTGAAAGTAGATTCCTTAAAAAATGAATATGTTCATGTTGATTACTTTTTTGTATTTATTTATTTATTTAGTTATTTATTTTATTTTACTATTTTAAAATATATTTCTTAAGTTTGTTTTATATATATATATATATATATATATACACACACACTCAGACACACACACACATATATATATATATATATAGAGAGAGAGAGAGAGAGAGAGAGAGAGAGAGAGAGAGAGAGAGAGAGAGAGAGAGAGAGATGAAATTTAAGACATATATATATATATATATATATGCCTCATTTAGATAAATAATAATTGTTGATGCAATAATCATAATTGGTATTTTAAAAATCAAAGTCAAGTCAATAAGTGAGTTGTCAAATTCTAGTGTAGTTATCAGACATACATTTTATGTTGAGTAAAAATGTACTGTATGTGAGGAAATGGATTAAATTTAAATACATTTACTCTTGTGTGTAAGTTACAAATGAATCATTTTAAGTATCGTACATAATGCTTCATCAGGTTATATATTAAAAATTTAAACTGAGACTGTATCCTAGTAATTCTGACCGAGGTCTAAACCCTCTTTGTAAAAAAAAAAAGAATTAACAAAATATTTAAAACATTTTTATTCAATTAATAATTAATTAATATCCATCATATTCTTTATTATGTTTTATGAAATATTTGCATTTAAATCTGTTCCTACCCTTGATAAGCAAGGCCCTGTATTTACTGAATTAATTTGTTTTATTTATTTATTTATTTTATTATTTGTTATTGTCCTTGTTAATTTTATTATTATTATTATTATTATTATTATTATTATTATTACTATTATTGTTGTTTTATTTGATTTTTTATTTAGTTTTTTATTCTAAAACACATTTTAGACATTTGACATGTTTTATCTACAAAATATTTCTAACCCAAGTCTTAGCCATACCCACAACCATAACTCTAAATATGTCACAAAATAAAGTCTAGGAAACAGAAAGGGAAACTATTTCTACTACTACTGCAACTACAAGTATTATACTACTAATAATAAATACATAAACAAAAAAGAAACAAAAAAGATTGAAACAACAAACTATTTTATTTTTCATTTATTAAGAAAGGAAGAAAGATTATGTAGATAACAAATTCATTTTAATTTGATATTTATTCCATATTGTGATCATATTTTAATTTTTAATATATAAATGTAAAGCTTGAATAAGAAATAAAACTAAATTAAATTAAATTAAAAAAAGTTAAACAAATACTGAATAACATTTCTAAACTAAGTAAATGAAAAGAAAAAGTGCAAATTATAATTATTTTGTCATAAAAGCCAAAAATTGTAAAACGTTAGTACTTAAAGTAACTTCATATTAATTTAGTATTATTGTCATTATTATTATTACTAGTATTATTTTATTATTATATTATTATTATTATTATTATTATATGGAGGGGAGATTAATGAGTAGAATAAAACAAATATATTACTAGCACTGATAAAAATGAATAAATAAATAAAATAAAAGGAAAAGAAAAGCAAAATATATACATTTAGGATAGTTTCAAGAAAAAGGAAATTAACGGTCTAAGGGGAATAACTCTAAAATATAATTTCGGAACAGTCACTTTGCTTGTACGTTTAATTAATTTTAATTTTCTCTTATTCCTTAATATTGGAATAAATGTAATTATTGAGTTCTTGTTTTCAGTATTTTTTAAAACGTAACTATGTTGTAATAGTATTAAATTTTGTAACATAGTTAACGAAAACAAGTAATCTGAAAAATCATTTTAGAGTTGTTCCTCTTAGACCATAACATTAATTTGTTTTCCATTTCATACAAAACCTAGGTATAAACAAATTATATTTTCAAATATAGGTCAGTGTGTGTGTGTGTATGTTTCTATGAACGGTAAAAACAAAAATTCATATACTAATAAAAATAAAATAAAGGTACGAATGTAAACAATAAATATAAATTACTAATAAATATAATAAATGTATATTCCTTCCTTTCGAAAAACTTACTTTAAACATTAAGTTTTCATATAATTTTACCTTTTTTATATTTTTAGCAATATTGTGTAAAATGGCCATTTCTGACTAGATCGCAATCCTAAAATAGAGTTATTCCTCTTAGACCGTTAAGTTACTAATTTATGGTATTGAATAAAAGTCCTTCTCTGATAATAGTTAATTTATAATGATAAAAATAAAACGACGCCTATTATTCCAACAATATTTTAAAATGTCTTTTTAACAAATATATTGTATACAAAGTTTCTTTTACTCAGAAGCATTTTTTAAGCATTTTGCGGCATTTTTAAATAGAGTTATTTCCCTTATACCGTAAATTTGCTAAATTTGTCGACTTTTTATTTATTTATTTATTTATTATTATTATTATTATTCCGTAAATATTTCATTAACCGCCTACATTATTAACAATAATTTCATTTTCTTCAGTTGTTTAATGCAACATTTTTATTATCGTAACATCCACCGAGAAAAAAACAAAAACATTACACACACACACACACACACAATAAATAAATATTTCATATTAAACACAATTTATTTCTTTGTTTCTTTATTATACTGTTGAGTTATCCTGCTGAATAAGTCTAAAATTGGAACGTATTTTTATCTTTTTTAAGTATTATTTCCCTTATACCGTAAATTTGCTAAATTTGTTGACTTTTTATTTATTTATTTATTTATTTATTATTATTATTATTATTATTATTATTATTATTATTATTATTATTATTATTATTATTATTATTATTCCATAAATATTTCATTAATCGCCTACATTATTAACAATAATTTCATTTTCTTCAGTTGTTTAATGCAAATTTTTTATTTTCGTAACTTGAACCGTGAAAAAACAACAACCATTAAACATTACACACACACACACACACACACACAATAAATAAATAAAATATATTAAACACAATTTATTTCTTTGTTTCTTTAATATACAGTTCAGTTATACTGCTGAATTAAGTCTAAAATTAGAACGTATTTTTATCTTTTACATTTTACAGAAATATCTACTTTTTTTTCTTTCTGGTCCCTCATTGTAAGTGTAAACTGTGCGAGTCAAATGTCAAAATTAGGTGTTTCCCCGGTCTGCGTCCATCCAATCAGCGTCTCTGTTCGACATAGCAACTAGGAAGTTGATATTTTATTTTCTCATAAGGTGGCCTGAATTTTTTTTTTTATTATTATTATTATTATTATTATTATTATTATATTTGTTTTATTATTTACTATAATTTTTCTTAATATGGGCTTTATATAATATGTATCTGTCTCACTCGCTCTCTCTTTTCCCCCCGTCCTCTTTCTATTTCTTTTCCAAATATTAGAGAGAGAGAGAGAGAGAGAGATAAAATTATCAATTTCTCGTTCCAGCCACAGGCTCTAGTGTGGTTTATTAAATGATGTGGTATGTTGATCCTGTCTGTGAAAACCGTGTTGTTGTTAATCAAATAACTTATTTTAGTCGTCACAACATTTCCTCTGTCAGTCTGAAACTTAACAGCACAAGATGACTGACAGAAACTGGTAAAATAAAACATTTCTTCTTTTTAACATGTGAACTGTCGTCTGCTGCGTTATCAGCCGAGACTACAATAATATTACTACTACTATCACTACTCTATAGTAATAAATAAATAAATAAGTAAATAAGTAAATAAATAAATAAATAAATACAAAAAAAGTAAATAAATAAACAAAGAAACAAAGAGCAAGTACATAAGAAAATAAACAAATGAAGAATGAATGAAAGGAATGAAAACAAATAAGGAAAGAAAATGAAAAATGAAAAGAGTAATATAATATAATAATATTATAAACATAAGTATACTAAACAAATAAAAAACAAACAAACAAATAGGTGCATACGAGAATAAATAAATGAAGAAAGAAAGAAAGAGAAATAAAAAATAAAACGAAGGAAAGAAAATTAAAAAGTAGAAAGAGTAAAATAAATTTTCTTCTCTTTCTCAAATGATTTCGTGTTTCAGTCGCTTCGAAAAAACGGAAAGCAATTGTAATTATCATTTTTGTTGCTGTTACAACTGTTATCCCATACTTTTTTTTATATTATCTTTTCCTTTTTTTTTTTTTTTTTTTTTTTTTTTTTTTTTTCTGAAATAATGTTATACCAAGACCCTGGTCTGTTTGTATCATGAATGCATTGATCATTTTTTCAATTTTTATTTTTAACTATTAGCATATCATTCGAAATGCGTCCTTTTCGATACAGGGAAGTTCTTTTATTTCTTTGTTATCGAAGGAATAAAAAAACACATAAATATATCTTTATGTCATATGCAACAATTCTGTTAAGTCATGTAGTTTTATCATTAATGGATCACACTCTGAACTCTATTGAAAACAGTTTTTATTCATACTGAATTGCTTTATTTGAAGTAATTCTTATACAAAATACAGCAAATGCTGTATGATGGGCGTTTTCTCTTATTTTTCACAATACTATTGAACTATAACGTGCAGCTTTTCTGCTAAAAATTTCAAAAGCCTTCAATTTGCAATTATACTCATGTCACAGTAAACTCATGGGAACATACTTTAATAGTGGTGGGTAACACAGCTGGGGGGGGGAGTTGCTGTATCTTCCACATAATCCCCACTAGCCTCCTAACATCATTTTATTTCAGAAATTAGTTTTGTTAACGTTTGGTATGCAAAAGTGCATATGATTTTTCAGTCTGTTAAAATAATAAGAATTAGTCTTTCTATCTGTCTATCCATCTCTCCTAAATACATATGAAGAAACAGACACACATAAGCAAACACTCATACATATACAAATACAGGAATACACATTTTTAGATGCATATTTACATAGATATACGTACACATATGTAATGAAGAAATGTAAATTAATTTCTATATTTGACATATAGCTTCTAATCTTTTCTAATTTCTTTCTAGATTTGCTTTAATTTCTAAAAGTGAATAATGTGCTACAGAAATGTGTAACAAACTCTAGTTCAGTTAAGATATTCTATATTTATGTAACGTTCTATGAATTTGTGAAGGAAAAATAAAACATAATACAAATGCTGCTGAACTTCTCACAAACTTAGATTACTAATATGTAACTGTTAATACAAATATAAACTGAAAGTGGAAAACAATAAAATGTTTAAATATGTCTGCATAATGACTTAATTAGGAAAGATGTAGGTATTTATAAAACATTTGTCTATTTTATTTCTGAATTAACTAAACATAAAAACTGTGTAATGTAAAATAGATGGGTAATGTATCACAGATGAATAGCAATGCACATGCATGCAAGTAAACAATACATATGCACATATACAGACACATATAAACACATATAATCACATGCTAACAATTATAGAGATTCAAACTCTTTCACACACACACACACACACACACACACACACACAGAGAGAGAGAGAGAGAGAGAGAGAGAGAGAGAGAGAGAGAGAGAGAGAGAGAGAGAGATGAGAATCAAATAGATTTAACCTTACACTGACAAAGCAAACAAAAAGCAAATTTTTTTTAATTAACAGAAACAAGGACACTAAAGTAGTCTGAGATGCATCAGATTCACTGTTATAACTGGAGTGAAATCATGGTTAAAAATACTTTAGTCTAGTTGATTGTATTGTTCTTTATTATAGGACTGTAACATGTACATTTTCCTTCTATCTATTTTGCTATAGGAGAAATGTGATCTGTGATGTACACATCTTTTCAAATAGATGTTTAAATGTTACACTATCCCTCATAACAAGCCAGCTTAATTATTACAGTTTGAAGTTAGTAATGTTAACAAATATTGTAAATTACAATTTTATTATTTAATCTAATCACAAAATATCTGATACATATCTATAGTTATTATTTTTATTATTTTCATTTTTTTATTAAAAGGAATAAAGTATGGAGTAAAATGCATAATATACTAAAAACAAGTCGATGCTGACTCAGCTAAGATAATTATTACATCGATTTATTTCACTATGTTTTAGTATCATTATCAAAACTGAACTGAAGATTAATTTTAATTATATTCACCATTATCATTCTAGTTAATGTGATCCTTCTACTTACATGATTTCAGTTTTGACTCTGTTTTGTGTGAAACACAAGATGGAATAAAACATTGTCACAGAAAAAAATTCTAAATACCATCTATTACTTAAATAATTACAAGCTTGTTAAAGGAAGAAGTGGAGTACACACATGTATATATGTATACAAACACTTACTGACAGACTGTGTTGTTTCTGCTGTTGTAAATTATATTACAATACATTAAAACATTTAAAAATGTATAAAAAATGTTATCTGCAGGAAAACTAGCAGTAAACAGAAAAATAAATGAAAAAGTAAGCTAACTTTAAAATAAAAACATAAATCTAAGAATGACATAACAAAGTAAATTTCCTAAAAGTAGAACAAAATAAAATAAAAAATAAAAAGTCTGGGCTGCATGTTTTGATAAAATTGGAGTTAGTAACTTTAACAAATGTATTAAAGTATAAGTTTAATGTAATAACAATTTTTTATTTTTATTTTAGGAGTAAAGGAAGGGATGAGGCATATCAGTATGTAAAACTCCAACGAAGTGACAGTTATATAACTAACATGTATTCATATAAAAGTACCAATTAATATAATAATATTAACGCAGATTTATACCTAAATAGTAAAGTAATATTAAAAATTAGGTAAATTTTCAAACTGGAGTTGATCTGAAAAATTATATATTTGTCACCAATACCAATATTATAACAATTATTATTATTCAATTTACATTATTGATTTTGCGTTATAAGATTTTAGAGTCTTTATAGTAAGACCAGTGGAATGTGAACAGAGGTTACTTGAATGATTAGCACAGGGTCAGGGGAGAAATGGGATGTATGTAACTTACTGCTTGATGGTGTTGTTCCTACTGTTGTTGTTGATTCTAATATAAACACATTAAAATAAATAAAATAAGAAATGCAAATGAATTAATCTTTTGTACAATGAAAAAGTCAATAAATGGAGTAAATACATTTTAAAAATGAAAAACAAAAATATCCAACAAATAATAATATTATTATTACTATACTTATCATTATGTAATATCAAAGGACAAGCTAATGTTAGAAGTGTAGTCTGATTACTAAAACTAGACAAGTAACAGTAATATCTAATTCAAGATATAATTTCAGATAATAAATCAGGAATACAATTATATCAAATGTAAATATTCTGTTTAGTATCATTAAAACATTCTTACAGCACATTCAACAACAAAATACACTGACAGCACAGGTCAGCAATTCCATATTGGTAAATTCTGAGTTCAGGCCAAAAATACTGAAAAGGGTTTATTTGTAAAAAAAAATAATAATAAAAATAAAAATCTCTACATTATATAAAATCAAAGTTTGTAATAATAACACTGATGCCCTATCTGTGGGGGAATACAAGAAACAGAAAATAAACTGGGGTTTGAAGTTACTCACAGTTTTAGTTAATATATTTTTAATCTGTTATAGAAGTTCTTAATGCAAACATAATCAAGATCGTTTAAAAGGTTTCACAGTGTATAAAAAAAACAGCAGATTTTGCAGATTTTGCAGTGTGTGTGTGTGTGTGTGTGTGTGTGATGCATTAAGCTATAAATTTATCTATGGTAATAAGCTTAATAATTTGGAATACTCAGTCTGTAAGAAAAACTATCAATACAGACATTTTTTAAAAACTAATGTTTTGTTATATCAGAGATAAAAGACAGAAATGAAGTGTTCCTTGCTTAGTTAAGCGGAATCCATAAACAATCAATACATTTAGAATTTAATTAAAATAACCTATCATGTTGTGTAGTAGCTAAGTGTATTGATCTGAATCATATAAAACGTTTGGAATTAAAATCAATTAAATTTGAAATTCCTTAATTTGTTATTTGTTTTTCACATTAATGGGGTAACATGTATCTGTGAATGTTGTTCAGTGTGATAATCAACATCATTGTAATTCTGTCTGGCAGGATGTTGGGTGACTGTTGTACTGCCACTTTTATCATCAACTTCATTCAGTGAATCAGTGACTGACTGTTGACAATCTTCAGATCTTGTTTGTTCTTTACAGACATCTTTACTAGCAGGTTGACTTGCATGTTGTATAGTGATTTCATTACGTGAGTAATCTTCAGACCTTTCATCCTCTTCATCATTCCCTTGATACCTGGGTGAAGATTCATTAGCAGTCCTAACGTTGACAGACTGTGAACTTTCTACATCTTTATTGTGACGTTTTTTGAAAATGTTCTCTTGGACGCTAGAATTTTCTTCTGCTTTGCTAACAGTAAAAACTGTTGTCTCAGTTTGAATCTTTTCAATGTTCCTTTCACTGTGCAGTTCAACATTTTCAGTTTTATTATTTTATTTGTGCTTTTGTTTCTCAGTGATATCAAACAATATGTTACGATTATACAAAGACCTGTGACATATAAACAGAATGTCCATGACAGTAATAATGAATTTTTGTTTTAAAAGTGCAATATTCACCTTTAAAATGACATAATTATATTTAATGTTTAATTAACACACACACACAACCACACACACGCACATCAAAATAATTCTACATTAAATGACTTTTGTTTCAGTTTCAGTATTTTTCTAGATGGCTGAACATTTTTGCCTTTAAATGGTTTGAACTTCCTTCTCATGCAATTTTGATTCTCTTTCTGAATTTATGCATTTAGAATGGTTTATCACAAATATTTTTATTAGAATCTACACCCAACAAAACGCATGCTCGGAAGCTAAGTCCATTAGCAGATTATGTCCCATGTGTTGGACACGCATTCAGTTAGGTGGGTCAGTTGGCATCCTCATCGTGCGTACAAGCATGCATTGTTCTTTGATTTCATACACTGATTTACTGTTTGAGAACAAATAACTGTGTTTAAAAGATAAAAAGCACAAAAATCACTATAAATGGGCTATAGTCAAATAAACAACGTCATCGACAGTATTGCTGCAGATGAAAACCAGAAAGGTGAATGTCGTCGACAAGAAGCACGCGAGTTGGCAGCAATGATGGACCGATTGTAAACTAAATGTATTCTGGCAACACGTGTTGGATATATTCCAGATGTACAGAATTAGCCTGCAGTCAGCAGACCAAACTTAAACACTTAGTGCGGCAAACAAACTTCTACAGATCGTGGCACTTCTCAACACGGAGTTTGGCAAGCGGGCTACGACAACTGACCCGAGTGCTTCTCAGTCAGATGCTGCAGCTGATGATCAGGACAACACGGCGATGTCAGGCGTCGAGCCATTGGAGCTGCTCATCTACCGTCCAGCAGAGATCACAACATTCAATCATGTTTTCTTAAATTGAAATTGTATTTGTGTATTATGGTTACAAACTGCACGGTAGAGCATTCATTTTCCAAACTGCGCCGCATAAAAAAATACACAAAGAAAGACGATGGGTAAAAAACGTTTAAATATATTGACGTTGATGAGCATCGAATACGAGTTGTTGAGAACGGTTGACACTACTTCCATTATAAAATACTTTGCTCATATGAAATCTGGAAGGCGCGATATATAACTTAATCTGAGCCTGGCATTTTCACTGGTTTTTAATACTGTTGGCATTATTTCTTTTGTTTTGACAATACATCTGACTGATTGTTCAAACATTAAGGTGTGTTTATGTTGTATGTAAAGCTATGATAATAGTGGGCGTGGATTGAGGGGGAGCATTTACTTTTGTAACTAGTCGATAGTAGGGCTTATGCTATGTTTTGCTACAAACACTGCAGTTGGTTAATCCGGCTCTGCTGATAGCGCTGTAGTGTGAAAGTGGGAAGGAGCCAATTGATTTAACAGAGCTGAGGCAGCATTAGATTTAACAAGATCATCTCTGCTGAGTGAGCCCATTGTATTATCTCACGTAGCTTCTAGTGTTAAATGCGGGTTTTCTACAAATAATCTCTAACAAACAAACAAATTAATTAATTAAATTATAAAAAATACAAAATAAATTTAATTTATTAAACTTTTGCATTTAAATGAATCAAAATAGAAATGTTACATTCAGTAGTAAATGTAGTCACTACTTACACTGAACAGCACAAATGAAAAAAATGGTTTTGTTTATTATCACAAAATTATGATGTGACTGAAGTTGAAAAGTAAGCCCCTTTTAAATTTTATTTTTTATCTATAGATTAGTCTTATAATAAAAGCCAATATTAATATTTTAGACAGAATCAGTGAAAATTTGTTTAACATGTTATCTGATGTTAATGCTCTGAATGCGATGATAACTGCACAAACTAGAAAACAGAATACATTAACACTATACTAACAATTACTGAGATCAAATGAATTAAAGGTTGAATATTATCTGTATCCAACCTTGTTAAGTCATTAGTGAGAAATCATCAAAGTGATCAGTGTCTTCACACAGATGGGTTTCATTAATAATAATATACAACTAAAGATAAACTGAACAAATTTGTTATTTCAGAAGAGTTTAACAAACTGATTGCCCTTCGTATGATCTGTACCTATGAAGTGGCTCTCATGTTCAAAATGCTTGGTGACCCCTGATTTAGAGCAGAAGATGACTTACAGAAACTGGTAAAATAAAACATTTCTTCGTTTTGACATGTGAACTGGCGTCTGCTGCATTATTAACCAAGACAACAATTCTATTACTACTACTGTTACTACTACTACTAGTAATATAACTACTAAGAAAGAAAGAAATAAAATAAAAAATAATAAGGTAAACAAAATTGAAAAATGAAAATAATTAAATAATTTTTCCTCTCTTGATTAACTAATTCGGAAACGACGGATAACTGTTGTAATTATAATTATAACTGTCATGTCATTTTGTTATATCATCTTTCTTGTTTGTCTGGAAATAACGTTATACCTAGATCCTGGTCTGTTTGTGTCATGAATGCATTGATCGTTTTTATTTTATTTTATTTATTTATTTATTTTTTTTAACAATTACCATGTCATTCGAAATGCGTCCTGTTCGATACAGGGAAGTTCTTTTATTTCTCTGTTATTGAAGGGATAAAAAATATATAAAAATGATTTTGGTATTGATTTAGGTGAGTTTAGGGACATAAATATATCTTTATGTCATATGCAACAATTCTGTGAAGGCATGTAGTTTCAGTAGAGAGAGATGCTATTTTAAAACATGACCGACAAAATTAGTCATAGTATTATTATTAATGGATTATACTCCAGACTCTATTGACAAGTTTTTATTCATTCTGAATTGCGTTATTTGAAGTAATTGTTATACAAACTACAGCAGTAATACTGTATACTGGGCGTAGTCTCTTACTTTTCACTATATAATTGAACTATATAATGTGCAGCAGTCAGTGCTTGAAGCTTTTCTGTCCAACATTTTAAAAAGCCTTCAGTTTGCAATTTTACTCATTTGACATTAAACTCACTGGAACACTTTAATAGTGGTGGGGCGGTAACATAGGTGGAGGGGAGTTGTTGTATCTTCCATTATGATCTCCATTAGCACCCAACATAATTTCCACTTTTAATTTTAATACAGTAATTACTTTTGTTAACCGTTCGTCTGCACAACTGCATATCTATCTATCTGTCTATCTATCTATCTATCTATATATCTATACATATTAAGAAACCAGTGCACACACGCAAACACTCATATATAAACAAACACACGTATGCACACTTATACAAACACACACATACACTTACATGCATATAGATGCACATATATTTAGATATTATATATGCATATAATAAATACATAGAAATACACACGCAAACAGAAACACACCACCACGATTTAAATGTCAGCCCCTCCTATAAGAAATGATGGAACTGCCGTTGTTAGAGATTCGTACAAGGAAAATTATTGTAGTGTTGTTCCTGGTTATACAATTACCGAGGCTGTTACAGTGAATATGACAAAGCAGTATTTGTCAGCGTTTTCTTTTTTTAAAGTCTCTCTCTCTCTCTCTCTCTCTCTCTCTCACACACACACACACACACACACACACACACACACACACAATTAACTGCTCTTTAAAACATAAACATAAACAGCTGCATTGATGTCTGTATTTTTCATCTGTGACAACCTTTATGAAATCAATAGCGTGCACTTTGTGTAGAAAGCTGTGATCAATACGTACACTCAGTCTGAAACTCGTATGTCAGTGTGACTCGTTGTTGCCTGGACAACCTCAAACATTCATGAAAAATGTAACACTCTCCTTGCTTTCAGTTCTGATCTTGACTGAATGCATGAACAACACGCAAAACACAAAGGAGAAACAGGGATCTGGAGTTAACAGAATAAAATGTAGCAACACCGAGTTGAAAAAAAACAACAAAAAAAACATTTAAACAAATTTAACTCGTTTTTAAATGAAACTGATACTACTTCATTATTAACTTCTATTGACAAAATTCACATAAATTGAAATAAATAAATAAAGTAAAAACACATTTGTTTCATAATACAAATAAAGCCAGATTGTGATCAATAAAGTGACTCATTAATCCCCTAATTTCCATGGCAACAAATACTGAATGAAATTGAGGACAGCTGTTAACGTAGCTGTCATGTTACAGAGAGCAGTGAGTAATCATCCTGCTTGTCAGACTGCGTACAGGAAAAAACATTGTGAAATATGAAACTCAGAGAAACAAATCAGCAGAAAACCCTTCATTAGAGTTAAAAAGAAGTTACATAGCAGAAACATTAAACTGTTAGCTAGTTATTTTTTGTCAACTGAAGACTGTAGCTGATTTTACAAGCTCAAAATAAAATTAACAGTTCTTAACACACACACACACACACACACACACACCTTTTTAATAAGAAAAGAAAAAAATATATATCTTTAACAAAATTTATTACATATGTAAATACTATAGCAGTCATTTAACTAATAACGAAATCACAGGTATAATAGGACTATAAAGATGTAATATGGCACATATTTTAACAACAGAGACAGTGGAATCGGGAAATGAAGCAAATTTTTACTTTAAAGTTCACGTTTGCTTTTATGTATTCATAAAATACATTAATAAATTCTGAAATTAAAATATTGTACAACATATACAAACAAATGAGAATTTTTGTAAATACATTCACATTATGTATAGTAAATACCATTACATAACATATGTGTTTCCATGGTCTCTGTTAGAATATTATACATATGAACAATTCTTAAAAATGTAATAAATACTGTGATAGTAAAA